>JASPKZ010008887.1:3730000-4255000 GCA_030220185.1 Diploptera punctata
TTGGTTATGTTTAGGACAAGTCAGAAATACTAAACTTGCAGTAAATTAATTCCAAAATTCTCACAGTAAGCAGTTTCTCTTTATGAAGATTTATTTACTAGGAAATCTCGTGTGATTGGATTTTATCCTGCCAAGATATGCATATGTAAGTTGCAATAAATGACGTCAGTTAATTAATCAGAGAATCCACAAGTGTCGTGTTGTTGAAGGCTTATTTAATGAAAATTACAACCTCTATAGCGATTTACCTGCAAAATATGTGGCAAGTGGCCAAATAAAAACTTGGATAGTATAAATTAACACATTTTTTACACTACCCAAATTCTGAAGTCAATGCATTTAATACGTGATTTTTCCATTAGATTAGAAAACCAATCGCTTGAGTCTTCGTGCTTCTCCAATTCCCAATCTATGATTATTAAACTATCAATTTTAAATTTAATCTAAATTATGTTTGAAATTTAATTTTCAGTGAAGTTTTAGTACATGAGGACATTTACCTTCCGATCTTCTTACATACGCAATGCTTATCCTTCTGACAAAAGACTTTTTTTTTTCTCTATAGTAATTCCAGAGTTCTGTAATGTAATCGAACCAGATGTATGACTGCATTTTTATTGGTTGAATAACGATTTTACCTTTGTGCGTGTAAGAAAATATAGTTCCTTCTCTAACACTCTTGATAGATGTAGATAGATCATAGGTTGATTAATGTGTTTCACATCGTCCGATTCCTAACAGCCAGTTTTGTCGGTCCATCCAATCTCCTGGTTGTAGATGTTTCTCCTTCATGTTTGAATATTTTCCCTGACTCTAGGAGGTTTTAGGTCTTCCTTTGCCTCGTCTTCCCTCAGATTTCCATTCCAAAATTCATTTTCGTAGCCGATGTTCTTCCATTCACTGGACATGTCCGTACCATCTTAATGGCTGAGTTTTAATATAATCAAAAATAGTCTTCAATCTTCATTTTCTCTCTTATTACTGAGTTTATAATTTTTTTCTCTTCTTGAAATTCTTGCCGTCCTTAGTAGGCCTATAAAACTTATTTCCGTTGTCAAAATATACTTATTATTTTTTGTTGTTGTGGCTGAAGTTCTGCTCCATAAGTAATGATGCTTTTAACAATTGTATGATATGTATTAATTTTATTTTTATTACTTACATTTTTATCCCACAATATTCCAAATAATGAATAGAAAAATAATAAAAATATGTATTATGGGCCTATACCACATGTGGCTCAACTGCACTTCTACTAGCGCTTGATTTTTCAGTTATATTGTTGTAAACTATAGCTCTTCTTCTGTATTTACTAACATTATTTAATATTTTAAACTTTTTCAAACAATTTTTATAACAATATTAGACAAATTTGAAGTATTTACTTAAATATGCAAATCACAATATTATGACACTATTAGACAATATTGTGACGCTAACTGCTTTTTTCTTCACAGAGTATATTACTTAGTCTATGACTTTTCTATCGCTGTTTTGGGTTATCGCTGGTTGGATCAGCATTAGGGAGTGATAAATAAGTGTACGCCCATTTTTAATAAACGTTTGGTAATTTTAATATTACTAAAATATGTTTTTAACATAGATTTGGGGATTTATTGCAAATATTGGTCATTTAAATTTCATAGTGATGAATAGTAATCAAGGATGATAATCGATATGTGGTTCAATTGTGGGTTATCGCTGGCTCTATAAACTCTGGCGCATGCGCACTGTTGTTCTATAGGACTAGGAAAATATTTCACGCTAGTATAAGTGCAGTTTTTCCCCACATGTTTATATAAGTTATGCGCCTATAGGAGAAATTTTAAATATGTAATTACAATTTTAATTCATTGAGTAAGCATTGTTTTATTCTTACGCATTCGTAATGCAGAATAAGTTACGTTGGGATTTCAGTCGTTTCAAAATGGCCGCTTCTGTAGTAGGCCTATGTCTAACGCATAGGAAAGGAAAGCATTTGAAAATCGGAGAGAAACGAATTGTTCGGAATGTTTTTAAACAGTTTAGTGAACATTTTCCCACATTAAACATTTAGGATGTAAAAATAACAGAATATACAGACGAGTCAGCATAAATTCTGCTCGTAATGAGATTGTAATTAAAGGATATCAATATAGACATCTTGGAAAAAACGTAAGATCTGATTAGGTAGACCCATTTATAAATTGTTGTCATATATACATAAGAAACGGAGGAACTTTATCATTTTATTGGTACCTTCTATTCAACCTTATTTTGCCGTAAAATACGATGTTGCCTAAGGACAATGTTTCTATGGATGACAGTTCCGTATACAATTCAGTCATATGGCAGGTAAAAAGTAGAACCACGGTTCCCCCAATAATTGTGCACGTTTGTTTACAATAAAACTGGAATTTATTTCGGAATTAGGCTATAATATTACTCCTAAAGTAACGTTTATTTCACTACTGAAAATGTCGGTACCGTAAAAAAAAAATCATGGGTAATTCTGACATAAAAGCAATTTGAATAATTAAAAGGAGAGAAAGAAGGGAAGCTTCTTCTTTCCGATTGCAATTTGGATTTAAATACCGTTCGGCGACTACATTTGGAACTAGTCCGTCATGCGCTGTGGTGTTCCTACATCTGTGTCCATATAGATTTTTTTTTGAGGATTTTAAAAAGTAAACGGTGCGCTGGCATATTTTAACATGCTCTAAGCTCTATTGTTGTTGGGTCTAGCGAGAACGTGTGTTATCATTTTTATCTGATCGAATATTTACAGGTGATATCCTGACATAGAATAGCCAATTTTTGTACCTATAGGTCCACGTAGCCTACATTATTTTCAATAACTACTTGAATTAGGTCCATAAAACTTTTCAGGACCAGAGTTACTCACTAAGCGATAAAGCTCCTTTAGAAAATTCAGTCAAACAGCCCTTAAACACAATGTTTTTATACATAGTTTTTTATGGATTTTTTTTTCCTCCAAATAATTTAATCATACACCAGAATTTAAAAAAACTATAGGTAAGCCTATATAGCAATACAACTGGTAATATAGATTATTATTATTATTATATTATTATTATTATTATTATTATTATTATTATTATTATTATTATTGTTAAATTTCTAGTGTTCAGTATGCATCTAAATAATAGATAACATTTAATCTTCCAAAATGTAATATTCAGCAATTAGTACCCCAGAGGAAGAAACTTACTGGGAGACCTCAGAGAAGATTGGAGATCGTATTAGAATCACTAGGCCTACTACTTGACCGATGATGATGATGGCAATTATGAAAATTCCACTTCTCTATTTAATACATAAAATTATAAAAAATGTACCTCAAAATAGGTATGCGATAGCGAAACTTCAATAATTTAAAAATCAATTCAATCTGGATTATTAAATATATTATATCTATAAAATAAATATAGGCATATTTAAACTAAACGAACCAGTAACTAACACAAACTAATTGTTTTAATAATGTTACTTAGTTAAAATCAGAGATATAATTATTTTTATTGCGACTTACTTTTCACTCTTCTTCACAACAGATTCCACTTAATGTTTTATTTAGTAGGCTATGTAGCCATATACAGAATGGCCGTTCACACAGAGACATTCAAACATCTAGAGAGTATAAACAGAACTGATGGTTTGTATTATACATCAGCAACATTGTTGTTCATATTTATGCTTTCTGGTGGTTCAAAACTAACTACTCCGATCTAGTTGGTTGCCTGCATCTCACCTCTTAGTGAAAAAATGGGATAAGTGCCGACCAATCTTCTAATATATAAAAATGAATGTTTGTTTGTTCGTAGTTTATGCGCGGCCATACCGTTGATCCGATTGTGATGGGGCTTTTTGCAAAATGTTCAGGAGATTCCCGGGATGAACATAGGCTATAAGAGAGTTGTGATACTCAACTCCTTACACCCTTAAAAATCGCCCTTTGTAGTGGAAAATGTGAAAAAATAGCTCTTTGGACGTTTAAATGGCTTATGCTGCCTAAACCATAATAAGTACACAAAATTAATGTACGCAGAATTGAATATCTCAAAAAGCTCTATAAAAAATCCGCGACAGCATATGTTTATCTCTTATGGATAATTCAAAATAACAATTTTTGTCTTTCATTGATGCCAAGAAGATCGAGACAAGTACGTAGATTCCTGTGCAAGCATAGCAGCACGTGGTGGGTATTCTTTTACGGATTACTCACAATAAAGAATTTTGTTTTTTAGCTCATTTATGCCAAGAAGATCGAGATATGTAGATTCCCGGGCAACACCGGGCAATCAGAACGGGGAATCTTAAAATAAGTACGATGTACATGTTTCATTTTACTTATTCAACTAATCATAAGAAGTACATTAATTTTTGTCTTTCAGATAATTTATGCCAAGAAGATCGGGACGAGTAGATTCCCGGACAATGCCAGGTAAACAGCACGGGTTATCTAAAAATAATTACGATATAAAATTTTCCTAATACTTATTTAACTAAACATAAAACACATTAATTTTCGTATTTCAGCTCATTTACATAAAGAAGATCGGGATAAGTAGATTTCCGGGCAACGGCGGATAATCAGCACGGGGTATCTACAACATATAAATGTATAATTATTTTTCCCTTTAGGCCTACTTATTCAATTAAACATAAAAGCACATTAATTTCCATTTATTTAGGCGTAGCAGCGCACGCCGGGTATTAGCTAGTTATATACAACAATGATTGAGTCAGTATGTCTGTCCTTTATGGACTCAAAACTACTTGATCGATTTAAATGGGACTCTTTTCCAACATTTAGAGATTTTTCTGGGACAATTAATGTACCTATATAACATACATGCTATAGGGCCGGAGATTAAAAAAAAAAAAAAAAGAAAATAGGGGGGCATTGGTGCACTAAAAAAGTAGCTTTTTGGACTCTTAAATTTCTTACGCTGTCTAATCCATAACAAATACACCAAATTAATATAGGCTTACACAGATTTGAATATTAAAAAAATACAAAAAAGTCCGCGACAACATATATCTATCTTTTATTGATAACTCACAATAACCATTTTTTCTTTCAGCTCATTGATGCCATGAAGATCGGAATGAGTAGATTCCCGGGCTAGCGTAGCAGCGCACGCCGGATATTCTTTTACGAATAATTCACAATAACCATTTTTGTTTTTCAGCTCATTGATGCCAAGAAGATCGGGATAAGTAGATTCCCGGGCAACGCGGGGTAATCAGGACAGGATATCTAAAAATAATTACGATATAAATTTACAATTATTTTTCTTTTTACTTATTCATCTAAACATAAAAACACATTGCAAACAGGCGTAACAGCGCACGCTGGGTATTAGCTAGTGTTGTACGAATTTAAATAAATGAATAAGTTAACTAATTGTATGACAAAAGTATTCTTAGGGGACAAATGCCGTGTTTGCGTTATTTCATTCATGAATTGTTTTATACTAAATCACAAACACGCGATGGTAGACTGGATAGATATATGCACTACCAGTATAAACGCCCCTTTCATTATTTCCTGTATACAAGACTAATGTTCCAATAACTTTTAATACATTCGAGTGTGCATATCTAATAAGAATATACTAATAATAAGAACTTTTACAAACTGTCATTAAGTTAAAAAAATGAAAGACTATTTTATGCCAGGAGTCCATCTGTGAATATTCCAACACATAAAAGTGAATGCTAAAGTCATGTAATATTAATTTTCATGTATTTTCGTAATGTAGATAAAACTATTATGATGCCTAGTTTTAATTTTTCACATAATTATAGCCTACTTCAAATTAATAAAGAATGTAAGCTGTATGAAAAAGATATATACTAACTGTAGTAACAGAATTGTATCTTATATTTAAATACAACTTTTCTAACGTGAAATAATTTATTTTATTTAGAATTTCAAAGAAAAAATACATCACCCAGGAAATTGGTAAACTAAGCAAATTCTTTAGCAAGTCGAATTTATGGTATTTTTGCTGGTTTACATACTTTATACGGTAATTACTTACTACTGATGATGGAAGGCGGTTTCCGAAAGACCTACAGTTCTTAAAAGTTAAAGAAAAAAAAACAACTCAGTTGAGGACGACGGCACCTGTCAGGTATCTAATTTAATACTTTACTTTGTAATTACTTACTTTCTATTAAGGATTTAGTTCAAATGAACAATCAGAGGTGAACTATTTCATTGAATCCATGACAATATTAATAACAAACGGTATGCCTAGACACAATTCTTATTTTTTTTATTTTTTTTCCCCTGATATCAATTTTAGTATATTAACTACTTACTATATTTGAATTTACTTTACATTTACAAACACGTTCTTAAAATTAAAAAAGTTAACAAACTAATAACCCACAGTAACATTATAGGTTATTTTGTAGCGTTTATTATTAAGTTGAATTTCGATTAGTTTTAATATATATTCTCATTTGAACGATTCAGATTGGACGAAATTTTTGGGGGACACTAATTATTACCATATTTCCTTTTTTATTAATTAAATTTTATAAATCTATTTCTTTGTACATTTTTGTCAAACCTAGGAGTGGATGTAAAAGTCTCATCCGTGCCGCATGCAATTTTGATTTAATTTTAGAATTTAATATCCAATTTTCGCTGCTATGAGTAAATTTCAGTTCTGGGTTTGCAGTTTCATTGTGTTCCAAAATTTATTTTATGGCTCCAGTTATTGCATTGTATTTCTGTAATATAAATATACATACATATATATAAATTAATATGACATGTGTGTGTGTGTGTATATATATACATATATATATATACACATGTCATATTAATTTTCGGTTCTACTAGATAGAATCGGGGAAGATCTGTAAACATTTTTCATTTCTTTTTATTAGAACTACTTGAATAGCTTCACTCCCTCGAAAATTTGTAATAAATGGATATTTTTATATCCCCTGCTGAAATTATGAATTATGGCATGAAATTAAGAAGATTCTACTTACAAAGTTCCTACAAAGGAAGTAAATTAGTTCTTCGTCATACCTGAAAATAAAAAAAACAATTCATTATCATAATTAAACTACCTTCTTTTGTTAATTTTTAAAATACTGAAATGAGACAGTATGATAGCAAAAAATTGATAATTTGGAACTCGAAGTTTGCAGAATTATTAAATTTAATTTTAGTAATGCGTTAGAATAGAAAATATTTCAATAAAATTCAAGCATATAACATGTAACAGAAAAATAAAAAGAACAGAAAGTAGAGATAAGCTGTCTTTTTCAATTTCAAACCGAATTCTCCTCTAAAATGACATAGCAGAGACTGCTTGCAATAACAGGTGGTCTGCCTTAACAACACAAAGGACGGGGTTCTTGGAAAAATAAATGTCCTCGCGAATAAAGTACAAAGACACGAAGTAACAATAACATTTTACTTAATTTCTTTCTTGTCCAGCAATATCCTGCGTTTATTGATTCAATAAGCTTAATCTTACGTCACAAAACCTCCTTCTCAAACTTGAATAATATACCTAATGAATCTGTTGTTTATTTTAAACAAAGTAATAGGAAAGTATTGATTATGTAATAGGAAAGTATTCGACATAAATATATTATAAATTAAAATATTAAAATAAATATCTAGGCAGGTACCGTCGTCCTCAATTATGTTAATTTCAAAAAGATGTATGTCTTTCAGAATCCGGCTTCAGCAGAAGGGTGTGAGATACTTTGCTGAAGATGGTAGCCGGTTTCTAAAGGCCTACACTTTTAAAATTTTTAACCTTGTTGAGGACGACGGCACCTGCCAAGCTATTTATTTGTTTTAATATATTAATTTATGACATTACACCTAAACGGAATTTTATTAACATAAATATATTATATGTTATTTTGTTTAATGTTCTTTAATACCCAACTTCACGCGTAGCAATTAAAATCTGGGCGTGAAAAGTCAGACAAATTTTGTTCAAAACCACCTTTATCCTTTCAGGCTTCATATTCTTTTTTAGTACTGTAAATCTGCTACAAGGAAACTACGGTTTTAGTCTATTCCGGAAGGACCCATAACCTAAGGATATTTTAATTATTTTATATGTGTTCTTTCGTTATCATGGTAGGCTAAGGGCCTTCTAGGTCTGTCGCGACTGGAGTAACATTTTCGTTATCAAGTCAACAGTTTAAACGCGTTCTAGGTTGTTGTTATTATTATTATTATTATTATTATTATTATTAGCCTATTATTGTCAGCAGCCGACTGGTAGGCCAGGGTCTTTTAAGCCTGTCGTTCCGTGAAGAGAAAATTATTATTATTATTATTAATATTATTATTATTATAAGAAGAAGAAGAAGAAGAAAAACAAGAAGAAGAAAGTGGATACCAAAAGTACAGTGGGTTCAAGGAGTAGGCTACTTAGCAGTATGGTGTAGAGAGGATTAACAGAGAGTTATGCAAAGAATAGGGATGTATGGAGGAGTAAAATGTTCAATGTGTTGTAGAAGAACTACTGTATTGTAGACAAATTCCTAATTAAAAAAATATTATTATCATTATTGTTATGTATTTTCTACTCTCCTTTATCAGCTCTAAATTGTGTATTATGTGTCATTAATTTAACAATAGACATTATTCAAATCATTATAATTTAACACCAGAGAAGTGTAAAAGAAGAACTTAAGATCCTAACTTCATCAAGTAAAAAAATATTATTCTTTCTTTACCTTATTGTAACATTTCACTTGCATGTACTTTTATTTGCCCCACATAATCCGGGCCTTACAGGCCCTGCCTTTTTGGCAGGATTTTATTCTAAAGATTTAATTTTGGAAACAGTTCCATTAAGATATTTAAATATTTTTGGTTTTTTTCTTTTTTATTCAGGCGGAAGATTTTAAACTGTACATTCCACATATATTTATTTTGACCACAGAAAGACATGAAGGGCCTCCCCGGATGAATGATCAACACAATGGTAGATTATTATCATCTCTCTCCATCTCTCACTCTCTTTACCTAGTTTAACATTTGCCTTTATAGGTACTTTTACTTACCCACGCCACATACACCGGTACCTTACAGGGACACGAGCTTTCAGGCTATGGATAAATACTTTTTTGATACACAAGGACACGAAGGGCCTTCTTGGATGAGTGATAAGTTCAATGCAGGGACCATCTTCGGGTTATATTAACATAGTAATAATAATAATAATAATAATAATAATAATAATAATAATAGCAAAATACGTTGTTATAATAATAATAATAATAGCAAAATACGTTGTTAGTATTATTATTATTATTATTATTGTTATTATTAATATCATTCCACCTTCAACCAGTTCACAATGGAAAAATATTATACTAACAGAATTATTTTACTATATGCCGATTCTACTTCCTTCAAAACACTTTTACTCCTCAGTAAACTAACGTGATTTTTTTCTGTGTGAAGCTATGAAAATATCATTAGATTAAGTAGACTTTCAATACATTTAAGAGTTATTTTAGCTACGATTGAAGGTGAGGTTTTAGGCCTATAGATGTGCTTAAATATGTATTCATGCCGAAATGTCAAAGTAATTCCCAAAACACTTTCAATGCTTGCAGCATTAAAACTATTTCATATTATATAGCATTATTTTTAATAAATAAATTTGATATAAACATGTATTTAACTCAGGATACAAAAGGATTCATCCTCACAATGAACTAGCTCATATGGAATGTTGAAGTTGTTCGATCCATTTCAAGATAAAATACGAATAAATGTGATATATTCAACATATGGGCTAACAAAATATTAATAATTGCATAAATCACATAGCCTATATGAATGTGATAGTCATTTTCAACAATACTTGGCAACAATATCCAAAATATTTATTTATTTATTTTACCTTGTGGAGTTAAGACCGTAAAGCCCTTCTACTTCACCAGGGTTAATTTATACATGCAATAAGAATTATGAAGGTTGTTTAAATAATTATGGTATTGCAATTAACAAAATTAAGTGAAAATTTATCATAGCTGTTAAATTACATTTTTATAACGTGAAATTGTGTATTCTTAGTTATCCTTTAAAATGAATAAATACTGATGACATTAACATGTTATGTCCACTCACCATATTTTTTACTGAATATCCTTGCTTCTGTACTTGTAAATTTAGGCCTACTATCTACATTTACCGTGGTTAATTCATATATTGATCTAAGTTGGGTCCGTACTGTATATAAAATATTAAAATAAGTGCCTACACAGTAATGTTCAATTTTCCGAGTTTTTATAAAACTATAAAGTGCCGAAATGAGAAATAATACAAAAAAAAAAATAAACCAAATAAGTTACTGTATGTAGGAAATTTTCATAATACAAAATACCACAGATGGTTTTCTTCGCAACGAAACTCATGATATGCAATTGAAATAAAACGAGGAAGGTATCCTCCAACATATCATCAAAATCCGACCATTAGAAGTGAGGGTTTACCTGAACTTAAATTAAGAAATCGCTCTAGCAGTCGCCATGTTTTCTTTGTCGCAATGCATCTGTATATCATAAAATTAAATTAAATCTTAAATTGGCAATGTATCCTATAAAATACACTGCTTTAATAATTTTAATAAATCAACGGTTATCAGAAGATATTTAGGCCTAAATTTGTATCAAATTATACAACAATATAGGCCTACAATAGTTCAATATAGCCTACTTAACAGTGCAAGATATTAAATAGCTGATATCGTTTATGAAAATTTGATATAGGCCTAGATCCTACATAGCTTAAAATATATTTTTATCCTAGGGCCTGTATTTAAAGACCTATTATAAAATTATCTTGGGTCAAGTTCCTATTATTTATTTATTTTAAGTTTGGTGAATATAGGCCTACTTAAGTTAACGTGGATTGTTACACTTACAAATGCATTATTAAATGGAAATGGACATTAACAACAAATAAGGAATATTTTGTATGAAATTCAATTAGGCCTACCTAGGAACATTAATTGTACCGCATTCTGTGAACAGAATCAATCCACAAGACAGTTGAACTGAGAAATATTCAATTAAAGTAGGCCTAAATGTCAATAAAAAATCACAAATAAAAATAAACATTTACTTATTAGGCCTAATTCATCCAACAGAATACGAAAGAACTTCTATTTTACGAGAGAGACAGTAACACAAACTTTTTTTTTTAATTCTGGGATTTTACACATTTTTGTTGTTTGGTTCTTTCTGCAGAAAGATAAATACGGTATACTCTGTCAGCGTTTTTCTACTAGGTTCATAGATGGCTTAAGAATGCGGATGGTAGATTGGATATTTTTTCAGGGCATGGAGCGATACTTGAGGAACAATAATATTTCAAATTCATGTATTTCAAATTTGAAGGATGGTTACTTTATGCGGAATATAGTCCAATTATAAGACTATACAAAACTCAAATTAGATATGTTAATATACTTGGAGCTGAAGCATGGACTATTCTAAAATTAACGAATCTTCACAGCGAAGTTCTGATAGAAAAATCTGGAGAAAAAAATGATAGCCAGGCAAAAGTTGGTGAAGTATAGAAAATAAGAAGGAATTAAGTGTTCGAACAGCTCAGCGATGGAGAAAATATATATTTCAAGAAAACTGATAGGTCTAAATATATCATGGCTCATTAATCTTCTCGCTATTCAATATCGCTTTGTCTCGACAGAGTATTGTAGCCCAGGACAGGATTGAAAGCGAGTTTGTTCTATTGCAATATTAAGGGAATGCAGCTTGCAGTTTGGAGAAAACAGGATGCCCAAACCGATGGAGAAATTAAGCAAGGATGTTGTGTTCTATAGTCAGACGAAATATACCCCAAATGCATCCATTACTGGTCGAGGCTGAAATGTTCGTTAAGAAGTTCGTGGAGAAAATATTGAAAGGTTCATTAAATCTCAACGTTTGATGTGGCTGGGTCAAAATTCATCATGAAGAAGTGGTTAGTATAAAAACCTTAGAAGACCAAAGAAAAGGTGATTGCAATCCGTTGAGGAAGAGCTGAAGATGAGGATTAGGCCTACAAAAGATGGTAGAAAGTGTTTGACAGGGAGAATGGAGAACCGTTATTGTGAGGAAGATAAAGCTCACTCTAAATTGCGACATCTTGGAAAAATAAGGAACAATAATTACAAAAAGGAATGAGGTGCTGAAAAAAATATATAAATTGACTCAATACCGAAAACGCATGCTCTTATATATTACTGTTATCGTTAATTCTCTAAATAATGCTTAATTAAAAAAATACATAAAACGGCGATTCATTAAATTTTTAGGAAATGGTTGTGAAACTTGGAATCTTAATTTAAAGCAGGAGAAAATATGGGAAAATATTACGTGTATTTGAGAATAAATAGCTTTGGAAAAGTTTTCGACCAAAGAAAGGCGAAGGTAAATGGAGAAAACACACAAACAGTAAGCTATAAAAACGACTAAACTCTTACTCCCGCCCGCTCTCGTAAGCGAGAACGGCTGAAAGGAGGTAACAAGAGTACGAGAATTAGAACTCCCGGGATTCTCGCAGTGCGTACGAAGGATTAAGTTATGCTGCAGTGTTCATGCCACATAAGAAATGTTTACTCCATGTACGAAGCCATACGTTTGTCAATGACCAATGGAATTCCTTATTTTACTAATAAATATTTATTATTATTATTATTATTATTATATTATTATTATTATTATTATTATTACGTCTGAAATATAAATCTACAAAACATTAAATATTTATTATATTAGGCCTATATAAGAAATCGGCAATAGAAAAAACATACAACAATAGAACTCTACATTCATAGAATTCATGATAAAATTCCGTTGAGGTATTAGTCACAAAATTAAAAATTATAATATAAAATAGTTACCTAAAAGGTCCGTCACCTCAACTTAAAAATGTATTAATTATATGTAGCGCTTTCGGGACTAGTCCCATCATGAGCAGAAGTAACAGGATATGGGTTCTTATCAGTTGACCCCTGATTAAATACTAGTCCCAAAAGCACTACAGGTAATTAATACATTTTTAAGTCGAAGAGACGGACCTTTCAGGTAACTATTTTATAATTTTATATTATAATTTTTAAATTGAACTCTATCTTCAAAAGTTTATACACTTTTTATAGTGAAACGTCTGAAGATCTAAACTGAATGTTTAGATGCCTTTCGATGCGATGTGCTGAATACATCTGTAGGAAAATAAGCTCAATTAAATTAGCTTGTTTAAGACACTCCCGCTAGAGATCATACGTGTTGCCACGAGGAACTTACGGGGATAGGGCCTAATCAGTATGCAAAGTGATGTAGCCCCTTAAAGACACAATGTTGCACAGAGAAATATCATGTCATCTGACCTTGAAATAGGAAATATTATTACACTTGAACTTTCAATGAGGCATAACACCTCTTAGGGATGTCGAGAAGATAAACTCTCATTATGTTGTAATACGCGGTCATGCATGGTTATGCAAAGTCCTAGAGGAGAAAGTGAAGAAATTCAATATGTGGTAATTGCATCTGGTTATATGTCACGGAAACTTTTCATGCACAGATCTATGAATAAAATAATTTATGTTAACGCAGAACTATAAAAATAATTAATATTTCCAATCAAATCAATGGATTTAAGGCAGTACATATGTGAAAATTGACCCAAATTGTTGAAATTCTAAATTTTTTTGTTTTCATTATTCTTATAAAGTTCAAAGGTTAATTTAACATATACCGGTACAAGAAATCCCAAAATGCTAAATGTGAAAATTTTAAAATGCATGAAGATAGAGGCTATAATCAACATTTTTAAAATTCATATTAAAGCACCGTTGAGGTTATGTAATAAGATGTTAAATATAAAATTCGTACCTGGTAAGTCAGTCGTCCTCAACTAAATTATTAAATAGTTCCAGTACCAGTTAAAATGCAGAAGATGAAACATTATTTTTGAAAGGCCTCCATATTGAAACTATTTAATAATTTAGTTGAGGATGACTGACTTAGCACGTACCAATTCTATATTCAACATCTGATAGAGATTACGGCAGAAAAATTTGACCATGCTGTCAGCCTGCGCACACACAATTACACATGCTCTGTTTAAAAGATAGTAACACAAAGAATCAAAGTGAGATGTAATAAACTAACCTCTGAACATTGCAAACAATGAAATCGAGGAATGTAGAATTTCATGAATCTGGGTCAATTTTCACAGATGCATTGCCCTAATTAAACGACAAAACCAGAAGATATGACAATATATATATATGGAGTAAAGTAATTAAAAAAAAAATGTGGACTTCAAAAAATATAAACTGAAACTAAACTTCGTGGCGAGAGATCCCTAGAATGCCCTTGACCTACCAGCCGGCTGCTAGCTTCACAGCCAATCTATACATAAAGCGTAAAATGTCTGTGATTGACATACGTGGATTTAAAGCCAATAGCCATCCGGTAGGCGAAAACCCTTTCTTTTTCAGCTAATTACGAAAAATATGTTCTCAAATTCCTCTTCAAACTGCTCTCACTTCATTCTCTCCTCTGTGCTGATAAAAAGTGTTAATTAGTCATCAACATTACCATCATCATCATCATCATCATCAAATTAGCGTTACAGGCTCAATAAGGACCTCAGTATGCTTTAGGATTTTCCGACAGTTTGATCCCTCTTTAGTCGCATTCAACCAGACCATGATGTCCAATTTCCTTATGTCTTCCAATAACTCAATCAATCCAAATACTCGTACTATTGGATTTTCTAATCCGTCGACTCCCCTGAGGTTTGTTGTCAGTAGTTTTTAACAATGTGTTTTTAGTTTTAACGAATTCCGAATGAATGGAGATATTGAGATTGTTTTTTATGAAAATATTTTGTAAAAGTTTTACAGATGTTCACCGTTCCTATCTAGTAGACATCGAAATTATATATATCATCAACCGGTATCATGGCAGCTGCCGCCGTCTTCCGGAAACTAAACGCCATTCCTCTCTGTCCATCCATTGATCTTCCTCCAATCCTCTGGTATTCATAGCTGCTTGTACCCCTTCTATCCAAGTTTTCTTCGGTCTTCTTGTCTACCTCCTTTCCATTGGGATCCATTCCATAACAATTTTAGGCAATCTTTGCTCTGGCATTCTTTTGACATGACCATACCACTGTAATATTTTCTTTTCTATAACGTCTATGATGTCCGACTCTTCTTGCACACTCATAATTTCCCTTAATTCTTTATTTCGTATTCTATCCATTCTAGATTTTCCAGCTGATCTTCTTAAAACATCCTTTTCTGCACTTAAAATTATTTTAATTTTCCTGGTAGGAATCTGCCAAACTTCAGCACCATATATATCACCACACACACACACACACATGCTAAACTTCAGCACCATATATATCACCACACACACACACACACATGCTAAACTTCAGCACCATATATATCACCACACACACACACACACACATATACACACACACACACACACATATGTATATACACACAGGGAGTAAGTGGTATATATGTCAGTATTTTAAATGATGATTATTCATGCCATAGAGAATAAAAAAAGGGCCTCGTATATTATTTTTTCTAATTGCAATATTTAACCAATTATTATAATTTGCAATTTTGGACATTTGGCAACACTGCTTGATGGAGAGAAGGGTGTTTACTCTGTACAGCTTATTCGTGGCAGGTAGTTTGAACTCAGCTGATTTCTCCGTACCATGACTTACTTGTACTCAGCTGTTTCAACCCTCTTCAACATGTTGCCACATCTCTCATTCCAGATTAATGGCAATTGTAAGAATGCATTATTATTTAAAGAAAATGGCATAAATAACACAATTATTTTTAATGCTAATATTAATTCCTTGCTAGGTTAACCACCTATATATTTCATTTCGTATTTTTACTAACGATACAAGCAGTAAATCGCAAATAAAGTACTTTTTTTTTCTCTGAGAAAACTATTAAGTCTCGACCTTATGTTGTATGGACATTTTTTTTTTTTTGATTCTGTAGACTGTCCCCGATGACTGTGAGAAGTAGGACCTCACCTAAATCAAACTTAAATAATCGCTCTGGCGGTGACAATTTTCGATGATTCGCAACGAAATTCAGTATATGCTATTAAAATAATACGATAAAGGTATTCTGCAAAATTAAGCGAAATGTGTCCATTAGAAGTGTGGATTTACCTGATACTCGACATTTAAAATCAATCTTCGTTTTTACTTCGGGCTGATAATTTTAAATATTCAGACAACGGTAATTCAGTTTATCCACTTTAACAATCATCATCATCATCATCATCATCATCTACCGTCACGGTCTAGACCATTTCTGATCTGTTCCGGCTCCATGTTATAGTTGCTCGCTCTATCTTTTAAATGGTCCACGACTTCTATGTCTTTGTGGATTGTAATTTAACATCCTATAAGGCATCCTCTCTTCACTCATTCTACTAACATGTTCAAACCATGCTGGCATCAGTAATTCAGTTTTTCCACAACGCACTTTTATTTATCTACACATATCCCGCCCATTTTAATACATATTTTTTAATTGTGGTAACTATTCTTTTTTTTTTTTAGGATGGAAAAATCCAAGGAGCAAGTCCTCCGGGATGGACTTTTAGCCGTGGGTCCCGAGTCTGAAGATTTTCAGGCTCGTAAAAAGATCCTTAAGCCTGAATGAAAGGCTTCTTTTACCGAATTTTCCCGTCCTAGTACTACCTTGGTTTCCTAGATGTCAGTATGGGGCGGAACGCTGAACACGGACCACTCAAATGACATCTATACGAAAACAAGTGTAACTAAATTAGTTTGGTTCAAATTCTTCACTATAAGGGGAGAGCGCCTAAATCTCTGTTAAGGGAAACATGGGCTTACATGATTACAAGAATAACTATTCTTAATTTGTAGTGCTAAATAGATGGCGTGACATGGGTGCTTCCCTAATGGGAAGTTTCTTTAACAGGCGAATTTGGTTACGCTTATTTTCATAAAGATGTAAGCGAGGAAGGAGTGGTTAGTACATCGCCAAGAGGTGACATTTAGTAGGAAACTAAGACATAACTCGGAAGGAAAAAGGTCGGTTAAATTTCGCTCAGATGTATTTTATTCAAATTTAAGGCGCTTTTAAAAGCCCGAAAATCTTCGGACTCGGGACCCACAGCTTAACCCTTAACAGGAGTTGTGGGGTCTTTTATGATACCAATGAAACTGGACACTCCTGACATTCTTTTAAAATCCATTTTTTTTCGAAATCCTTTTGTGTAGCTTTCTTTTTGTTTAATATTAACCCTTTGCCGTGATCTGTATCTTGTAAGTATTGTTACTTTCTCTGTGCATAAGTAAAATAAAGAGTGGTATCCTTAACGACCCCACAACAGCAGTAGCGTTCCAGTATTTTTGTTGAACGTTAGTTTATGTAACAATGGTATAGTTGGTGTTAATATGGCCTATCTTGCTCGTAAACGTATGTCAGTGCTTGATACTGATTTCCTGGTCTTTGAAAAGATCTGACTATAATTATTCTGAACATGAAACAGATACAGAACTAGAATGTGACTCTGAAATGTTTTAGCATATCCTTCCAAACAAACAGGACACTTCGTATAATAGACATCACAGAGTGCGGGTTTAGAGATGATCAAACAATTATTTCGCATGTACCGAAAAAAGAAAAAGCTGTCATTATGCTAACTTGCACCACTCGGAATGTACTGATCCTGAGACATGCAAACCACAAATTATATTCGTATTTTTATAATAGTACGAAAGGTGGAGTAGATACGTTTTAACAAAACATTTTTACATATAGCACAAGCAGGAGAAGACGGAGATGGTCCCTTGGCTGTCTGCTATGCTATTCTGAACAAAACTGATGTCAATTGTTAGATATTGCAATCATCTTTCAAGGATTACAAGCCTATTTCTCACTTTGAATTCCTGAAAACTTTAGGCCGACAATTTACAGAGCCATGCCTGAACGAAAGACTTGTAAATGATCGACTGCCAAAAGAACTCAGAATGATTGTTTCCAGGATTTTGAAGAATCCATTTCCGAAGAATGGAAGACCAATCGAGGATGTAAAAGAAAACAGTGTGCATTGTATCTTCGTTCAAACGAAAAGAAAACGAACCAATACTGTGTTTATATATATATATATATATAATTTTATTTTGTACAACTTTCCTCATTAGAGGATTGCCTCAAGGACAAAGTGATACAGACAATTAATTTTTGCAATTGATGTTAGATGTGATAGACCAATGTGCCAGAACATACGAACATACTGATCAGTTATGTGGAGAATTCGGAACATTCTATTATGAAAGAAAGTTTTTGTAAATGCCATGGGGTTTTGATTCAGTCTATTTTGACATTTCTAAGAAAAAAATGTGTGTGTGAACACAAAATCTGACAAATTCATTGTATAGATGTTCATAGTAATTATTGTTCTATTTTTCACTACACTTGTGCTATATCCTGTAATTTAGTGAATTTTCCTCCCCCAAATGATCCTTATTATTCCACAATCAGTTAGTTAAATAAACAAACTATTTTATAATTATATTTTTCACAATAAATACAAATACAACTGCACGTACTATCACATTTTGTGTTGGTATCTTTTTCGACCCCATAACTCCACTAATGGCATACAAAACGCACAATTCCGGTTAAGGGTTAAAGTCCTCCCGGAGGACTTGTCTGTTGGATTTTTCCATCCTAAAAATTCATCGATCCCGGCCGGGTTTGAACCAGCCACCCTCGGGACTAGAGGCAAGAAACATAATCACTAGACCACCGCTGCCAACGGAAAGATGGAGATAGCCAAATTATTTACTAATATTCTCAGCACTAAAGAATCTCCCTTTTCTTTACCTCCTTCTTCATGTTTACAATCTTCTAGACGTCTAAACGTTCCTATATTATTTTATACGACTATAAAACTTTTTTTATGGAATTCTAATTTTACATTAAACTATGCCTTAAAGTTTTAATGACGTTTAAAATGAAACTTAATAATCGTTCAAATGTCATTGTCAAAATATTAGTAAGAAATTAATGTTTTCAGACTAGCACCTTATTTAACGACACTACATCTACTCCATTGCCATAGCAATTCAAATCTTGGTATGAAAAGACCGGCACATTTTGATCAGAACTCTCTTTCAGACATTAGATTTTTTTAGCACTGTAAATCTACGACAGGGGATCTCGTTTTTAACTCCTATCGAAGGAATCCACACTTGATAGGCCTATTTTACGCCCTTAAAAATCAGTCGACTCCGACCGGATTTCAACCCACATACCTCGAAGAGAGGCGAGAATGGTAACCGTTAGTCGACTGGCATCGATACGGAAAACAATAAACTTGGAACTTGAGAGTGCCGTAACACATATTTGGTTAACCACAAATTCACTGGAGGGGAATATTGTAAATAAGAAGGAAAAACTCACGCACAGACACTTTTTTTTACGCATTTAATAATATACTTCTGTTTGGAAACAAAATTCAATGCGCTTCAATACGCTTTGGGTTATTAAATACAGTATTAGCGACAGATACAGCAATGTAAACAAATAAAATGATATTTCAGAATAGCAAGATATAAAAACATTTTATATAATAAAGTGGCTTTTTAGTCCAGAAGATTATTAGTTTCTCATATTAATTTATATATAACATACTGATTTTATAAATTCTCCTTTCACTTCTTGCTTCTAAAGACAGGGTATTCTACAACTGTAATATGCTATTCAGTAGGATTACACAGTCGATTAAATAATCTTCTTTCGCCTGCTATTGGATTAGAAATGCTATAATATTATCTTATTACGTTATACACCTTGTACTAAAAAGGAGTCAACAATTATATAAGCTTCTAGAAATTTATTCATACAATTTACAGAAAATATTGAGGTGCTAACATCAAGTTGTAACTTACGGTGCGGACGCATCGTCAATCAAAACAACACGTGAACAGTACCTTCGGGTCTTTCAAAGACAAACAAAGGGCGTTGTCTCAAAGTAGCGAGCTACCTTGCATGCAGCTGACCCAAGTTCGATCCTCGGTCGGGACAAGTTTCCTGAATAAGGGTTTTTCGGGGGTTTTCCTCACCTGTAAGACAAATATAATGAAAGTTTAAGGCCAAACGGTCCCCGGTTCACTTCATTAGATTAAGTTAAGGATTAAGGTCTCTCCTGGGCTCTCCATCATTGCCATCATTATCATAAATCATATCATGGGGGCAGCGTAACCCCGCCATCCAGGCGCCCCAACCTCAGAGTTGAGTTACAATATGCCACAAGAGAATACCGGAAATGTCTTAATGACAAACTGATGGCATTCAGTAATAATAATAATAATAATAATAATAATAATAATAATGATAATAATAATAATAGGCCTATTTATTGACGAAGAAAGGAGAAGGAGGTTTAATAAAGAAATAGTAATTACTAGGGCATTACAGTATTAAAGGATTTATTAAAGCCTTAAAAATAAGATGGTTTGGGGTTCGCCAAAAGAATGAGTAATCAAAGAATGCCTGAAATAATTTTAAACTGTATAATTAAAGCTGGAAGGAAAAGAGGACGACCTAAGAAAAGTTGGCATGATGAACTTAACTCCTAACTCCATGACGTGTCAGGCACAGAAGGCCCTTAGTCTACCATCGCACTGCTGGCATCTCATCCACATGTGTTTCTTATTGAGGTGGATGATCAACCAACCAGAATAGGGGTGATATGTGGTTAACATGTAGAGTCCTCCAGCCGCTACAGCTGGATTTATCAACCTGGAACCGATATGAATTGTAGCTATCCTAATTTCTCACGATGCTAGGCTAGCACCTGACTTACACTGGCTTATATTAGATTACACAATTTCTTACCACGTGGTGATTTTAACCAGTGGATGTATCGTAGCTCTGCGCCAAAATATGGCACTTCAGATCACTCGGCTATGGTGTGGGATGATCTTAGGAGTCTGGGGGTGAAAAATTGAAAGGAGCACTTATTTTAATTGAATATTTATTTAATGGAATGATCCATTACCTAACGGCAATACTATATGCGTTAACATACTTAGAATTTGCTTCATACAGTTGGATTAAACTTTTTTACAATTAATAATATGGTGGAATATAATATAATTTAAATTACAATTGAGAGGTCTAGTGAGAGAGGGAGCTATGCCAGTTTGAGAAGAAATGGAAATAAATTGGATTTTAGAAAGTATTATATTATGAAAGTATTTGTACATTGAAGGGGTAAATTTTTTCTTCTTTAACTTATTGTTATGTAAACTTTGCAAAAGGAAAAATATAAATTTTAATATAAATAGCACTGATTATTTCCATTTCTTCTCTAAGTGGCATAACTCCCTCTCTCACTAGACCCCTCAGTTGTCAAATGGTATGCCGTTTATAATTCTGCATTCCTGGTGTGATCTGAGATTGTCTTACCTCCCACTCCCACTTTTCATTGGATCACTCCCCAAAACTACAAACTTTTGAAGTTTTGGGGACAGATCCAATGAAAAGAATATATATATATATATATATATATATATATATTATTTAACAGACATATATTCACCGAATTAAAAGGAATACAAGAAAAAATCTTTAACTCTATAAAAATAATAAGTAACTTAAATATAAAAGTGAGAATCTCTTCCAATGGTGATCTATTGTTTGATCCACATTAGAACACGGGCAAGTTGGATTGTTCCTTACTCACTTATTCACTGGCACTATCGAACCCGTAGGTTCATGGTCGCGCGGACATAAGCTCTCCATACATACCTATCCTAAGCTAATGCTTTCCAATCATTTCCTGTATAATCTACTTCCCTCAAATCATAGCTAATGTTGTTCTCCTACCTCATTCTTGATCTACCAACTGGGCGCTATCCCTCTGGCTTTCCTACAAGAAGCTTCCATGCACGTCTTTCATTCCTCATACGCGCAACATGTCCTGCCCATCGCAGCCTACGAGACTTAACTGTTCTTATTATATCTGGTTTCCTATAAAGACCATGTAGTTCATTGTTATGTAGTCTTCTCCATTCACCTGTCTGTTCATCTCTCTTTTGTCCAAAAATTTTCCTATGAACTTATTCTCAAAAACTCATAATCTCATTTCCTCCCTTAAAGTAAGAGTCCATGTTTCGCACCCATATAATATGACTGGTAGAATAATAGTTTTATATATTTTCAGTTTGACGTTTTTTGAAAGGAGTTGGGACATCAAAAGTCCCTGTAATGCATAATAGCACGCATTTCCAGAATTGAGCCTATGTTTAATTTCTTTGTGCATAAAAATTTTAAATCTATTTACAAACGTTCTAGTTTTTTCATGACCTGTATGCTAAAGAGATTTGGGATGGTGTCTATTTTCATTTTAAGACTCTGCAATTTTCCGACAAAAATTATTTCATCACCGTACCGATTAAGGTTATGATATAATTGAATGGAGGACTTATGCCTGAGACCGAGACTCATTTTGTTGGGCTGCAGAACCATATAAATGAATCATCGTTGATGATGATACAAAGTTTCTAAGGAGATGTTATTTTACTTCGATGTGATTGTGATTACGACTATGATAGACTTGCAGCGTAAAGTAAATTATCATACATCAAAAGTTACTTATGTAACTACGACTTCAATTCCCGTTCTCAGCTCAGAAAGATCGGCAAGTAAGGACGGAACAAGCACGAGAACTTTAACAAACCCCCACAAGAAAAATTCGAGAAGGGTCAGATCTGGTGAGTAAGGTGGCCAACCACTTGGCTCCGCACGACACGATGTGGGAAACCCGATGAACAAAGCACGTGAGCCTCGTGGTGGTAGCGAAATTGAAAGTGAATGTGTTCATCTCCATTTCATGAAAACAAAACACACAGAGTGCACGTTCCACATGAGTGAAAGTGGGCAGTTTTTGAACTTATATATTTTGTGTGCTCATCGCTGTGGTCTCGAGGTAGCGTGCTGCCTTGTCACGCAGCGGGCCTGGGTTCGATCCCCGGTCGGGGCAGTTTTTCTGGGTGAGATTTTTATCGGGGTTTTCCTCACCTGTCAGACAAATGTCAGCAAAACTTTAAGGCCCAAACGGTCCCCGAAATCATATGGTCATCATCATCACCCTTATCATTATCATCATTATCCTTCACCGGTGTGGAAAGCAACGGGAAGCTACCACACCTACATTTCCCTAGTAAAGCTGCAAGCATAGCATAAGAATGCTATGATTGCAGTGAAGGACCTGCCTTCGTACAGAATTACTATGAATGGATATTTTATGTTGCTTTAATTTTCAAAATGATAACGCAACAACTTTAACATAACTTACAGCTTGTAATTACATTTTAATTTTTATTTTATATGGAACAAACAAAGATTCACAAATTATGAATCATATTTCAGTCATTTTATACTGGGAATAATCTTTAACGACATTAATTTTAATTGATTGCAAATTCATATACACGTTTATTTTAAAATTAGCGCTTTTGGTATCTGAATTTGTTACCACGGCATCATGGGAATAAAAACTCCATTTATTCTTCTTCTTCTTCCGACTGCAGTATTGGGTGATGATGCCCGTTCTGCGACTACAAAAACTGATTCCATTTATTACACGCTTTATATTAGCTTGACCTGTATCTATCTATCTATATATCTATGTAACGGAATCTTTCAACGCGATTTTCACCCACTTAAAATCATCGGATCGACTTGAAACTTGTATACTTGTAGAGGACCCGTGACAATACAATAATTTCATATTTATTTTTCTTTAAAATTACACTCTAAAATGTTTAGGAAGATTGTATAAAATGTGACGGGACGAACACCGCAAAATGACCTGAAAACTTAAAAAAAAAATAAAAAAATCTTAAATTTATTTACTTATTTAAATATTACGCATAAATTTAGTTCTGTCAACCTGATTTCTAATAAAATATAACTATTTAAAAAATATAATTTATAATTCATACAAAAGGAATCTGTATGTCATTCGTCAATTTCCTTTCATACAGAAGCAATGCCAATCACACTCAATATTATACCTGCTCCCAAACTGCCCATCCACCTACAAAGCAATCTATTCAGTAATAATACTTAGCCCTTCCGTCCCTTCTGAAGAATGCAATTTTTAAATAACTGTCTTAAGGGATGTACAAAGTAACTATTGAGTTCGTTAACTGAACGTAACTTCCAATATTTCAGGGTTGGTGTTTATTTATACATCGGATATTATAAAATTATATCAATATAATCGGAAGACCTAAAACCTCCTGGAGTCAGGGAATATGTTTATACATGAAGGAGAAACATCTACAACCAGGAGATTGATGGACCGACAAAATTGGCTATTAGGAATCGGACGATGTCAAAGACATTAATCAACCGATGATCTATCTATATCAATATATTCAATAATAAATCATCATCATCATCATCCTGCCAGGTATTAGTCCTAAAAGAACTGTTACGGCCTGAGAAAGCGGTTCTCGTGCCATCTTTTCATAGGTCGACCAAGTGACCGTTTCCCATTTGGACAGTAGTTCATTATGCCTTGGGGATCCTGGATCTAGCCATTCTTGAGACATGTTCCTTCCAGTTTAGCTGATATCTGGAGATGTAGTACAGTATTGTTGACATATTAAGTTCTTGAAGGATTTCTACATTTTTCTTTCGATCCCATTTGGTGTAGCCAGCTGTTCGGCGCATAAATTTCATCTCACAATCTGTTAGTCTGCTTTCATCTCTCGTCCTTATAGTCCACGCTTAACTCCATAAAAAATAGGACTGGTCGAGCCATTATTTGAGATCACCGCCGGGAGTACGAGTTGCTTTTTGCACTCATGAAGGTTTATAAAAACTCTATAATTGATTCCCACTGATTTGTTGAATTTCACAATTTTCTCTGATAAATCCAAATTTTCAACAAAAGAGAGTTTATATCCTAAATAAGTAAACTCATCAACTCTCTCTAAAATGTTGTTATTTAAACAAATTTTGCTTGGTATTGGGGATTTTTCCATAATAAATAATGAGGCAAAAGTCACGAAAATGACAAAACAATGACGCGAAAGTAAATAAAATTTCATAAAAATATAGTATAGCCTAAAATCACAAATAATACCTAATAAATGTCTATTTTTATATGAGAGTTATGATCAGAATTTATGTGTAAGTCAGTAATAACAAATATACCTCAAAATATAATAATAATAATAATAATAATAATAATAATAATAATAATAATAATAATAATAATAATAATAACAAACAATAATAATAATGAAATGTTTTATTTATTCCGGCAGAGTTAAGACCATAAGGTCTTGTCTTCCATTCCACCGACACAAATATACTAAGTACAGATTTATAATAATTACAATGGTAGAATTGTGAATAATTGCAGGGATAGAAGCCAATGGAGGAAATGGGTGGCCCGAGGTGAACCCGACCCTAACAGATTAAGGGCCAGACGAAGAAGAAGTAAATACATAGGCATATAGTATAAACGTTATAATGTAATAATTAAAACATAGACATATAACACTTAGAATTATATATATTATATATTATGGCGTCCACCGCTGTGGTCTCGAGGTAGCGTGTTATCACGCAGCAGGCCACGGTTCGATTCCCGGTCGGGACAGGCTCCTGGGTAAGGTTTTTTTTTCGGGGTTTTTACTTACCTGTAAGACAATTGTCAGGAAGCTTAGGGCCCAACTGTTCTCTAAAATCATCCGGCCATCATCATCATCATCCTTATCATTATCATCATTTTCTTCTTTCATCGGTGTGGAAAGCAACGGGAAGCTATCACAAGAATTCTCTAGTAAAGCTGCAAAGCCTAGCATGGAAATGCTATGATTGCAGTGAAAGACCTGCTGTCGGGCAGAATTACTATGTATGGATGGATATATCACGGCATGTACTCTGATTATGAGGATTAATTTCTAAATCCATATAAAGTTGTAAAATCCTTTCTAATACATGATGTATAATTCCATACATTTATTTAATAAAAGCTTTTAAATATCAACACCACGATACGGAAGTTTAGTGTGCATAACTTTAGGTTACACTCATGCCGGCTTCGTGACGGGCGGTAAGAGATAAAGTGAATTTTACTTCTCAGAGATATTCATTAGAAAGTTTGTAACACGTACGGTGCAGTTAAATACACGATAATCGTGAAAAAATAACCCACTTGAAGCTCCAATAACAAACACAATTTACGGAATGAGTTGGCTCAGATGCTAGCATATATTCGGTAGATACCATTTCAAATCTCAGTACCGACCAACCTGAATTATTTTTTTTCAAAGCAAAATTGAGTTGGAATTTCATTACCAGAAACTATTTCATCATAATCATCATCATCACTCCAAGAATTAGGCAATTGCCTGCATCGTTTTCTAGGTCTTCCGACATTTATATTTCCTATAATCAATGTGTCCATCGCTGTGGTCTCGAGGTAGCGTGCCACCATGTCACGCAGCGGGCCCGGGTTCGATTACCGGTCGGGACATGCTCCTGGATGAGGTTTTTTTCCGGGTTTTTCCTCACCTGTAAAACATATGTCAGGAAACTTAGGGCCCAACGGTCCCCGAAAATCATCCGGCCATCATTATCATCAACATCCTTCACCGGTATGGAAAGTAACGGGAAGCTACCACACCTATAATTCCCTAGTAAAGCTGCAAAGCATAGCATGTGAAAGACCTGCCCTCAGTCAGAATTACTATGGATGGAAGTATTTGTTGGAAAGTGAGTCACTGCAAAATAATGTTCTGACCTGTTCAGAATGTTAAAAAGGAGGAGCTTTCTTTATTACAAAATCAGGAGACGGTAAAGAGAATTCGGTAAAGAATGAGTGAAACTCGACTGTCATTCGTTGTAAAACAAAATTCATTGAAAAATGATTGGTCACTGACTTCCATTTGGGGCATGAGTTAAATAGTCTGTATAATTCACCCCCTATAATCATGATTAGGCCTAATGTTATTTTCTCGTCTCATTAATGGACTATCTAATGGGCACTTTTCCTCTGGCTTCACAATGCAAGAATTCTCTTTGCCGCCCTTTCATTGCCCACATATCCTACCCACCGCAGTCTACAAGACTTAACCTTTCTTGTAACATCTGGTTTCCCATGCGGCTCACTGTTATTGTAAAATATAGTGCTTAGAATTAAGTAAAAATATATTAAATCACGGAATAAGTTTATGAAACGAATATGCCACGTACGAAATTATTTATTGCTTTATTCCTTCACATGCATAATAGACGTATGTGATGCATAATCCAATGCCAGGAATTATATATAAAATGTAACCAATTTATATTCTCAACCAATGCTCAGCACATCGCCATATAAATTTCATAGCAAATTTTCAAACTTCTAAGAAAAACAATACATTCTGACAAGCAAAATCATAAGTTTGTAAGGATCCATTGTTTTATTTATTTACGAGGAAAGAATGGAGAATTAACTTCGTGAATTCGAGATATGAAAATATTACATGCCATTCTTTTAGTCTCTGCTGAATTCCAGATAACCTAAACGTGTCGAATTAATAAGTAGTATTAAACTTAAAAAAATTCCGTCCCGCAGGAACGGCATAAACTAAGCGAATTCTTCAGCAATGTCGAATTTATGGTCTCATTTAGCTGGCTTCCGGAATACACATATTTATTTCGTTAAATTGGAGAAACGCAATTTCTGATACCAGATTACTTAAAAGTGTCACTCTGCAGTGAAATCAAGCATGACCGTAAGTTATTACCTATTTGCATATTGTAAGTTATTATTTGACACAAATTTAAATAATATTTTCAGATTCATTTTTCTATTATTTTATTAAAAATATTATATAAATTAAACTAATTTATCTTATAAGATTCATTGCCAATTTAAATCATTATATAGAGATACATTGCGATGAAGCGAACATCGCAGTTGCCAAAGGTTTTTTTCTTTTTATTTCGGATTTCAGATAACCCCCCACATTTAATAGTCATATTTCCATTAATTTCGGAGAATACATTACTCGTTTTATTTTAGTAGCATATTT
Source organism: Diploptera punctata (assembly GCA_030220185.1). Taxonomy (NCBI): domain Eukaryota; kingdom Metazoa; phylum Arthropoda; class Insecta; order Blattodea; family Blaberidae; genus Diploptera; species Diploptera punctata. The sequence goes on from JASPKZ010008887.1 coordinate 3,758,169, forward strand.
CGAGTTTCCTTGCGAAACATCGAAAATTGCGACCGCTAGAGCAATTTTTAAATTTTCGTTTCAGGTGATCTACTACACCTAAAAATCCCATTTTGCAGGTTAACACACTCGTCCTTACTTTTTTCTTTTTAATTTATTGCTATATGTCACGTTTACTTCTGGTAAAAAAATTGCGGTTGCTAGAGAGTTAACTATATATATATATATATGTGTGTGTGTTTGTGTGTGTGTGTGCTAACCGTCGTGGTCTCGACGTAGCGTGATGTCTGGTCACGCAGCGGGCCAGGGTTCGATTCCGGTCGGGACAGGCTTCTAGGTGAGGTTATTTTCGGGGTTTTTCCTCGCCTATAAGACAAATGTCAGGAAGCTTAGGGCCCAACGGTCCCCGAAAATCATCTGGCCATCATCATCATCTTTATCATTCATGAAATCTTTATCATAGCATGAAAATGCTATGGTTGCAGTGAAAGACCTGCCCTCAGGCAGAATTACTATATATATATTTTTTTTTTGTCAGTGTCATTTTCTGTCTACTTGATAAGATCAATTAATATCTGTAAACAAATTTCAAAAATATTTTCATGAGAACAACATTATTAGCTTCATTTCTTCGGAATTCGCTGAAAGAAAATATATGCTAGGACTAGTAGATAACCATGCTCGCTCTTGGTTTCGAAGTTTCGCGGATTCCATCCCGGCAGATGTTGATGGATTTTTAGGGATGTAGAAGTCCTTCTGAAGGGAAGTTCTAGTTCGGGTTAGATTTAGAGCAGGTGAAAGAACCCCAAGCTTGAAAAGAGAGTACCTGATTGGAAAGCTAATGGAAGAAGCAGACCTAGAGACCGTTGAATAGATGGAGTGAGGAGAAGTATGGAAGCTAGAGATTTGAGGGAAGAAGATGCTTTAGATAAGATCGTCTGGCTACAAATCATTTTAGGTTGAAGGAGAAACACTGTATTATGGAATATTCCTAATAAAAAAAATTAAGATCTTATTAAGAAAATGTAAGCCTATAACTTACTATGAATCCTAATATCTAATTTAAGAGCTAAAAATAAGTAAATAACACTATAAGTATTTATTTATATAAATTGATTGCTTAATAATAATAATAATAATAATAATAATAATAATAATAATAACAATAATAAAGCAGATGAATAATAAATCAGGCAGCTTTTTTTTAAATAATTGGATGCCTAGGGGCCTACGCAGAATTTTTCCCTTCAGTTGTATTAATCATATTAAACATATAAACAGCCAAGCATTTTTTTTTTTTTGCAAATCCCCAGGTTGTCTTTCGACATTCCTGGTTTCTCTCCTGGCATGGTGTACTTGTAACCCGTCGCCTGGAAGGCGGGGTTACGTTGCCCCGATGATATGAAGATAAGAGTGGTGCGCCAGGAGAGTCCCTAATCCTAAGCTAGCTAAATCTAAAATCAATATGAATGATGATGATTGCGATGACCATACGATTTCGGGGATCGTTTGGGCCTTAAAGTTTTTCTGACATTTGTCTTACAAGTGAGGAAAAACCCCGATAAAAACCTCACCCAGAAAAACTGTCCCGACCGGGGATCGATTCCGGGCCCGCTACGTGACAAGGCAGCACGCTACCTCGAGACCACAGCTGTGGACAACAGCCATGCATTAGTACATTAATTTAAACATTACTATTGTAATTAGCTGATATAGTACTGAATAAATTCCCATTGTATTATTATAAGTAATGCCACGAGTGATTTCCAAATTATCGATAAATTCACGACTCACGAAGTGAGGAGTGAATTTATGTAGAGAATTTGGAAATCAAGAGTGGCATTTGTTAGGACTATTTAACGAATAAAATTAAGCTGTTTACTCACAAATCATTATTTAACTATAGTTATTTTTAAATATTTATATATTTAATGTAAACGGCGATGTTTGAAAACAAATGAGAAACGATAGGTACGCTTCTACTGCTTCTTTTGTTTATCACTGCAACCAGATCATACTATTTATTGCCTAAGGAAAGCAATATTGTAAGGAGGAGCTTTCTTTAATATGGTAATTATAACACTGATAAATATTTGGTGAAACACGACTCTGATTGGTTGTAAAACAGAAATCATTGAAACGTGATTGGTCATTGGCTCCCATTTGGGGCATGAGTTAAATAGTCTTGTTAATAGAATCGACCCTGTTAGAATGTGAATAGAAATTCAGTAACAGAGGCAGACAGGAATTTCAAACATGACTACTTTGCCTCTCTTCAAGAATTGCCTAAGTAGCACAATGTTTTAATGCGCTAGCGCGTAAATGTGGAGATATTGGGTTCAAATCCAGGTTTAGGCATACATTTTATTATTAGTTGTATAGAATAATTTAAAATTGTAAATAGTTACTGTACAGGTAAATGCATAGTACTCTTTCAATTTGTAAAGTTCTTTATCACTGCCTTCAATGATTACTGAATTTAAAATATTAGTATTATGTAAATTTTAATATAGTAAGAAATTATATTCAAGTGGGAATATCATTGTGGGCCCGACTTCGATTCCAGGTCAGGAAGACAAACTTCCTGAGTGAGGTTTTCTTTTCGGAATTCTTCCACATCTGTAAGGGAGAAAACCAGAAAACTTTAAGGATCCCGAACACCATCTTTAGAACCGTCACAATAATTTTTATCATAGTTCCCTACTTTATTATGAACATATGAGAGGATTTTGTGTCTTGTCTAGAATGTTAGTGTCGTCTCTGAGGTGGCTTTGGCATTGATCTCATCATTCATTCAGGAAAGCCATCCATATTTCATATGTGATCAAAACATTACGTAGTTATCGATACTTTAAAATTCTCTCCCAATGGGTAATGGTCTCTGTAAGGCCCGAGTGGCATGAGGTATATACAAATATCTACAAAGGAAGAGACTAAGAGAAAGAAAGTAAAGCATATACTGGTATGTTATTTGAAATGAACTCCTGACAGAACTTTAGTATATGTGGCGATTTCTAATATTGTTAAGTGCAGACTACACATGATTATGGTCAGACAAAACACATTTAGTATTAACTCCCCCTTAATATTTATAGGATTACTCTATTAAAAAAGACATTATCTTAATTTACACACCTTGTGGTGGCCGAAAGAAATGAAATATTAAAACGAGCAATAAAATATATTAAGAACACAGACGCGACTCTTCTCTTATACCATTGGCGGATACACTTGTTGGAATCAATTGCTTAGGGCATTTCTATGCCCTTGCCATACGGCTGACCACAAAGGAAATTTATAGGTTTTGCTGAAGGTGATTTTTACATCCCAATATTATCTTCTGGTCTAGATGCGTTTTAACTTTATTTTATTGAAGAGTTTCTGGCAACGGCGAGACACAACGGACGTCAAATACATGAATATCGTAAAATAATGTCATTGTGATTTAATGGAAATGTCTGGAATAATTGTAATGTCGAAACGCATAAAATAGCTCCATATAGTGCATCGAGGAGGAAGTACAATCAACACTTCGAATAATTATAATGAGGTAGCATTAGCTGTACTGGTAATTGAAGAAAAAGGATATATGAATGAGGCAGCACGCCGAAGCGGTTAACGCTAGAAGTAGTTACATTCTTATTTATTACGTCATTTGTAGTTTCATAAAAGATAAGTGCAATAATTACAAAGGAATCCGTAATTAATGTTTTAGTCATATATAGGGCCTATATATATATATATATATAGTAAAACTTGCTAAAGCGGAATCGCATGGGACTTTTTTTTTTCACGTTAGACAAAATTCCGCGTTATAAAAAACAAAACAAAAATGAAAAAAAAAAAAAATTAACTAATCTTAGATTATATGTTTTTTTCGGTATCTTGGATTGATTGTAGTTCCGCTGCCGTTGAATAGTGAAGTTTAGTAGCCTATGTACGAGCAACTTCAACGGTAACGCGCAAAAAAATAAATAAATAAATAAAAACAGTCCGTTTTGTCAGCGTTAAAAATGTCTGTTAGGCACGTATCCTGAAATTAAAGTATGCAGTTTTGGTTTCCACTCACTAACTATACTTTCATCCTGTCCACCGCTGTGGTCTCGGGGTAGCGTGCTGCCTTGTCAAGCAGCGGGCCCGGGTTCGATCCCCGGTCTGGACAGTTTTTCTGGGTGAGGTTTTTATCGGGGTAAAACAAATGTCAGGAAAACTTTAAGGCCCAAACGGTCCCCGAAATCATATGGCCATCGCAATCATCATCACTCACATTCATCTTAGGTTAGGATTAGGAACTCTCCTGGCGCACCATTATCATCATCCATCATATCATCGGGGCGCATCAACCTCAGAAGTGGGTTACAAATACGCCATGCCAGGAGAGAAACCAGGAATGTCGAAAAGACAAACCTGGGGCATTTGAAAAAAAAAAAACTATACTTTCATCCACATCCTTTGACTTCCCGCAAATTTCATTCCGCACTACATTGTGTAGTCTTTCAAAACTGTAGAGCCAACCTGAAGATGCCTTGAAATCGTTATTCTCTAGGGATGTTGCAACAGTTAGAGCTTGAATTTGGAGCATCGGTCCGGAAATTTGGAGATATTTTGATCGTGCACTTGTAAAACACTCCCACACTACTTCCATGATTTCTTCATTTATTTAAGTTATTTTTTTTGCTTTCCTCTTCGTTTGATCATTTCCTTGCATCCATTCATTAATTACCTTTTCTTTATGTTTTAAAGTCTCATTAACATGGGTTTTTCCACATTTAAATTTGGTCATTATTTGGCGTATTGAGAGTTTTTTCTTTATCTTCAATCACTTTCACTTTTTCGTTTAATGACAATGATACATACGATTTAACCATCTTTATTCCGGAAATTCAGAACGCTACCTGTGAAAGATATATACACAATCGGTCTCAGATATTAAACTAATTTAAGATTTGACAGTGCACTGGCTATTTGTAAGACAGATCTCACACGCCAAATATTTGATAAACGAACCTGTATTTCGCATAAAGGGTGTGCAATGAGGCCGAAAGAAAATTTCAGATACATGTAGAAACTCTACTTCACCTGGCGGCGGAAATAATCCCTTATTGTTTTTTTGCCTAACGGGAATTCAATTAAGTGGAAACTAATTTATTTCTCTCTCAGTCTTTCCGCCTTATAAGCATTTTTCATAAATTTTGTAGAAGTATCCTTCCGTTTCCGCGTTGGACGGATTCCGTTTTATACAAAACAAATACACGTAAATTTACTATTATTTTGCCGGGACCAAAAAAATTGTTCACATTAGACAGATTTCCGCATTATGCACGTTCCGGATTAAATAAGTTTTATTGTGTGTGTATATATATATATATATATATATATATATATAAAGAAAGCATCAAATAGCCTACTATTTGTAAGAAAATTATAAACATAGAAATACTGGCAGCCTTTAGGTCTACACGATCTGCAATAATTGATCACATATCTATGGTCAAACAATTGAATGAAAATACTAATAATAAATAATAAACAAGTTCATTTCACCTTTGTAGATCTAGAAAAATCGTATGAGACTGTACCTTTACAAAAGTTCTGGGAAGCATTAGAATATGTGGACATAAAATACGAAATTATTAATACAATAAAAAAACTGGATAAAATTCAGTATCTAAAATAAAAATTGGAGAATGCGTATCAGAAGGAATTAAAGTAACAAATGACATTCGTCAAAATTGTAGCGCATCAATTACATTATTTAAAATATTTATACATAAAGTAATGACAAACTGGAGCAAAAAGTGTTCAAGAATGGGAGTACCGATTGGAAATGGATTAGCAAAAAGTATTATTTGTGGATGACTAGATCATAATTACGCAAGGGTATGAAGACATGGAGTTCATGTTCAGAAACTTATTGGAAGAATACGATAATTGGGGTTTGAAAATAAATTAAAAAAAAAAAATATGGGGTCAGGAGCAGAAACCGAAGATTTAATATTAGATATTCAGAAGGAGTATATTAGAGGATGTGAAGAATTTGAGTACTTTGGGGTAAAAATAGATAGAGTATATACAACGAAGTGACATGAAGAACTTACTTACTTACTCACTGGCACTATCGAACCCGTAGGTTCATGGCCGCGCGGACATAAGCTCTCCATATATCCCTATCCTGAGGTAATGCTTTCCAATCATTCCCTGTATAATCTACTTCTCTCAAATCATAGTTAATGTTATTCTCCCACCTCATTCTTGGTCTACCAACTGGGCGTTTACCCTCTGGCTTTCCTACAAGAAGCTTCCATGCAAGTCTTTCATTCCCCATACGTGCAACATGTCCTGCCCATCGCAGTCTACGAGACTTAACTGTTCTTATTATATCTGGCTTTCTATAAAGACCATGTAGTTCATTGTTATGTAGTCTTCTCCATTCACCTGTCTGTTCATCTTTCTTTGGTCCAAAAATATTCCTAAGTACTTTATTCTCGAATACTCGTAATGTCCTTTCCTCCCTTAAAGTAAGAGTCCATGTTTCGCACCCATGTAATATAACTGGTAGAATAATAGTTTTATATATTTTCAGTTTAACGTTTTTTTGAAAGGAGTTGGGATATCAAGAGTCTCTGTAATGCATAATAGCATGCATTTCCAGAATTGAGCCTATGTTTAATTTATTTGTGCATCTCATTCCTATTTGTGATTATTGTTCCTAGGTATTTGAATTCAGCCACTTCCTCAAAATTTCCCTTATTTGTCATTAGCTGTCCATTTCCATTATATAAAGTATTTCTACGTGTGACCATATATTTAGTTTTATTGATATTTACTTCCAGTCCTAATTTCTTAGTGTTACTCAATAGTGTGTGCGTGTTGTTCTTTAGTATCTCCTCGCTATCGCCCAATAGTACTACATCATCAGCATAAACTAACAGCTTATTAATACCATAGAGTTGTAAGACTTCCTCATTCTCTAAATATTTAATGGCATGCTCTAGTACAAAATTAAATAGTAGAGGAGATAGAGCATCTCCTTGCTTCAACCCATTTTGGATTTCAAAAGTGTCCGAAAACTGTTTGCCTACACGCAACCTACTCTTTGTGCCATTTAGACACATTCGTATCAGTCTAACTAACTTTTTGGGAATTCCGAACTCCAGCAGGATACTATATAACTTCTCCCTCTTAATTGAATCATATGCTTTTTTGAAGTCTACATATAGTTGATGTACAGTACCATTATATTCCCATTTCTTTTCTAGAATCTGTCTTATACTAAAAATCTGATCTGTTGTAGACCTGTTTCTTCGAAATGCACATTGTCATCAATATAGGGAGTAAGTCTGCTTACTAATATATTTGTTGGAATTTTGTACGAAGTTGAAAGTAATGAGATGCCCCTGTAGTTGTTGCAATCAGTTTTATCTCTTTTCTTATAAATTGGCACGATAATTGATTCCTTTCATTCATCTGGAAGAGCTTCTTTTTCCCAAATCATACTAAGCAACCAGCGTATCTTGTCCATCAATTTTTCTCCCCCCGATTTTATCAGTTCTGCTGGGATTTCATCTAAACCTGATGCTTTATACATCTTCAATTTTTCAATCGCCATTTCAACCTCTAATGCATTTGGTTCTGCGACTAGCATCTCTGCTGTCTGTAAATTATCCTCCTCAATGTCCTGTTCTGTATGTACATTTAATAGCTGATTAAAGTAATTTTTCCATCTATTTAATATACTCCTGGAATCTGCAATCACATCCCCGTTTTCATTCCGAATTATGTTTGTTCTAGCCTGAAACCCTTTCTTCTCTATACTAATTCCGTGATATAAATAGAGGTAGAGTAATAACAGCAGTGTTAAATAGTGTTCTAGTAGTCTTATTTTCAATTAAATTATTATATTATCTATTTTTTTTATATTTTATTCGTTAAATTTAGACTAAATCAACCTATCCTATATTTTATACGGTAACATGTACTGTAGGCATTAGATTAGAATATTACAAACATGGATCCTAATACGGCAACCTTGTTTATTGGTACATTGTATTAGTATCCATCTTTATATTTCCAAGTGAAATAAGCTTTTCCCTTTCATTAGGGGGAGGAGTTTTGAGATGAGGGTTTCTGTAAGAGGGTGTGTGTGTGTGTGTGTGTGTGTGATTGTGTGTTCATTAACGCTATTCCGACTGCAAATTTTGTTTATTATGAATCAAACTCGTCATATAGGAATCAGTTTTAAAAAAGTAAGGTAGAGTTCGTTAACAAGCAAAATCGAACTGTTTAGAAGTAGATCATCTGAAATGAAATTTTAAAAATAGCTGTTAGCGACCGCAATTTTATAATTTTCACAACAAAATTCAGAATATACTATTGAAATAATAACTGGGCTGGAGGGCGGGATTCAGCTAAATCAGACCATTAGAAATGGGGGTTCACCTGAAACCCGGAATCAAAAACTCGGTATTTGTTTTCACTGTAATCGGACATATTTAAAGGCACGAGAAATAAGTGTTTCGCCAATTTAAGGTTTAGGCCTAATAAAATGGAACCATAAATTCAGCTTTCTGAGGAATTCGCTTACGTACTTTGCGTCTTCGTAACAGACTTCTTAAAGTTTTAGATAATAATACCCAATTCTCAATAAAAATAGTTTTGAGGAAATAAATTTAACCCTTAAATTGGCAATGTATCCTACAAGATACAATGATTTGATTAAATTAATATATTTTTAAAACAATAGAAAAACAAACAAGTAGAAATTACTTAAATTTGTGTCAAATTACGTAATAATTTATAATAATAACTCAACAGTACTACATGATTTACGGTCCGAAACATTTAAATAAATGACACGTGAAATTATTGTTTCGTCAATTTAAGGGTTAACATTTTCTGACCACAAAATGTACAATTTTATGTGTGAAACTAATATAGAAGAGGAGTTAGAAGATTATGGGTACAAGTAAGAGTTTCATTAAGTGGGGTCAGACAACGTGGATCTAAAAATGCGCAATAGGTCTATCTTCCCCTGGAGCAGTCGTGTTCATTAATTTAAAGGAAATGTTAGAATGTTTACAAATGTAAAAGTAATTTTAGGTAATAAATTGTTAAGACAAATGAAATTTGAAAGGCTCTTCTTTAATTTTGAAGCTAGATTAAGCTTATATTATAGGCCTAGTAAAGGAAATTATCGACAAAGGAAATGCAATACAATACCTTAATAATAATAATAATAATAATAATAATAATAATAATAATAATAAGCATGCTATGCTTGCAGCTTTACTAGGTAATTGTAGGTGTGGTAGCTTCCCGTTGCTTTCCACACCGGTGAAGGATGATGATGATGATGATGGCCATATGATTTCGGGGACCGTTTGGGCCTTAAGGTTTTCCTGACATTTGTCTTACGGTGAGGAAAAACCCCGATAAAAATCTCACCCAGAAAAACTGCCCCGACCGGGGATCGAACTCGGGCCCGTTGCGTAACAAGGCAGCACGCTACCTCGTGACCACAGCGATGGACAATTGTTTATAATGAACGCAAATGTTTCCAACAAAGATGTTATTATTTTACTATTATTTATTATTTTTGAAAACACCATCCCGCAAAAATAATATACAACGCATGTTTGTGAAGTGTTTTACAGAATCTCAAAAATTAAAAACCTCGCTATCGCTGGGTTTTTAAACATTTTTCCTCGATTCTGTAAAAGCCACTTCCCAACCTCGCATCGTAATATACTATTTATGGGATCAGAATATAAGTTCTAAAAAACAAACATTTTAAGTACAAAAATGAGTACAGTTACATACGGTGCAGAAACATGGGAATTAAAATCAAGAACAAAAGTAAATTAAATTCTGCAGAAGTGGATTTTTGGAGGCGTTCAGCTGGAATCTCTAGAAGAGATAAGATAAGAAATAGTGTAATTAAACAAAGCATGAATGTTTAAACTTCAATTATGGATTTCGAAAAAATAAACAATTAAAATGATATGGTCAGGTAAAAAAGAATGACAAAAGAGAGATTCCCAAGAAGAATACTACAATGGGTGTAACTTGGTAGAAGAAGAAGATGAAGGCCAAAAATAATGTGGGTTGATGGTATTTTGAGCAGAATGAGTGAAAAAAGAATTGGACTATGGAGATTGTAATGACAGAGAGATGTGGAGGAGAAGGACAGTTGATTAATTGGGAGCTGGAATATGTTAAGAAACATTGTGAAACCTGCTAAATAAATAAATATTATCGCTTAGAATAGTTTTATTCTAATGGGGTGACTTCATCACAAGCCAATTAAATTTGTAGAAAAATAAATAATACATATGAGGTAAAGACATTTGATAGAGGCTAAAAGTTAGGTGTAAAACTCACATTTTCCCTGCAACACATAAAGAATGGAGCGGTAAGAGCTCTAGTTTCAAAGAATGGAATTTGGCCTGTCTACTCCAAGTAGTCAAAATACTTGCTGCTTGAAAGACGCAGGAAAGCGGCGTTTTGACATGAATGTTCTTAGCGGAAAGGAGTGCTTTCAAAAAGCAGAACTAAATATATTTCACCGCTAGGGTTGTTGACAAACAGTGAGGTGGTATCGTGTTTCCTTCAGATAAAGACGACAAACATAAAAACGTCAGCATCCTTAATTCAAACAACCAAACATCCAACCAACCAGCAACTTGTTAAATGGATGTGTTAAATTATTTGAAATGTACTTAAAATTTACTAAACAATGTAAGAATTAGATGCTTCTGTACTTTTGGGAGCATATCGACAATCATATTGACGGCTCCGAGTGTATATATGATTAAAGTACACAGAACATTTTTTGAACCAGAGAGAGCAAGAGAGGCGAAGGGACTGGTGAACAGAGAACATCACATAACAGTGGACTAAACGATTTTTACGGGAACCCAGATGATACTCAGAGGTTCCTGAAATTTGTCTTATACAGGTGGGGGAAAAAAAAACCTGAAAAAGTCTCACCCAGAAAACTTGTTCGGACCAAAGATCGAAATCGGGCCCTCTGCATGACAAGACAGAACGTTACTTCGAGACCACAGCGGTGGATTATTTCATAATCTATTGTTTGATATACTGTCCAGACGTTTTGATATATAAGTTTAACACTTTTTTTTTAACTGATGTTATTTTCTTTCTTCTGTTATTTCTATGTTAGTTTTCTAATTACAGTGAAGGTTATTCTAGAACAAATAATGACGTCTAAGAATCTTGTAACCATATCGATTCTTGTCGGATACATTCCATGTTCATTCACATTTCCGTGGAATTATTATTATATGTCGCAATTTCTAACATAGCTTAACAATAACATAACTAACTCTAAATATCTGGCTCTATCGAACCCGTATGTTCATGGCCGCGCGGACATAAGCTCTCCATACATCCATATCCTGAGCTAATGTTTTCCAAATATTCTCTGTATAATCTACTTCCCTGAAAGCATGGATAATGTTATTCTCCTACCTCATTTTTTATCTACCAACTGGGCGTTTTTCCCTCTGGTTTTCCTATGAAAAGCTTCCATGCATCTCTTTCATCCCCCATACGTGCCACATGTCCTGCCCATCGCAGTCTATGAGACTTAACTGTTCTATTATATCTGGCTTCCTACACATATCATGTACCTCACTAATATGTAGTTTTCTCTATTCTTAATGATAGCATAAGATATTCAATATAGCAAATATAAGGTTAGGCTTAGTTGTTGTTAGTTTTTTGTTTTTAATTTGAGACTGGTGTGGATTTTTTCTTCTGTTTTTAGCGTATTCCTGTAAGTTGACTATTCTCTTGTACCCATAATTCATAACTATCTTATAACGTTACAGTTACTTTCTTCGGACAAACCTCTCTCTCTCTCTCTCTCTCTCTCTCCTCTCTCTCTCTCTCTCTCTCTCTCTCTCTCTCTCTCTCACACACATACAAATATATATAGGATGGAAAAATCCAATGGACAAATCCTCCGGGAAAGACTGTAAGCAATGGAACCCGAGTCAAAAGATTTTCGGGCTCGTAAAAGGATCTCAAATCTGAATAAAAAGGCTTCTGTGCAAAGTTTAACAGGCCTTCATATATCCGAGTAATGCCTTGGTTTCCTACTCGATGTCTCCTCGAGGCGATGTACCAACCACACATCCTCGTAGGGAAATAAGCGTAACTAAATTAGTCTGGTTAAGAAACTTCCCATTAGGGAAGAACCCATGTTCCACAGCGGGACGAACGGGGATCTATTATATCATAATCATCACACACACACACACACACATATATATATATATATATATTAGATTGTTATTCACTTAATACCGCTACTATCCACACTGTTGTCTCGAGGTAGCGTGCTGCCTTATCACGCAGCGGACCCAGATTTGATCCCCGGTCGGGATAAGTTTCATGGGTGAGGTTTTTTCGGGTGTTTTCTTCACCTGTAAAACAAATGTCAGAAAACGTTTAAGACCCAAACGGTCCCCAAACACTATTTGGTCATCGTTATCATTTTCGCCTCATTAGATTAAGATATCTCCTGGTGCATCATTACCATCATCATCACCTTCCATACCATAGGGGCAGCGTAATCCCGCCTTCTAGGCGCCCCAACCTCAGAAATTAGTTACAAATTCGCCATGCCGTGAGAGAATATCAGAAATGTCTTAATGACAACTGTGTGGCATTGATTAAAAAATACTGTTTTTTTTTACTTCGAATGACTGTTTATATTGTTTACTAGAGTTTGACTATAATCCTCACAACATTATACCTAAAATATACAAATCTAACGAATGTAGCCAGTTTTGAAGAACATCTATCACACTTTTACATACAGAAATATGTATACAAAGTAGAAGAACCTGTTAATATGAAGTGCTTATGTCACTAAATAGATTTCACAATGGCAAAGGTTGTATGGAAGTGTCAGCAAGAAAAATCTGTATGGGGGAATATTATGTGTGAAAAAATTGGACTCCAGTTGATTTTAAATAGCTTCATAATGACTGTCATAAATAGAATTGTCAGTGAATATTCATACCTCGTTTCCGAACTTAAGTGTCTTCAAAACCCCTACTGTTAGAATCAAGCATTCATGTAAAATTCAGTTAAGAAATCTACTTAAAAACCGTCACACTAGCTGAGTGACAGCCATTTTAAGCGACAACAAAGTTACATTAAGATTCAAGACAACTACAGTATATGGACAAGTTAAAAATTCTATCATTTTGCAAACCATTAGATCTAAAAACATTCTGATTGGCTTACACGCCCGAAAATAAACTGTACTTTTGTACAAAATTTAATTGTAAAAAAAGTCCATGACAGTTATGGCCTTCTCGACAGTCCTAGTCCAAATTCTTATTTTTTCTACATTCAGGTTTGTTACTTTCATTTATTTTAGATCGTCCTTTAAACCATCTTCGCATCTCGGTTTAGGCCTTTTCACTATTCTACTTCTTAAAGATCTCCATTTATAACAACTTTTAGCGAATTCCGAAGGAATTAAGCTATTGAGGTTGTTCTCATGAAAATATTTTTGAAAAAAATAGGCTACAGATCTTCACCGATCCTCTCCAGTAGACACCCAAAACGACCATGACCAAAATGTAGGTCTATATATATATATATATATATATATATATATATATCCTCTAACGCTGTAGCGGCCGCAATTTTTGTTTAATCGAATCCAAACTTGGCATACAGCATTTGATTAAAAAATCGGGAAGAGTTCGTTCACCAGCAAAATCGGACAATTAGATGTAGGATTTCAACTGAAAGGAAAATTTTAAAATCGCTGTAGTGTTTAAATATTTCAGTTTTTTACAACGGAACTCGATATATGCTATTAAAAAACCGAAGAAGATATTCCCCCAAAATCAGCGAAATCCGACCATTAGAAGTGAGGGTTTACTTGAAATCCGAATTTGAAATTTTACTCTAGCAACCTCCATGTTTGGTTCATTACAAAGTAAAGCATATTATAATTAATTAAGCCTATAAGACCCCTTTGTATCCTATAAGATATATTAGTGCAATTTATTTAATATTTTAATAAAGTCATGGAAAATGAATCGATATATATATATATATATATATATATATATATATATATATATATATATATATATATATATAATGTAAATTGGTGTCAAATTAGATAACTATACAATATATTATACAATTATTTGTTTTTAAATAATGAACTTTTCTCGAGGAATAATTTTATACTACGCCATTAAGAGTTTTTATTTTATCATTTTTCTATCTTGTACATTTTATATTTTATTCGTTAAATCTACATTTAATCAAAATATATTGTAAATAATAATTAATTTGTAGATATACCATATCAAAAATTGTTTAATTGTAATTTAGATGTAAGAATGATTTTTGTATGGCCTTAAGACCTTAAATCTGACAGGTAAATTAAAGCTATTATTATTATTATTATTATTATTATTATTATTATTATTATTATTATTATTAAATAGGTAATGACTTACAGTTATGCATGATTTGTTTTTTTCCTGCAGATCGACGCTTTAAAATAAGCTGGCATCAAACATTAAATTTCTCAAATTTAACGAAACTCCACGATGCGTCAGGTCTAGAAGAGCCTTGGTATACTAGGCACTGCTAGCCTTACATCCACATGTATTAATCAGAGGTAGACGATCATCCAGCCAGTGTAGAGGTGACATTTGCTCATCATATCAGGTCCACACAGCCGTTCTAGCTGGTTTTCACAACCTATAGCCGCTACTTATTGTAGCTACCCAAATATCTAACGATGCTGCATGGACACCGGTCCCATACTGTCCGAAAATCCACGAGAAAATATCTTCGCCATGGATACTCGAACCAGCGCAAGTCCCGTTGCTGTGCCGATTTAACAAAGTAAATATATTATCTGTAAACCAGCACAACGGGACCATATATTCAACTTGTTGAGGAGAGATTCTGCGTAAAGGACTTTTTTAACTAGACTCTAGTTATTCTTTCTAAACATGTGTCCCAACCAACTTATTCTTCTATTTAATTATGCCATATAATTTTGTGAAGTGAAGAATAAAATAGAACTAAATATAATTTTAATACTAATTACTCACGTTTCTTTAGGCTATTAGGTGTCATTTTAAAGTCATAAATACTCAGATTACAGTCTATGAGAAATTGTTACTTGCGTGCAGAGAAAATTATCTGTGGAAGTGAATAATTGTGCCCTCGTGAATTTGCATACTCTATATCGCAAATCCTCCCTTATATAGAAATAGGATCTTTCGTTTTCACATAATAATATTTTAATAACCCTCGTTATATTCAGTAATGATAATGTTATGTCAAGTTTTTCTTGGAAATGTCATGAACAAGGAAAAAAATACAACAAATTATTCACAAATTGGCCATTAAGGGGAAAGAATGCACATATATTTTCCATGCTGGTAGATGTTAAAGCATTTTTACAACATAAGAATTAATACCCCTATCTAGGCCTAAATGTTGTGTAAATTTAGTCTAAGTATGTTCTGAATAAAATGTGAAATTCCTCTTTTCTTTTTCTTTCTTTTCTTATTCATCAAAATGCCGTAATTTGTTCTCAAAATGAATAAAAAACCCAAATAAACATTTATTCAAACAGCCCTTCAATAAGTATTTTAACAACTAATTTAGTATGTATATTAGTAACAAATAATAATGGCAAAGTACTTCAGTGTTATGAATGAAACCTACGACATAAAGGTCTCAAGAAATCGGATGTGTCTACACCCGGATAGCTGAGAGATCCCTGACGACAGGTTCCAGAACGGCTCTTATTTAGAATGCTTCGTCCTATATTTTTTCAAAACTACATTCTTATGATACTGTTGCTCTATGAATTTTTTACGTCTATACTAATATTTCGTACTATTTTAAACGGTTTGCAACGATACTTACGATATTATTTTTTACATTTATAAAATATTTAGACACGTACGCAAATTGTGGCATTTATATTAAATAATTTTTTTTTCAAAGTTCTACAGAATCGTAGTGCGCATGCGGGAACGTTCAAAGGAACTTCCGCCAGATGGTGGAGATATATGTGAAATCGAATTGACCAACATTAGCAATTTATTTTAAGAAATGGATGTACTATCACTTCATTTTGGCAAGTTCCGATGGGACAAGTTAGTGTGATCAGATTAGTTTATAGTTCATTAAATAGTATGCATGTAATTTATTTTGTTATGATAGGAAGGGGGAAGTTGGTATACATCCACTTTTTATAAACATGTTTGTGAATTTATTGCGAAGGTTGATCATACCGATTTCACACAATGTCCGCCATCTAGCGTAAGTTTCTTAAGGCATTCACGCATGCGCGCTATGATTCTGTAGAACTTAGAAAAATTCATCAATCGAAGTAATATGAACTTTTTTCCTAAAAGAACCCCAAGTCTGAAAGCAGAGATATTAATAAGCATTTATTTGACTTCTAACTTCCAGATTTGAATTACGACACTAGTAACTTTAGCTGTTAATCAGCGTCGTTAAACAAAATACTATCATTAAGGAGGGAAAAGTTAAAAGTGTTGGAAAATAGAATTTTAAGATGAATGCTCGGCCTCATCGAGGATTAGAGTAAAGAATGGAGGAAGCTTCACAATAAACAACTCAATATTAATTATTCATATCGTTGTCCTAATATTGTGAAATATAGAATGAGATTCGCAAATCATTTAGTTCGAATGGGCGACAATATAAATGTTTACCAGTATATTTGTTTATTGAGAAACCAGTGAAAAAAATGCAATTAAGAATAGATGGGTGGATAATATTCGGATGTATCTTAGCGAATTTTAAATTGGAGATATGGATTGGATTTAGTTGTTTGAGGATAAGACACAGCGAAGGTCATTGTGAAAGTGACAGCGAACCCACGGTTTCCATTAGTCATAGAGTTAGTAAGTTAATAGGGCCTACTATTTATTTCTGTGAAATAGATAAGATCTTACTACATCCTAACTTCATCAAATAAAAAATACACTTTATTATTATTATTATTATTATTAGTCCACCGCTGTGGTCTCGAGGTAGCGTGCTGCCTTGTCACGCAGCGGGCCCGGGTTCGATTCCCAGTCGTGACAGGCTCCTGGGTGAGGTTTTTTGTGGGTTTTCCTCACCTGTAAGACAAATGTCAGGAAGCTTAAGGCCCAACTATCCCCGAAAATCATCCGGCCATCACCATCATCCATATCATTATCATCATCAACCTTCACCGGTGTGGGAAGCAACGGAAAGCTACCACGCCTATAATTCCCTAGTAAAGCTGCAAAGCATAGCATGAAAATGTTATGATTGCAGTCAAAGAAAGTCGGGCAGAATTACTAGATAGATTATTATTATTATTATTATTATTATTATTATTATTATTATTATTATTATTATTATTATTTAGCTTCATGAATGAAGTCTCATAAGGCTTGTTCCGGCCTTATTGTTTAACAATGTTGAGCCCATCTTGTCTTCGGTCTTTCATTATTTCACCTACCTTGGTTGTAGTTCATCATCAGTAGGCCCCTATACCAAAATTAATACGGTGTCCCCTTTAATTATTATTATTATTATTATTATTATTATTAGTAGTAGTAGTATTAGTAGTAGTAGTAATAGTAGTAGTAGTAGTAGTAGTAGTAGTAGTGTAGCAATAATAGTAGTATAGTAGTAGGAGTATTAATAATAATATTTATTATCACTATTGTTACTATTTATTTATTTATTTATTTAGCAGGTTTCACAATGTTTCACAACATATTCCTGTGCTCAATTAATCTACTGTCATTCTCCTTCACATCATCATCATCATCATCATCATCATCATCATTATTATTAATATTATATAAAAATAAATAAATTAAACCCCAATAGAGATAGTCCTACATATATATACACACACACACATGTATATATATATGGCATGATAAGAAAAATAAATGCTCGGACGGGACTTGAACCCGGACCTCTGGATTTATATCCCAGTGCGCTACCGATTACGCTACCGAGCAAGTCCAGACAAACATTTTTTCTTATATATATTCTCATTATTACTAGATGTAGTGGGAACTCGGTCTTCACTGCCACCTAGTGGCTCCTATCACAAGTAAGCAAATTAAAGAGAATATTTTTACCTTATAGCAGTGACGCTTTATTCATGTTATGATTAAATTTTTGACATTGAGCAATGCAAGCTTAATATGGCATGATAAGAAAAATAAATGCTCGGACGGGACTTGAACCCGGACCTCTGGATTTATATCCCAGTGCGCTACCGATTACGCTACCGAGCAAGTCCAGACAAACATTCATTTTTCTTATATATATTCTCATTATTACTAGATGTAGTGGGAACTCGGTCTCCACTGCCGCCTACTAGCTCCTATCACAAGTAAGCAAATTAAAGAGAATATTTTTACCTTATAACAGTGACGCTTTATCCATGTTATGATTAAATTTTTGACATTGAGCAATGCAAGCTTAATATGGCATGATAAGAAAAATAAATGCTCGGACGGGACTTGAACCCGGACTTCTGGATTTATATCCCAGTGCGCTACCGATTACGCTACAGAGCAAGTCTAGTACAAACATTCATTTTGTCTTATATATATTCTCATTATTACTAGATATAGTGGGAACTCGGTCCCCACTGCCACCTAGTAGCTCCTATCACAAGTAATCAAATTAAAGAGAATATTTTTACTTTATAGCAGTGACGCTTTATTGATATTATAATTAAATTTTTGACATTGAGCAATGCAAGCTTAATATAGCATGATAAGAAAAATAAATGCTCGGACGGGACTTGAACCCGGACCTCTGAATTTATATCCCAGTGCGCTACCGATTACGCTACCGAGCAAGTTTAGTACAAACATTCATTTTGTCTTATATCTATTCTCATTATTACTAGATGTAGTGGGAACTCGGTCTCCACTGCCACCTAGTAGCTCTTATCACAAGTAAGCAAATTAAAGAGAATATTTTTACTTTATAGCAGTGACGCTTTATCGATGTTATAATTAAATTTTTGACATTGAGCAATGTGGCATGATAAGAAAAAAAATATATATATATTCATTTATTTAAAAGTGATCCCACTACAGGATTCAGGATGTCCTTGGGACAGTAGGGGATTAAGGCACCTTCTGAAGAACCGGCACAAAATATCAGGTTGTCAGGTCTGCGTGACGACATAGCCCCAAATACACGTTCTCATTTACGTTAAGAGGGCGAATCGACCTCAGAGCCCTGATGTTGTCAGAAGTGCAAATATTTATTAAATTCTTGATTTCTAAAAATCATTAAATAATTTTTGGTCATCATAAAATGTAATTCAGAATTCTGAATGCAAGGTAAATTAATTCAAATTCTCTTTCCATTAAATGAAGCATAATTATAAATAACAAGTGAGATTTAAGTCGGCCTATTTGTGCTCTTCGAATTTACACGCTACGCGATGCACACTTTTTATTGCAGGGCACTGACCTCATACTCCATAGCAGTTTGGGAAGAGGTGTTAGAAGAGGTCAAAAGCGGGTCCTGATTTAGTGTCTCCTTGGCTACTAAATTCTCTTGGTGCTGGGAATTGATTAGTGGTCCTAACATATGAATAATATTAGTGGCATGTCTTGTGTTGTCTTGTCTTGTAAGATGTGGGTTTGGTGTTTAAAAGTCCTTGTAAGAATAATTAAAACCAATTCTCAGAAAGATTTACATCAAAATTTTATTTTTTATTTTTTGCAGTGTCTCATTTCAGTAGTTTACGATTTTAGAAAAAAAAATATCAGAAAAAGAAACACCACAGTGGTAGCATGTACTGCAGTATTCACAAAAACGAAATCAACTTGCGTCAACATATGAATAAATAACGGAAAACTAGATTAATACATTTACAAGTAAACAGGAAGCCCTTAAAGATAATAAGAGCAGAATAAAGAAAGCAAATGGTGCATTTGTCCTATTATATCCAATCTGGATATATCAAGTCGTACTAATATAAAACATTTAAAAATAATAATAATAATAATAATAATAATAATAATAATAATAATAATAATAATACTGCAAAATTATAAGAAAAGTTTTAGGTCCACAAGTCATAGCTGAAGCATTTAGACTCAGAAGTAAAAAGGAAATAAAAATATATACAGACATTCATAGTGATATTAGAAAACGAAGGTTAAAATTTTATGGCCATATTAAACGAATGAACTCAAATAGGCTTACAAAACAGATAATGGAATTCTACGAAAACAGAAGTAAAGCTTCAGTGGATACTATGAAGTGGATTGATGAAGTAAAAAAAAGGACTTAAAATTGACAGGAATTACTAAAGAAGATATCCTAAACAGATATATATTTAGAATTAAGGTGAATAAGTGGCAAGTTGACCAAGAGGAAGAACCGAAGGAAAAAACTGGAACAACTTGGACATATGATAGAAAACAAGCTCATAGCAAACGAATGAAAGACATTTGGGCTCAAAGGAAACGTCTCTATGTACATTGCGTAGTCCTACATGGGCTCATCCGCAATAAAAATAATAATGATAATGTGAAAACCAAAATGTTAAATGGTTGTGAAACATGAAAAACAAGTAAGGCCTTGGATGAATAGTATATTACAATACGAGGTTGGGAAGTGGTTTTTAGTTTCCGAGATTCTGCAAAACACTTCACAAACGTGCGTTGTACATTATTTTTTGCGCGATAGTGTTTTCAAAGTAATAAATAATAGTAAAATAATATATTTTTTTGAAATATTTGCGTTCATTATAAACAATTGACTAATGTTAACAGTGTGGGCAATGATTATTAGTTGAAACAACAGGAGATCTTGAGAACAATTATTGATAACATGACCGCTAGTACGTATTTATTGTTTTATATTGTTTCAAATAAAGTTCAGTTCATTTAAAATGCAGTGATTTGTTTCGTATAATATATATTAACACTACCTTTTGGATATTTTCTGTATATACATTGTACGTAGTATACATAGAGGGCAGTGGTTTTACTTCCAGCACGTGGGTGTAAATGTAATATTACAGTATAGTTATTTAGGTTGGCAACCCCGAAATGTAGGAAGCTGAACTTTCAATAATGGTCGCCAAAACGCACTATCGCGCAAAAAATAAAATTATAAAATTATTTACTCTGTAGATCCATCTCCTTAACTTATAAATATTAATTCACTGTAGACCGTTCGGGGCTAGTCCTATCATCAGCAGATGATACATTTGTTTGCACTGACTCTGAATGCTATACTGGTATTCTTGTGACGATGTCATTCAATGCTTTATACAAAATCATCACAAATACACCAGCATTGCATTCACGATCAGTGCAAACAGACGTACCTTTTGCTGTTGATTGGAGTAGTCCCAAAAGCCTACTGTGAATTAATATTTAAAAAATAATTTTAATTTCCAACACGCTTGGGATAAAATTAAAGTGGTCAACAAAAAAAAAAAACATCTCCAACACACCTAGAATAAAACTAGAGTTATCTACAAAAAAAATACCATCAAAAGCGTGGGGTGCTCTATATCAATTAACATATTTGATAATAAACAGATATTGGTAAAAGTAAAGTCTCTAAGAAGAAAACGTAAAAACCATAAAAAGCACCCCACGCTTTTGATGGTAAAATTATTTTTTTGTAGATAACTAGGTTTATTCTAGATGTGTTGGATATTATTTTTTTGTTGACCACTTTAATTTTATCCCAAGCGTGTTCGAAATTAAAATTATTTTTCATTTTTTAGTTCGGTTTTCTAATAAAGCGTGTTGTTTTAGTTTTTTAAACTATTATTTATTTTTTAGTTTGGTTTTCTAATAAAGCGTGTTGTTTTAGTTTTTTAAACTATTATTTATTTTTTAATTTTTAGTTTAATTGATTGTCATAAACCGGAATGCCATGAACATTTAATTGCTTACGATATTTTTAGTGTTAGGCAAGAATATAATTTTATATATATATATATATATATATATTAATTATTATTATATATATTATTATTGTATTGATCACATGGATGGAATGAGTAAGGAGAGATATCCATTGTTAGCAAGAAATTATCAAGCAAGAGGAAGGCGTGATGTTGGAAGACCTAGAAGACGTTGGGCTGATGCATTATGAAGTCGGAACGGGCAATTGCCTAATCCCTGGAGTGATGATGTTGATGATTATTATTATTATCTAACATTATAATATTTTTGAATATTTTAATATAGATAAATAGTTACAGTTAATCGAATCCTTCTCATATTTTTGGATAAATTACATTGTGGTAAGTTTACAAAATTGTCATTAATATTTTAAAGAATAAGATAAAAATGTACATATCTTTAAATTCGACACTATTGTAGCATGAGCTAAAAGTAATACTCTTCTAAAAAAAATCCTCCGGGCCGGATTTGAAACAGCAACCTTTAAAAGTAAAGTATTCCCACTACAGGCCTCAGGAGGCCCTTGGGGTAGTGGGAGGTTAAGGCTCCCACTGTTTCTAGACAATCGGCACTTGATGATGGGTTGAGAGAAATTACAATTAATTATTAGTAAATTTAAAATAATCTACAAGGATTTATTAACGAAGAATTAAAATAACGATAGTGAAGATTTTCCCACCGATAACACTATTCGAGTTGGAAGAATATAGAATAATAAGAAATAAAGTAAAGAATTTAAACGAAAATAATTTATTTTTGAAGTGACTTCCAAACAAGATTCCTCTATTCCCTGAAAAGGACCTGAATTGCCTACCTGAGCTAACCTTTATAATCCCGGGAACAACATCCGATCAACCTTCATTTATCCTAATATAAATTGTCGATTCCATCGTGGAACCTAAATTCCAACGAAGCGAATTCCTTCTTCACATCAGCAGAAGAATATGTGCTACTGTTATTGTTTTGCGACGCTTTTGACATCAGCGGCCTTACGACGACGCTGAAGATATAGCTGCACGCTAATTACTCTTGGACATATCAGACTGACCTTCGATATTTTACAATTCATCTTTGAGAGTGAGTTTTGCGAAAACAATTTTCTTCGCACTAGGTGGTTTTATACTAATAGTAACATATGCTAATTTTAACCAAGTTAACAAAGACAGAGCAATATTCTGCCATCACGGTGAAGAAAAGGGTATAAAATGCAGTTAGCAGACATTTTATGGTTTGTAAAGTTGACTAATACAAATATAATATAGTGAATTTGAAATCGCTCAGGTTATTAAAACAACGTTTTTGCACATTATGGAACCAGCATGCAGTATCCATTATTCAAAAAACATTAATAATTCATGTTGGCAGATATCTTTTTTATGACGTATTTTCAGCGAATTCCTTACTTAACCCCATATAACGTTTCTTCTTGTATTGGGTTAAAAATATAGAGAATTTGATTCTGTAAGACTGAAATTTTAAATTTATATTCCTATTAAATTTACTGCACTTCATTTTAGATTTCTTCTATTTGTCGTTCAGGCGGAATCGTTTCATTGCCTCAGGTAGTCTCATATTTTAGTTTGCAGTTTATTTCTTTGTTGTATCCCTATTCGTCCAATTTAACTTAGTTTTGCTGGTAGAAAATTTAACTTCGACCGCACTATATTATTCTTTATCACTAATATTTACCTTAGAATTCGATTATTTAATTTAACATTATTATTACATGTCTACCGCTGTGGTCTCGAGGTAGCATGCTGCCTTGACACGCAGCGGTCCCGGGTTCGATTCCGGTCGGGACAGTTTCCCGGGTGAGGTTTTTATTGGGATTTTTCCTCACCTGTAAGACAAATGTCAGGAAACTTTAAGGCCCAAAGGGTACCCATCGTAATCATCATCATTCACATTCATCTTAGATTAAGCTTAGGATTAGGGACTCTTCTGGCGCACCACTATCATCATCATCACCCATCATATCATCGGGGCAACGTAACTCCGCCTTCTAGGCGCCCCAACGTCAGAAGTGGATTACAATTAAGCCAATGCCAGGAGAGAACACCAGAAATGTCAAACTAGGGCATTAAAAACATTATTATTATTATTATTATTATTATTATTATTATTATTATTATTATTATTATTATTATTATTATTATGTTTAATCTAACCGATATAGGGGATCAATTTATGTTCGACTGAGGTGCCTTCGCATTCTACTAGGTCAAGTTTACTAAAATAATGATAAAATCGTCATATGAAAAAAAAATTAGAGATAAATTAAATCACATATTATATTCCAAATGGTCGGTTCCTATTCATGATAGTAGATATATAGTAATTGGTCAAATAAGATATTTAATTGCTATCACTACCAATTAAAATAAAGTTTACTTTACCTATTTAACGATATAATATAACATTATTTACAGTTGTTTGAAAGTTTAATAAAAACACTATTTCTATAAATTTACTCAATAATTTCAAAAAATAAGTTCTAGAATCAATTATTTACATCTTTATATACAATATATTTTCAAGAAATATTTTAATTATTGAAATTATATTTTTACCCAACAAACAAATATATAAGAAATATAAAGATTCTATGAAAAGTTAAAATTTTGTATTAAGCACTTTTAGAGTATTCAATTATTTAATTTAAGAATGCACCTAAATCCCCTGCTTCATCGTGCTTTCGACCTTTACAATTCTATCCGCCAGGCTGGCTCTGCTGGTAACACCACTAGATGGAATTAATATTTTAATTGTGAAAATAATTAAATTAAATGAATTGAATTGTGAAATTTTCAATTTGTCGTCAGGAAGTATACAATTTTTAATCGCTAGATTGTGCACAATATTCTTGCATTAAATTGCAAATGCGGTGAGAATGCAAGTGGCACTCTTGATAACGATTCGTCAGTCGGATGAGGACGTTATGTCTGGCGACCCCTTAGTACTTTTCGACATAGGATATAGGCTGTGCGCCAATACCGGATTCCACCTTCTCCTTATACCTCGTACAATACACTTTACACTACACAAACACAAAAACATACACTCATCCTATAAGCCTACTCCTCCCTGTAGGTCTACACAAAACAAGAATATATCATTTAAGTAAAGAGGTCTGTAGAAATAGTGCGTAAATTTAAAACAGACCACATTAACGGCATCTATCCGCCTAGCACGGTACCCGAGGGACGAAAATGCAGGAACACATACACACAGACACAGAGAGAGGGGAGAGAGAGAGAGAGAGAGAGAGAGAGAGAGAGAGAGAGAGAGAGAGAGAGATAGGTTTACAATTCAAGCATAATCAGTGTTTAAAAGTGACTTCGCTATATAACCAGATATAATTTAATAAATCGTTTTTCTCATCTCTGTACAAACTACTCGCTTCCATTCACCATCTTCCTGCCATAACTTAAACACGATCGAGAAACAACTTAAATCAAGGTGTGTGTATTTGAATGACGCTATCGGGCTGAGGAGAGGAAGGAAGAGAGACCGCGCGGACATAAGCTCTCCACACATCTCTATAGTGAGCTAATATTTTCCAATCCTCTCTATAATCTACTTCCCTCAAATCATAGTTAGTATTATTCTCCCACCTCATTCTTGGTATATTAACTGGGCGTTTTTCCCTCTGGTTTTCCTACATAAAGCTTCCAAGCTCCTCTTTCATTCCCCATTTGTGCCACATGTCCTGCCCAACGTAATCTAAGAGACTAAACTGTTCATACCATATATAGTTTTCTATAAAGATCATGTAGCTCACTGTTCTTCTCCATTCGCCTGTCTCTTTATCTCTCTTTGGTCCAAAAAATGTTCTGAGAACTTCATTCTCAAATACTCGTAATCTTTTCTCCTCCCTTAAAGTAAGAGACTGCTTTTCGCAGTAGGTCTATTAAAAATAATGAAATAACAACGCGTAAAACGAGCAACTGTTCGAGTGCAAAACACGCACACAGCCATTTTTCCATGCAGTCTCAAATACTTATTTTCCTATGAATAGAAACATATTTTGAAAGGAATTAATGCTACATAAAAATGCATTAGTCTTCATCATTAAGCTTAAACATACAATTATTATTGTATTATACAACAGCAAATTAAAATAATAATGCACTAGTATTGTTGCTTCATGAATATTAATGTTGAAAAATTATAAATCCAAATACATATTGTGTGCATTGTGTTGTCGATAATTACACACATGGAAACAATTAAAATTCCGTATGAATATATCAACATGTGCAAAATACAATCTTTATAACCATGAACTTGGCGTTTTCAATGGAGAGTGACCGAAGAATAGGTTCATTTTCAGGTAGATTGCAGTGTCATTATCCTATAAAAGATTGTGAAAACATGATGTGTTTTTTGATGTTAACATCTTTCTTCTGGTTGTTATAATGTTCCTGAACTAACACAACTCTTGAAATGTTCACACCTAGATACTTCTTAAAATTTTATGATACACCAACACCTTAAACTAGTTTTCTACCAATATAGTAAAGTACTGACACTTTAATAGGACAAAGGTGTAAACTTGACATGGAATTAAAGCACAAAAAAATGAACAAAAATGTCACTATACAGAAATGTCCTACTTTCTAATGTTAATATGATTCACCACTGTGCTCTAGAATAATCTCATTGGCATGAACACTAGGAACTTGGGTTCGATTCATGGTGGGAACAAATTTCATGGGTGAGGTTTTTTGGGAGTTTTCCTTACTTATAAGACAAATGTCGTAAAAACTTAAGGCCAAATAGTCTCAGAACACTATCTGGCAGTGGCGTGCATTCAACCTGAGCTACCCAAGCACTGCTGGGGTAATTAATATGTTAATAATTTCGGATTAAAATAATATGTTGCCAATTTTCATTGGAATCACATACCCATGAACAACAAAATTCAAAATTCCCGCCACGCCAGCAGACTATCGCATATGGTTTGACGAAGCCTTCTGCGAATTCACATTATCTCCATAGAGGAACACTTAGAATGTTTCCTCTATGTTATCCCCACTAACGCCAGCTATTGCGCTGCAGATGAATCAGCGATAACCCATTAAATAAATCTGCGCAAGCGCAATGTAATATATTTCGATGTGTATCTGCTAAGTCTAGCGAAAACCCTCACTAGACCAGCGATAACCCACTAGACTAAGCTTGTCTTATTCCATCAATTTTTTTATTGAATACCAGCTAGCTGGAACCAGTTAACGTCACAACTCGAATAAGTATACACAAGGTCGAATGACGTTTCGCCCTATCGATTGATGAAACATTCATCTGACGAAAAAGCGTGATTGGCTGATTTGGAAAGCGCCAATTCCTTAATAATACAATTTTTCGAAATCACTTTTTTTTAAATTTATAATATTTAATGTATGTTAGTTATATTTTTACAAAAAAAATATGCAGTACGTTTAGTCAGCTATAGAAACCTGTTACTTTAAGAATCTTTATTTATATTAGGCCTATATATCTTAATAACAATTGAATTATTACGAACATGTATATACTCGGTCTATTTTTTGTTTATTTTGTAGAAAGCAATAGTTGAATTTAATATCGGCACTGAATTCGTTCGAGTACGTTATTATTGTTATTAATGTTTTACGAGTTTTAAAGTGTTACTGATAAATGTGATTTGTCAATATATTAAAAAAAAGAAGGTAAGTTACTATATAATTTATAATTTCCGGATCCAACTTCAGATCTTAAAAAAAAGGCAAAATTTACAAAGCATTTTAATATCACCACATGTGTTGCTCATCTAATATATAAAAATTAATGTTTGTTTGTTGTACTTCATGCGCGGCCATACCGTTGATCCGATTGTGATGGGGCTTTTTGCAAAATGTTCAGGAGATTCCCGGGATGAACATAGGCTATAAGAGAGTTGTGATACTCAACTCCTACACCTTTAAAAATCGCACTTTGTAGTGGAAAACGTGAAAAAATAGCTCTTTGGACACTTAAATTGCTTACGCTGCCTAAACCATAACAAATAGGTTATACAAAATTAATGTACACAGAATTAAATATCTCAAAAAGCTCTATAAAAAAGTCCGCGACAGCATATTTTTACCTCTTACGGATAACTCACAATAACCATTTTTGCCTTTCATTGATGCCAAGAAGATCGAGACAAGTAGGCCTACGTAGATTCGTGTTTAAGTGGCGGGTATTCTTTTACGGATAACTCACAATAACGAATTTTGTCTATTAGCTCATTTATGCCAAGTAGATCGAAAAAGTAGATTCCCAGACAACGCCGGGTAAACAGCACGGGGCATCTAAAAATAATTACGATATAAATTTTTCCTTATACTTATTTAACATAAAACACATTAATTTTCGTATTTCAGCTGAGTTATATCAAGAAGATCGGGATAAGTAGATTCCCAGGCAACGCCGGGTAATCAGCACGGGGTCTCTAAAAATATAAATGTATAATTATTTTTCCATTTAAATATTCAACTAAACATAAAAGCACATTAATTTTCATTTATTTAGGCGTAGTAGCGAAGGCGGGTATTAGCTAATATTAAATATATGGATTTGTGCATGCACGAGTATGAATAATTTTAAAATGTTTATTTTTATTTTTATACGTTATGCTATTATAGAAGATTAATGGAAACACATTTACATTAATAAATGCTCATACTATTCATGAACTGAATAATTCGGAATAAAATATTTATAAACTACAAGTCATATTTTCGTCATACAGCTGGGGTAATTGCTCTGACCACCGCAAGCCACTGCTATCTGGCCATCATAATCAACCTACCATATTCGACCTGTTTAAATCAATAATTTTTAAAAGTAATTGTGAACCACTGATGATAATAGTTAGAATAAAGATTAAACAAAGAAAACTATAAGTGTGAGCCATATGATATTTATGGGAAACAAGAAACTATAAAATCAGTTAATTTTCCTAGACTACGATGTGCAGGGCTTATGACATGAATGGGGAACGAAAAAGCACATGAAAACTTGTAGGAAACAAGAGAAAAAACGCTCTTAGGCGAGAAGGAAGAATAGCATTAACGATGATTTGAGAGAAGTGGATTATGTAGCAAATTATTTTGAAAATGTTAGCCAAAGATTAGAGATGAATGGAGAGCTCATGTCCGCGCTGCCATGAACCTACTAATATAATGCCAGTTTTAGTTAGTTTTGCATAGTTTTACTGTTCAAATAACGCAATTGACCAGCATAATTACATGTATGTAAAAGGTTGATGAAATATGTGAAGGTATAAATTGTAATATAATAATTAATATGTAGGATCTTCTTGTTGAAATATAAACAAAAACCCAGTCACCAAACAATAAAATAAAAACATCGACACGTTCCATTGTTTAATATAATATCTTTTTTTTAATGTAGGCCTATTTATTCATTTATTTTAATGCAGTGGCGTTTGACAATATGTCATCAGCCTACAACGACTGGAGAAAACAAACAATAACAATAATGAGAACATTATAAAAAAATTCATCATTTTTTTCCTGGACTTCCAGCATTTGTCCACAAAATTTTTGGTTGATAGGGATGGGTAAGTTTCGTATGTGATCAGAATCCATATTTTCCATTGTTTTAATATAACAAAAAGGTTTTAATATGTTTATAGTTTTCACACGCAATAGCTTGTACAAACAATTTTCGTCAAAAATGACATTGGAAATTAGATTGCCATTTTAATTTCTGCTAATACTAAAAAAAATCATGGGCGAATTTTTTCGGGATGGACATTTTTAAAAATTATATCTCAACTAAACTCTCTGTAATATCTGGACGGTGCAGCGATGGCTACTGGTGTTTATTCGAAAGAGCAACACATTCTAATGAAATAAATGCACTTTCCCGCAGAGGTACGCATCCTTCTAGTTCAGTTCCCATTATGGAAAATTTGTCTCCAATGCACGAGATGAGTGTCCATCTGATATTTTTAGTAATTTGGACAGCAGCGATAATTATGTCTCTAAGCTGAGAAATCCAACTATAACGATTGGAGATTCAACATGCTGACCACATGTCTGGCCGAATGATTACCTCTGTCATTGACACATACCTGTATGGAACTCCTAAAGCTCGTAAAAGTAACTGTATGTGTAGACTATTTAACTTACGCCCAAAATGGGAGTCAATGACCAATCACGTTTCAATGCAATTTGTTTTACTACCATTGCCAGTCGTGTTTCGCCTCGCTCTTTATCGAATTCTCTTAATCACCTACTGCTTTCGTGATAAAGAAAGCTCCTCCTTTTTAATATTCCGAACAGGTCAGATCATTGTTTTGCAGTGACTGACTCTCCAACAAGTAGGCCACTTTAAATGTAGCAAATAATGAACAGATTCCTTCGAACTACAGATTTGATAATTATCAATTACAATCGTGTGTTCAATAATTATGTTTTTAAATAATGATTTTACCGAGTTGTTTAATCTTCTTCTTCTTCGTCACGGTTTAGGCTTATTTACTAGCCTGTTCCGGCTCCAAATTGCTGCTGTTTCCACATTTTCTTTGATCTTCCCAAACTACTTCTTCCTCGTGGCGAATAGTTGTATGCTGCTTTTGGTATTATATTCTCAGTGATCCTTGCTAAGGGTTCTTTCCAGTTTTTCTGTATTTCTGTATTGTTGTGTTTAATAAAAAAAACAAATTAATAACCTATAATGTTGATTATAATATACAGTTCGATTTTTTTTTCCACTAGGGCGCATTCTCACAATATTGCGATCCTATTTAGCAATAAATAATATGATCAAGTTGCAGTGGACAAAAAACATAACCACACATTTCTGATTTGTTTAAAAAAATCGTTGTTAAATTAAATATATAAATATTTTAAAATAACTACATTCAAATAATCATTTGTGAGTAAACAGCTTAATTTTATTCGTTAAAAAGTCCTAACAAATGTCACTCTTGATTTCTAAATCCTCTAGATATATTTGGAAATCAGTCGTCGCATTACTTATGAAAATGCCCTCCTTTAGATTGAATTTTCTTGGAGATTTCCCTAGTTTAGATGTGGGATCACTTCCAAATCCAGAATCTTATCGATAGGAATGAAGTGCCTTCTCTGAAAAAGGGGTAGCCATTATCGTTGCTTAATTTAAAAGATATGGTCTTCTCCCATTGTAATGAGGCGTCTAAACGAATGATTCCTGCAGTCTGTTATTACCCGAATCAGCTCCGGTGATGCTTAGTACTACACCCATCGTAATCTCTTACACTCCTTAGGCTGCTTTCAAACTAGACGACATTCATTGTTCAGTACACCGAAACTACATTCCTGGCAACATTTTCACACTTGTAAGCGCTTCGTCTAAATAAGTAAAAAAGAAAAATAATTATAAATTTATATCGTAATTATTTTTAGATATCCTTGCCGATTAACTAACGTTGCCCGGGAATCTACTTATCCCGATCACCTTGGCATAAATGAGCTGAACGACAACAATGTTTAATGACAGTTATCCGTAAAAGAATACCCGCCGTGCGCTACTACGCTTGCCAGTGAATCTAGTCATCCGATCTTCTTGGCATTAATGAACTGAAATATAAAAATGGATTGTGAGTTATCCGTAAAAGATAGACATATGCTGTTGCATAACGTTTTTGCAGATTTTCTTGAGTTATTCAATTCCGTGTACATTAATTTGGTGTATATGTTATGGTTTAGGCAGTGTAAGACATTTAAGCGTACAAAAAGTTCCGAAAACACGTTTTTTCACCCCAAAGGGCGATTTTTAAGGGTGAATTAAATTAGTATTACAACTCTCTTACAGCCTAAAACCTTCCCGGGAAACACCTGAACAGTTCGAAAAAATCCCCATCATAATCGGATAAATGTACTGCATAAAGGACAAACAGACATACATTCGTGTTTATGTATATAGATTTATATGGAGACATCTCGTCTATCAAAACGGCATTACAATATAATCCCAGAGGTAAACATTCCGTTGGACGCCCCATGACCAGATGGAGGGATATGCTTTGAGTCGGCACAGGCTTACAGCCTAACCTTGAAGTAGAAGAAGAAGATATATAATTTATAAATTAGGTCCTGTGGAGCTAAGTCCATACGTCCTTCTTTTCCACTCACCAGGACAAACATATTATGTTACATTACAATACAGCAATCATAATAACTATAATGTTAGTATGTAGCCTCACTACGATGGTTGTCCAGCGACTCGCTTTGTTTCCCCGCAGCTGTTATATATAATTTAATACAAAGATGACTACCGTCACTTTAATAATTCCGATGTTAATCACTGTCGAGCATTGACGCTGGACACCCGCTTTTATATAAACGGACAACTATCATAGTGAGGCGATAATACTAAATCAAACTGTTAAGAGTAATGTCTATAACAAGGCTGTACAAATGGAGGTCAGCGGGCTATGTTCGGTATTTAGGCGCATCAAGAAATACATAAATTAAATTAATCGGTTTTTGATAAGCTTATAATGTGAGCTTACACTCGTGGGAAAACGTATTAGAAAAAAGTTATAGGAAATTACCTTGTAGGACAAATAACTAGCAACAATAATTAGAATTTGGAATGGGGTTCAGAAGAGATTAAACGTAGACCCAACCCTTTAAATGCACGCTGTTATGCAATTCAGGGATTCTCGACATCCCAACTTTTCTCAATAAGTTTTATATATGAAGATTACAAAGGAAAAACAATCAAAGTCCACTTTTCACAAAAATCGAGTTATGGGTACATTATCATTCCTGACATAGAGTACTACTATTTTAAATGTCATGACATGGAAATATCATTCGTAGTCCACATAAAATTGGCTTAAAAATAAAGTGTACATCGGAAGATCAATTAAAGTCCCGCAGTTGGTATGATAAATCAAACAAAATCAACCCAGTTATAAATAAGAAATCTTAAAGATTATAACTGATTTTCGTTATAAATGTTTGTAAACCTGAATTTTAATAATTGAAAAGGGACAACTATGTATTAATTTGTACAAGATGCCCATCCCAGTACAAGACAGAAATATAAAGACTTACAAGTACTGAAAAAGTTCTGCTTTCATACAGCCCAATAGTTTTTCTCAAATTTAAAGTATGAAACGTAACATTCCTAGTGTATTTGCATTGAAACAGTAGCGAATTATTCTGTGTTTTTTAACTGTCACTGTTCATTACTATTCCAAATTTTGCATTTTAAAGAAGAAAATTATGTGGATTTTGATAGTTCTTTCATACAAAATAATGTGCTGACAGTGTTTCCATTGTTGTTTTCATTGTTAACTACTCTTCACAGGACGACACAAATATCAATTTCAATATAATAATTTATTATACAAACAGTGTTTGATACAATTTCATGTTCAAAATAAATTTATTGTAAAAGCGTTTTTAATTTTCGTTTCAAATTTACTCAGAATGAGAAATATGTGACCTTGATTGTTTTTCCTTTGTAGTCTTCATATATATATATATATAACTCACTGGCTCTATCGAACCCGTAGGTTCATGGCCGCGCGGACATAAGCTCCCCATACATCTCCATCCTGAGCTAATGTTTTCCAATCATCTCCTGTATAACCTATTTCCCTCAAATCATGGATAATGTTATTCTTTCGCCTCATTCTTGGTCTACCAACTGGGTGTTTCCTCTGGTTTTCCTACAAGAAGCTTCCGTGCACCTCTTTCATCCCCCCATACGTGCCACATGTCCTGCCCATCGCAGTCTACGAGACTTAACTGTTCTTTATATATATATGTAGCATATATATATATATATATATATATATATATATATATATATATATCATCAATGGCTCGACAGCCCCATGTGGACCTTGGCCGCCTTCAGAAGCTTATGCCAGACTTCCCTGTTCTGAGCTTCGTTCTTCCAGTTTTTATTTTTAAAATCATAATATCTTGAATTATACTATCCTCCCATCTTAATTTAGGTCTTCCAACTTTTCTGGCAAATAGAGGTTGCTCATTGTAAATTCTTTTTGTAATCCTTTTGCTGTCCATGCGAATAATATGTCCAGCCCATGCCAATCTATTAACTTAAAATTCAGAATATCTGGCTGATTGTACAGTTTATACAATTCATTATTGTATCTCTTTCTACATACATTATTTTCCTTCACGGCACCAAAAATGGATCTCAGTATCTTCTTTTCAAAACACCCTAATCATTCCTCATCAGATTTCAAAATGGCCCAAGTTTCTGATGCATATGTTAACACTGGTCTAAGGAGAACTTTATACATGACTATTTTTGTCTTTCTAGATATAAACTGAGATCTAAACATTTTCCTGAGTCCAAAAAAGCATTTGTTTGCAGCCATGATCCGCAGATGAATTTCAGCCGAATTGTCATTTCTACAATTTATTTCTACAATTTACTTCAGATCCTAGATAAATGAAGCTTTGAACCAGTTCAAATTTATATGCGCCAGCTTCCATACTAGATGGGCAAGCTTCACATTAACCATTAATCACCGCCATATATTTTGTCTTGGCCTGGTTAATTTTAAGATTCATTCTTTTCGCTGCCTTCTCTAGGATAATAAATGCATCCTTCATGGCTAATTGACTTTTTCCTATTATATCTGTATCGTCGGCATATGCAAAAAATTGCACATATATATGAAAGATGGTTCCCCTTATATTAAAACCTGCGTCTCTTATCACTTTTTCAAGAGCAATATTAAAAAGTAGACATGCAAGAGAATCACCTTGCCGTACTCCATTTTTTGTATGAATAGGCCCAGTTAATGCATTATTAATCTTAATCTGACATTTAGTATTATTCATTGTTATTTTAACCAATGCAATAAGTTTCAGAGGTATTTTAAATTCTTGCATTGCTGCAAATAATTGCGCCCTCTCTATACTAACATATGCCGCCTTAAAATCTATGAAGAGGTGGTGTGTTTCTAATATATATATATATATATATATATATATATATATATATATATATATATAAACTTTTTTCTTCAAGTTAATATGGAACATGATCTTTTAGTTTAAGGGAGAAGAAATTTTGCAAGTTTTTGAGAATCAAGTTCGTTAAAAAAAATTAGACCAAAGAGAGATGAAACAGACAGGCGAGCTACATAACAATGAGCTATATAATCTTCATGGGGAACCATATAAAATAATAGTTAAGTATCGTAGGTAGGACTTGTGTCACGAATGGAGAATGAAAGTGTAGCATGTAAACTATAGGAGAGCTAGAGGGAAAGCGCCCACTAGGTAGAATAAGAATTACATGGGAGAATAACATTAAACATGATTTGTAGGAGGTGAATTATATAGGGAACTAGCTAATACCCCTAAATAAATTATATACACCTAAATAAATTATATACACCTAAATAAATTATAATATGTATTTGCATTTAGTTGAATACGTAAAGGGAAAAATAAATATAAATTTATATCGTTATTTTTAGATACCCCGTGCTGATTACCCGGCGTTGCCCGGGAATCTACGCATCCCGATGCACTTGGCATAAATGAGCTGAAAGACAAAATTCGTTATTTTGAGTTATCCATAAAAGAATACCCGCCGTGCGTTGCTGTGCTTGCCCGGGAATATACTTATCCCGATCTCCTTGGCATCAATGAAAGACAAAAATGGCTATTGTGTGTTATCTGTAAAAGATAAACATATGCTGTCGCGGACTTTTTTGTACAGTTTTTTGAGATATTCAATTCTATGTAAATTAATTTTGTGTATTTGTTATGGTTTAGGCAGCGTAAGCCATTTAAGGGTAAAAAATATACTTTTTTCACGTTTTCACTACAAAGGGCGTTTTTTTAAGAGTGTAGGAGTTGATTATCACAACTCTCTTATAGCCTATGTTCATCCCGGTAATCTCCTGAACATTTTGCAAAAAAACCCCATCACGATCGGATCAACGGTATGGCCGCGCATAAAGTACGAACAAACAAACAATCATTTTTATACATTAGATGATAAGGAAACGTAAGCTCAGGATAAGGATGTAAGGAAAGCGTGTTCCGCTCTGCCATGAACCTCCGAGTTCGTTAGTGCCAGTGAATTAGGTAGTTAATAAAATCGATATTGGAAAGAATATAACTGGAGAATAATACCATGTGTGCAAAACTGTTCATTGGAAAGAACAGTATACAGATTTTTTTTAAAAAGACAAATTAAATTAGTGGGCAACGACGTACAGATCGGAGGTCCACTGTTCGATTCCGCTTCAAAGGTTAATTTTTCTTTAAAAAAATAAACCTGTCCAAGACTGAAGTATGTTAAACTAAATATAACATCAAAGAGAAAAATGTTTAGGGAAACAATCTTTGGGAATAGTGATCGGTGAACATACTTACGTAACGCTAGAGAGAGTTGGTTATAAAAAGATGTTAAGAAAACGTGTGTGGTAATAAAATTACTTAGAATTATTTGAGTGTAAACAAACAGTATGATGTTGGTATTGCTGGGTTCCAGGAATCTGTTCGGTTGGTATAAAAGCAGCCTTTGTTTTACTCAACTTTCGCACACCGCAGCTTCATTAGACTCCTTTTATCTTCATTCCAACCACCTGCAATCACTCCTCTTACAAATTTGGACGGTTGAAATTACAAGGTCATCAGATACATGGTGTGTCGAACAGTACCAATAAAAAAAAATTGGATATTTAATACAAAGCTGAATTACAGTACTTAGTAAACATGCCTTGAATGAAACTCAATTTTTAAAATTCTGCGTGAATTATCTGAGATTGTTTACCAATTGGAAAATTAAATGACAGTTAAGTTGTATACATATATGGGCTAAATGTGACCTCTCCCTTAATAGAGGTACTCTCACCGACGACAGAATAGCATGTACTCCGCCTAGAATTTTAGAGCGAAATACTTGCAATTAGGTATGGTTATTCGACATGAATACTTATTTGCGCACAATACAGCTAACATTTTTTTATTCAATGCCACCACGTAGTCATTTCGAGATTATTGTATTCTCTCCTGGCATGGCGTTATTGTAAACTCTTTCTGATATTGGGGCACCTGGAAGGCGGAGTTTCGCTGTCCCGATAATATATGATAGGTAATGATGCACCAGGAGATACTTTAATACTATAACTAAACTTAATCAATATTTTAATGATGATAATGATTGTAGATGATGTTCGGAGAACGTTCGCGGGCCTTAACGTTTCCTGACATTTGTCTTAAAGGTGAGGAAAACCTCCGAAAAAATCATCGCCCAGGAAACTTGTCCCGACCGGAAATAGAACCCGGGCCCACTGCGTGATAAGGCAGCATGCTACCTCGAGAGCATAGCGGTAGACTTTACAGCCAACATTATAATGTGATCTCTTTTAAAATTAATATAAAATTATGGAATATTCACCTGAAAGGTCCGTCTCCTCAACTTAATTAATCATTTAACTGTAGCGCTTTCGGAACTTGTCCCATCATCGGCAGGATTCAAAACTGGTGTTTCACTGAAGATCTGGTAGAGGGGGTTGCATGTATTGGGTTCGTTTTCGTTTATCAGGCTGTCGTTGTTGTGAGCTGCTTTCATGATTTCCATCATGGAACAACGACAGCCTGATAAACGAAAACGAAGGCAGCAGCTTGATATTGACATTTTGTAGATGTAGTATGACTATTCCTCTATACTTCAATTTACTGAGCACTATAATTAAAATTAAGAATCCGAAAGTGTATTTAATGGAAAAGTAAGGCATGCAACCCCCTCTACCAGATCTTTAGTGAAACACCAGTTTTGAATCCTGCCGATGATGGGACAAGTCCCGAAAGCGCTACAGTTAAATTATTAATTAAGTTGAGGAGACGGACCTTTCAGGTGAATATTCCATAATTGTTATTAATTTTGAATAGTAACTCAACGGAACACATCATGAATCTTATAAAAGTTGATATATTTTTGCAAACAAGCATAAGCTATGGAAATGGTCTAATTAATGAGGGTTAAAATATAATTGTTCAGAAATTATCATCATAGATGCCAATACAACCATTTTGAGCCCTGACCGCTGACAAACTTCCTCCATTCATCTCTGTCCAACGCCTTCCTTCCCCATCCTCTTACACAAATGTTCTGAAGAACACCTTCTATTCTATATAATCATCTCAACTTCGGTCTGCCTATTCTTCTACTTCTTTAAGATTTCACAAAATTAAAAATGATAATATAAAATTATAAAATAGTTACATAAAAGGTTCGTCTCTTCAACTTAAAAAAATAATGGTTATCTGTAGCGTTTTCGGGATTACTCCCATCATCAGCAGAAGTAACAGGATATGGGTTCTTATCAGTTGACCCCTGATTCAATACTGACATTTCACTGAAGATCTGATACAAGGGATTACACGTATTGGATGTGTTCTCATTCAACATATGGTCGTTAACTTCCGTCAAAATTTCCATCTCCTCGAGTACGTTTATCTTAGCTGGATTGATAGGATGCTGTCAATATCTAACATAAAGTGTCCTGCATGGATAACAGTCTTTATTATGCATTTTATTAATGTTGACTTCAGATTTCAGTAGTGGTGTCTGCCATCCTGATAATATGGCCAACCCAGTGTAGTTAAGCTATCTTTATAAACTTAACAATACCTGGAACTGTGAATAAAGAATACAATTCATAATTATTTATTCTTATTCGCCACCTTCCATTTTCATTCACTGGTCCAAACTCCTCCTAAGAACTTTCCACTCAAAAAACCTGAGTTGTTCATTATTTTTTGAAAATGTCCAACACTCACTACCATATGTAAGAGCAGATTTCAATAGAGATTTGTATAAGGTCAAATTAGTTTCTAAATTCATCAAATATGATTTTAATGTGCTTTTGAGAAAATAATAGCCTCTTTTTACAAAAAATTATCAATTCCTTGTTAGAGTTGAAGAAACAAGTTTACAAATCTCAAGAAATAGCACTAAGTCCAAAAATATTGTGCATTTGAATGAGCCAGCGCAGAAACGGACGTAAGTAGTTTTTCATTATTTTTTTGCAAAATAAAAATTTTGCCGTTTCTGGTATCCATTCACGTATAAACACATTCTGAACAGAAAAGTAGGCCTACCGATATCAACTTTCTAAGTATAACAAATCTTCATATGAGAAAAAACTCACCGATGTTTCTGAATTTTCGCCAACATACACACACAAATTGCGAAAGCAAAACTATGATTAAAGTTTATCCTATAAAAATAATTTAATTTCGGGAGTATAGCCTATATACAGGTAATAGTTTCATTTCACAAAGGTAACTAAACAGTCAACATTCAATATTATTGATTTCAAAACTGAATTATAACAATTGTAAGCGTTTGCTTATACAGGATCCATTTTTGATAAACATATTATCCAGTATTTCTTAATTAATCTGTAAAAGTAATTCGGAATGTTGGGCCTACGTAATATGTTCATCTCAGAAAGATACAACATTGAATGATTGTATGCTAAATTACTTCAACTACCAGCATTTGCCTACACAGAACTATTTCTGATAATCATTGGACTCTTTCATAAAACTGCTGATTTTAATAGCTACTAATTAGCAGTGTAAATTTACTAATTATCAGCCTGGTAAATCTTGTATCATAAATACAAACTTACACTGATAAATTTGCTATAAAATGTCAGAATAATTTTAAAAAGAACAAAATCTAAAGAGGAAGAAAACTTGGTATGGAAATTTTTATAAAATATTTTCAAGATCAATTTGTTGTATTACTTTTAAATTGCATACTCTGCTATATAATTGTATTCGTATATATCTCTTTAACTCATACAACAGACTGCTTTTCAGAAGTGTAAAATAGTAGCGCTCATATTATATGAAACAGCATTGTAGTTAGACTCCTAAATAAAACTCCTAAACACAAATCCTAAGCTGCTAACTACTATTTTACACATGTAGGTTATATATATTTTTTAAATAGTTATGTTTGGAAACAAAACATAGACATTATCAGAAAAAAGATAAGTACATATGAAATACATGAAAAAATTAAGGAAGATATATGGAGCAGTACATGAACAAGATATAGGCCTGTGGGGAATTAAAACGAACTATGAATTGAAAGAATTATATAGGGACCTTGTAACCTCTATCGGGCGCGTCCCTCGGGTGGCGGTTGGGGGATCCCACTAGTTATGGTGGGGTGGTCCGAATAGCTAAGGCAAAAGGACCCGTGGACCAACAAGGAGCCCAGATCCTGGGGGCTTAAATACCCTCTCTCCAGGGGTCATACATATGGAGAGCCCGACCCGGGGTTAAGGGTGAGGATGAGTGGACGTGACTCCATCCATAGCCATGGTGACGGCAGCACGTCTAGGGATGGTAACCAAATAAATACCCTGCAAGTTTGGAGGCAGTAAGGTGACAGCCCCACAATCTAACTAACCCTGCGTGGCGCTCGTAACGCAACCAGGGGACATATTCATTACTACTGATAATCTTGAAGAGAGCCGGACTGATCCTCCTAAAATCATTTTAAACTACAGACCTACAGAAGTGAAAAAAATACAATTTGCAAGATGGAGAGACCAAATCTCTTGAAGTCGGAACAGATCAGATGGCCTAAGCCTAGATGTTGATGATGATGATTTAGATCTGGTAGGAGATATTAGAAGAAAGAGATTGGAATGGGTAGGACATGTGTTGCGGATGGATCAAGAAATAGGTGCAAGAAAGATTTTAGAAGGGAAACCGGAAGGAAGAAGAAAGGTTGGAAGACGGAAACCAAGATGGTTAGATAAGGTTGAGGAAGACTTAAGACAACTGAAAGTGAAAAGATGGAGACAGAAGTCTAGTAATAAAGAAGAATGGCAATTGTTATGAAGTAGGCCAAGGTTCTTAGAGGACCGTAGAGCGAAAAGAAGAAGAAGAAGAAGAAAATTTTTGAAACAGGTTTCAAGCTTTAGCCAGTCTAAATTATAAGCCAACACTGCTTATAAACAAACTATTAGTTTTATAAAACTGGCCCCAGAAGATTACTCAATAATTTATTATTGTATATTCTTCAGATATTGTGCTACACAGTTTATTTCCCAAAACTTTATTTTAAGTGTCTTAGATGCTTTTCTGCAATGACACATTCCGTTATAGCACATATTCCACGTAGATTTTTAAAAGAAAGTTATTCATAACTCTAACTGTTAAAAATTCAAGTTCAGTGATTGATTGACATTTATTTAATGGATAGATGAATCTTGTTCGTACGTTTTACCGACACACTGAAAGCTTCTTCTGATATTACTTAAGATAATGTACCTCCATCTAGCATGAATTACCATTTTAAATTCTGAAAGGGATCCGGAAAACTCTCCATTGCTAATGTTAAAATACAACTTATAATCTAAATGTTTTCTTTGAATATGTTCTAGTACGAAGATGAAACTAATACTGCGCGAGATTAGAAGCAGAGGATTCTATCTGTTTTTTATTTATTTTTTCTTCATATTATATAGTTCTTAAGAGTATTTTCTACGAATCATATTCACGTTTATGTAGGGCCTACACATTGTTTATAATCTTTGAGTACTGTTTGGGTCAATAATAATAATAATAATAGTAATAATAATAATAATAATAATAATAATAATAATATTTTATCTTTGAGGTGTACACAATTAAAATTTTACAAAATTATGGAAATGCCTGTCTTAACATATGCAAGTGAAAATTGGACTCTTAACCATTCAGACAGAAAAAAAAAATAGAAATAAAGTTCTTACGTTTAGTAGCAGGTGTAACAATTTTGAACAGAAAAAGAAATGAAGATATTAGATAATACTTAAATATTTTTAATTTGACAAATAGAATTGACAATATGAGAAACAACCGGTATGAACATGTTAAAAGAATGCCTACAGAGAGAATATCCCAGCTGTTATTAAAGTACAAACCAATAGGACGTATAAGTGTTGGACGCCCATTTACTTGATAGGAAGATTCATTAAATCCCACTTGATGTGAAAACAAGTCAAAAGGCCTAATTTCATGAAGTAGTAGAAGAATAATAGTTTTATTTAATGAGAGTGGAGGACACAAAAAAAAAATAGGAAGGTATTTATGGGTGAAAAATGAAGAAAAAGAGGTAGATTCAGACTTAGACCGAGATGATTGAATGCGAGGAAAACG
The DNA here is from genome assembly GCA_030220185.1 of Diploptera punctata. Taxonomy (NCBI): domain Eukaryota; kingdom Metazoa; phylum Arthropoda; class Insecta; order Blattodea; family Blaberidae; genus Diploptera; species Diploptera punctata. The sequence continues at coordinate 3,800,353 of JASPKZ010008887.1, forward strand.
AGCCATGGGATTTTAGAATAAGGAGATGGAAGTGGATTGTTGAAGATAGAGCTGTATGGGATATCATTCTGAAGAAATAAGTTGATATACTACAAGAACTGTAGGCTATGCCAAAGAAGATGAAGAACATCGAGTAGAATACAAATAAGAAAATAATGAAAGAAGAAAAAAGGGAAAGGAAATGATAAAAGAAGAAAAATGACGAGGAGAAGAAGAAAAATTAAGAGAAACGTTTGAGGAGGATGAGGACAGTTGGAGGATAAGGAGAAGATGAAGAAGAATAGAAAAATTGGAGAAGATAATGAAGGAAAGGATTTAGGAGGAAATGGAGAAGGAGAATAACAAGAAGATGGGAGATCAAGGAGGGAGAGAAGAAGAAGAAAAAGCAGTAGTAGTAGTAGTAGTAGTAGTAGTAGTAATTTCTGTCATTCCTCATATAATCATAGGGTCTTTGTGAAAGCAGGCTATCGGACTCTGTTTTCTGTCATATTCCTGACTTATTCCAACTATCTCCTTGTTCAATTTCTGTTGTTACAGTACTGAGCCATGTAATGTTTGGTCTTCCTCTTTTTCTAGGCAATCCCCATGGATTCGATTCTAATGCTCTCTTTGGTGCACGTATAGTTATCTTCTGATGTGTGTTCAATCCACATACATTTGCGATATTTAATCTCCTTCCATTTCTCTCATCTTGTGATTTCATCTTCCATAATTCATAGTTTGGTTTTCTTTTTGGCCACAAGATTCTCAAAATAAATATCAGTCATCTATTTACATTGTAATTTTTATATAATGCGAATTTTCCTTCCCTAGTCTTACACCCAATTTTCACACTGATATTAAATGGTATTAATTTAGTTCTAGTTGAGATTTGTACAGATCTTCATATGGATAATAAAAAGAAGTGAAAATGAGATGTAGATAGAACAAGGAGAAGAAGAAAGAAGAGAAGAAAAATTAGGAGACTTGCAAGTAGGAGATAAAATAGAAGAAGAATGTAATGAAGGAAAAGAAGAGAGAGAAGTATCTTGAATCAAGAAATTTAATTTGGCCGGGAATCGAAGTGTGGATTCCTGTGTGACAGCAACGATGATAACCTTAAAGAGGAAGTTCGGGTAACCCTTCGGTTAGAGCGAACCCTGTTAATATTTTCTTTAATTATTGGTACTGCTCTCGAACATATCATATTTTTAACTTCTTCCCCTCCGCAACTTTGACGTGTTCAAGACTAGTTTATTTTATTCTTTGTGCGAAGAAGGGTTTATTGTGATATTTATCAAAATTATCATTTTAGAAGTTTTTTCAATCTAAGAATTAATTATTAATTTCTGCTATTGAATATTATAAATATTGAAAAATGTCCTAAATATATTATATTTTGTAGATGCTGTTTTAATATACTGACGGGTTATTATGTGACATGGTGGCTGTATAAGATAATTAAACATAACAAAGGAATTCGGTTAATGTGGAACCTCCACTAGGCAGTGAAAGTGGACCTGGGTCCATTTTACAAGAATACGAATATTTTATCAATGAGGATGCTATTTGTAAAAACCATGCAATTAATTAATTGTATTTAATATCCTTGTAATATTACTAAACCCAAAGACCGTCGCTGTCTGCAGATGAATGGCGTGTGAATGTTATAATCAACAATAACTTTTCTAAACATTAAATAAATATCAACGCTTTTAAATAACGATCAATCATATATATACTTTCAGATTAATTTGTGCTTGCCTGTAAAAATTAATAGAGTAAATTTAAAATAGTCTACAAGGTAGGATGGACTGTGGGGTCCATTTTACCCGAATATGGAGGTTAAAGTGGACATTTCTTGTAATGTAAAAAAGTTTATAAATTATGAAGATGTTTCCATATTCGAATAAAATAACAATGCTACTTCATACAGTAGTTACAACACTAGTGATAATCACTGTGATTAAACAAAATTCAAATCTCTTATTTAAAAAACAAGAAATTCAAAATAGGGGTCCACATTACCCAAAGTTCGTATACAACAGATGTGGTCTTTATAATGTTCTTATTAACCATAACAAATCGAATAAAGTATTCGTGATTTTGGTATATTAAAACTGAAGTTTTGTAATTCGAGGAAAGCGAAGTACTGACACTGGGAAGGTATGCGTGAGAGAGTTTACAAGTTCGATCTGTTCAACTAGTGGAATTTAGCACTGGAATGCTTGAATTTGGATGGAGCGTCACAAAGCACCCACCTACACAGGACAACAATGGAAAGACATCGATGCCTTCGGCGAATTCCAAGTATTTCTTAACGATCACAGCTACCAGCTCATGTTATGTCTCTCAACAAGCTCATCTCTAAAATTGTGATGCAAGTAATATATAATTCATCCATTTAGCGTCCAGACTTACTTTAGCCATCATTAAATATTCGTAACTTTCACATTTACCAAAATATTATCAACCATCTGACAGAAATAAGCAGTAAGAATACAATTGTGTATATCAGACATAATGATGTAAAGTTACATCTCAAATTATTTTAGGTAAAATTGATACACATTAACATTATTATTATTATTATTATTATTATTATTATTATTATTATTATATATAGCCTATAATATATTAGCGGATATCCACAATAATGCAGACTAGATATTCAGGTTCTTCCCTTGAAAATATAATATATATATATATATTATATATAAACGTTCATCCAATCTACTTAGACAGTAAAAATATCCATGATAAAAATATACAAGCGTGTGTGTGGTATGCTATTAAACACCCTATTATTATTATTATTATTATTATTATTATTATTATTATTATTATTATTATTATTATTATTATTATTATTATCATTATTATTATTATCACCGTTATCGTCATCATTATTATCATTTTTATCACCAGCATCATAATAATAATAATTATTATTATTATTACTGCTATTATCATTATTATTACAACTAACAACTAATTCACTGGCACTATCGAACCCGTAAGTTCATGGCCGCGCGGTCACAAGCTCTCCATGCATCTTTATCCTGAGCTAATGTTTTCCAATAATTCCCTGTATAATCTACTTCCCTGAAATCATAGTTAATGTTATTCTCCCACCTCATTCTTGGCCTACCAGCTGGCGTTTCCTTCTGATTTCCTACAAGAGGTTTCCATGCACGTCTTTCAATTGCCATTCGTGCCACATGTCCTGCCCATCGCAGTCTATGAAACTTAATTCTTCTTATTATATCCGCCTTCCTATAAGGACCATGCAGTTCACTGTTATGTAAGTCTTCTCCATTCACCTGTCTGTTCATTTCTCTTTAGTCCAAAAATTTTCCTAAGAACTTCATTCTCAAATACTCGATTATCTCCTCTTCTCCCTTAAAGTAAGAGTCCATGTTTCGCATTCATATAATATAACTGGGAAAATAATAGTTTTATATATTTTCAGTTTAATGATTATTAAAAGGAGTTGGGACGTCAAGAGTCTCTGTAATGCACAATAGCACGCATTTCCAGAATTGAGCCTATGTTTAATTTCTTTGTGCATCTCATTTCTATTTGTGATTATTATTATTTTTATTATTATCATCATCATCATCATTATGTCCACCGCTGTGGTCTCGAGGTAACGTGCTGCCTTGTCACGCAGCGGGCCCGGGTTCGATCCCCGGTCGGGACAGTTTTTTCTGGGTGAGGTTTTTATCGGGGTTTTTCCTCACCTGTAAGACAAATGTCAGGAAAACTTTAAGGCCCAAACAGTCCTCGAAATCATATGACCATCATCACCATCATCCTTATCATTATCATCATCCTTCACCGGTGTGGAAAGCAACGGGAAGCTACTACACCTACAATTCCCTAGTAAAGCTGTAAAGTATAGCATGAAAATGCTATGATTGCAGTGAAAGACCTGCCCTGGGGCAGAATTACTATGGATCATCATTGTTATAATCATTATCATCATTATTATCATTTTATTATAATATTATTATATTATTATTATCATTATTATTATTATTATTATTATTATTATTATTATTATTATTATTATTATTATTATTATTATTATTATTATTATTATTATTATTATTATTATTAGAGTTGGACACTTTCGAAAAGTAATGAAGAACAATTCCGGGGTATTGAGAGGAAAGACCTTAGGAGGATATTTAGAGACTAAATGAAAATGGAAGGTGGCAAATAAGATACATTCATGAATTGTATTTATATTCAGAGATCCTAAAATTGTTAAGTTTATAAACATAGCTAGATAACTTTAATAGTTTTATTTTAACTGATGGAGTTAAGATCGTAAGGTCTTCTCTTCACGTCACTAGGGTTAAATTATGCATATAATATTTGGGTTGGCCATATTACCAGATTGGTAGAGGATACTCGTATTTAAAAATCTCAACTACTGAACCATGAAGGAATATATGTACCCTAACTTAACTCCGCCTTCCGGTGCCCCAACCTAAGAAATTGATTACAATTCCGCCAATGCCAAGGAGGAAAGTAGACATCTCATAAAAGACAATCTGGTGAAATGGAAAAAAAAAAAAAATATATATATATATATATATATGTGTGTGTGTGTGGTGTGTGTGTGTGTGTGTTTGTGTGTGTCTGCATATGTTAACGCTTTACTTTATCAGCGTTTTTCGGTACCAAACTCGGCTTATAGCAATCAATTAGGGAAAGTAAGATTTAAATCATTAACTCGCAAAATCGGTCCATTAGGAGTGGGAGTTACCCTGAAAGCTAAAAAATCTATAAACAGCTCTACTGGCCGTATTTTTATATATTTCGTAACGCAACTTCGTGTGACTGAAATAAAACGAGGAAGGTTTTTTTTTAATTAACAAAATCGTACCATTATAGCTTAGAGTTTACCTGAAGAACTCAAAAATTAAAAATGTTCTAGTAACCGCCACGTTTAATTTTCGCAAAGAAACGAATTGTAAATTTGAATAAAAAGTAAGATCGAGTTAGTAATAAATAAAATAGGACCAAATTTTGACTTGCTGAGGAATTTATTTATTTACACAGTTCCTGCGTGACGAACATTTTATTCTGTGATTAAATGAAATGGTGCTGTAATACAAATTTTGACCCAGTATTTGTCTTCATGACAGAGGAATTAAACATTGGCTCAATTCTGGAAATCCATGCTATTATACATTACAGGGACTCTTATCGTCCCAAACTCCTCTGAAAAAAAATCTTTAAACTGACTATTTAAGTAATGCCCCAAATGGGAGTCAATGACCAATCACGTTACAATGATTTTTTATTTACAACCAATCACAGTCGTGTTTCGCCTAGAATTTACCAACTAAAGTTTATCATAATAAAGAAATCACTTTCTTTTTAACATTCTGAATAGGTCATAGCATTATTTTGTAGTACTGACTCACTAAGAAATACGGCTACCAGATTGTATATATAGTGCATGAATGTCAACACATACCGCATGCGGGAGTTCAATATAAAAACATTTGTAGCAATTGATTATACCACAAAAAAAAACACTGTTTGCAATTTCTTAAATGTATTTTTTCCCAGAAAAATATAATTGCAATATTTACATCATAGGACATCAGAAATGAAATAATATACAGTTTAATGTGTTTCATTTTTTCTCGACTAGAGAGCATTCTTACAATATTGCGTTCCTTTGGCAATACATAATATGATCTGGTTGCAGTGACGAACAAAAGAAGCAAATGAAGCGTACCAATCGTTTCTCGTTTGTTTTCAAATATCGCGGTTTACATTAAATATATAAATATTTTAAAATAAATATATTTAAATAATGATTTGTGGGTAAACAGCTTAATTTTATTCGTTAAATAGTCCTAACAAATGTTACTCTTGATTTCCAAATTCTCTAGATAAATTGGAAATCACTCGTGGCATTACTTATGAATATGCATGAAACTGTTATTCTCCCAGTTATATTATGTGGATGAGAAAAATTGACTCTTACTTCAAGGGAGGAGAAAACATTACGATTATTTGAGAATAAATTTCTCAGGAATTTTTTGGACCAAAGAGAGAAGAACAGACATGTGAATGGAGAAGGCTACTTAACAGTTAGCTACATGATCTTTATAGGACACCAAATAGGCTATAATAAGGACAGTTAAGTATCTTAGACTTCAATAGCTAGGATATGTGGCACGAATGGGGGACGAAAGAGAGGCATAGAAGCTTCTTGTAGGAAAACCAGAGGGAAGGCGCCCAATTGATAGATCAAGAATGAGGTGGGAGAATAACAATCATGATTTGAGAGAAGTAGATTACATAGGGGATGATTGGAAAACATAAGCTCAGGATAGGGATGTATGGAGAGCTTATGTCCGCGCGGCCTTGAACCTACGGATTCGATAGTGCCAGTGAGTTAGTTAGATATAGAAATATAAAAAAAGTCAGTCGTCCCTGGCTTTGAACCTGGGGTTTCTCAAATATGAATTTCAAACTCTACCGTATGAGTTAATTCGATGCTAGTGTTTTTATGTCTGTATTATCTAAACATTAAAAAAAAAATATATATATAGCCTATATATCTAAACATTGTGATTGACTGTTCCTGGACGTGTAACGGCAGTTGTTTTACCAATCAGCCAAACTCATAAATCAGAAACACAACTCTTCAATATGCGAGTGACAGAAATGTAATGAACCAAACTTCAATTTAAAAGCAGGCGGGTGTAAAGTGTATTTTATGCCAATAACATTTCAACCTTCATTTCTACACTACTATCAAAATCAAAGGAAGGCAGGATAGGTTAGGTATTTAGTTCTTTATTAGGACTGGCAGTTACTCAGCCCTTAGCACCGCAACCTGAAAATCTTCTGCGCTATCCTAGTATATTATGATGAATGGAATGAAGTCTACTCTACGGTGTTATATGAGTTGTAGTTCGTCTTCCGGATCCTGCATACCAGGTTAATTTTTCGCTATAAAGAAAGTAGATCCATAAACTGAATTAGTAGGCTTAATTGTAAATGGGCCTCAAAGCATTCAAACGCCTGTAAGGCTGTAAAATAAAGACCTAAAATAACTGTAAGAAAGAGACTCTGATTTGATAATATTTAATATATTCATGAATTATTTATGATTATTTTTTAAACTATTCTTTTAGATATAGAATGATTTACTTCATGTTTAGCTGAAACTAATCGAACTCCTTTTTATTTTGCTCAAGGTGAATAGCAAGACCCCTACCGCCATTTTTTAAATGGGCCCATGATCGCGAGGGAGGACTTCCACCCTCCCGTTGACTCCTTCTGCCATTCTTTTATCGTTCAGGCTTGGGAGCCCAACTCCACTAGATCACCGGAGCCACATACATTCTATACCTGAATGAAATATGAACATGATTATAAGAGCAAACATTATTACTTATTTAATGACATTTAAAAGTCTTGTAGGTCCATGTACATAATTAACTGAAACGATTTCCTAAAATGGCAAGATATTGACTTATTTTAAGCCAAATAATAAAATATTTAAAAATTATTCACTATTTCAGACTACCGTCTTCCCCTAACGGACTTTTGGGCTTATAACAGTATCAGCGTTTAAGAATAAATTGTGGGTCTGTGTTGTCATAGCAACGCTTTCGACTTAAGTTTACCAATAATCCTATCCTGAGCTAATGTTTTCCAATCATCGCCTATAGTCTATAATTTTCCTCCCTCAAATCACTTTAATGTTATTCACCCACCTCATTCTTGGTCTACCCACTGGGACTATTCTTCCTGTTTTCCTATAACAAGGTTCCTTGCGCTATTCCATTCCCCATTCCTATCACATGTTCCGCCCATCGCAGTCTGTAAAACTTGACTGATCTTATAACATATGGTTTCCCAAAAAGATAATGTAGGTCAATATTTAGTATATTCTCCATTCATCTGTTTGTCCGTCTATCTCGGTCCAAAATTTTCCAAACAACTTTATTCTCAAATAATAGCTAATGTTTTCTTCTTCTTCTTCTTCTTCTTCTTCTTCACGCTTTAGGCTTATTTACTAGCCTGTTCCGGCTCCAAATTTCTGCTCTTCCAGGTCTTCCCAAACTTCTTCTTCCTCGTGGTGAATAGTTGTATGCTGCTTTTGGTATTCTATTCTCAGTCATCCTTGCCAAGTGTTCTTTCCAGTTTGTTCTGTATTTCTTTATTGTTGAGTTTATTCCTCTACTTTTAGTTGATGTCTTATTTCTGTGTTGTGTTTTTTTGTCTGTTCTTTGATATCCTGCTATTGGCCTGAGGAATCTCATTTCAGCAGCTTGTATCTTGGCAGATTGTTGTGTTGTCACTGTCCATGTTTCGGATCCATAAGTAATAATAGGCACTGCCATAATTTCATTATAGAGTCTTTCCTGGCTTTATTTTTCAAAGTTCTTTTAGTGTGCCTGTTATATAATTAAACTTATTTTTTCTTATTATGTCTGTTTCTTCTGTGTATGATATTTCGCAACCTAGGAAGTTATACGTTACTACTTGTTCTATTGGTTTATTTTCTAATATTATTTTTGTCCGAACTGTATGAGCACCCTTGAAGACCATTGTTTTTTATTTTTGTGAGGATACTTCCACGTTGTTTTTTTTATATTTCATTTAGTTTATATAACATTCTTTGTAGTTCGTCTTCTGTTTCTGCTATTAAAACCTAGTCATCTGCAAAGGCTACTGTTTTTATTACTATATTTCCTAAGTTAATTCCCCCAGTCTAATATTTTCTCTTCCATTAAATTAGGAATCCATGTTCCGCATCCATATAAGAGCTTATAATTCGAAGAATAATATATCACATATTATATAATAATAATAATAATAATAATAATAATAATAATAATAATAATAATAATAATAATAATAATAATAGTTGTGATTCTATTTAACGATGCTCTTTAATATAGGATCATGAGCATCGCAATTCAAATCTGGGTGTGAAAAGTCCGACATATTTTGTTCATACTTGAGATTATTTTACGTGCCGTAAATCTATGACATCAGACCTAGGGTTTTATTTTCCTACAGAAGGAATCCACATGTCCTGAAGAACCCATCTATCTCGACTGGGTTTCAACCCTGCGAATCTTAAAACCAGTGCCGAACGTGGTAACCGATTGTCCACCGGGACTGATTTTATATCTTTATATCTATTATTAAAGTCCACCGCTGTGGTCTCGGGGTAACGTGCTGCCTTGTCACGCAGCGGGCCCGTGTTCGATCCCCGGTCGGGACAGTTTTTCTGGGTGAGGTTTTTATCCGGGTTTTTCCTCACCTGTAAGACAAATGCCCAAACGGTCCCGAAATCATATGGCCATCGCAATCATCATCATTCATATTCATCTTAGGTTATGCTTAGGATCAGGGACTCTCTCTAGGCGCATAATCATCACCCATCATATCATCGGGGCAACGTAACCCCGCCTTCCAGGCGCCCCAACCTCAGAAGTGAGTTACAAGTACGCCATGCTAGGAGAGAAACCAGGAATGTCGAAAGACAAACCTGGAGCATTTGGAAAAAAAATATATATCTATTATTAAATCTACTGTATTGCATTGAATGATAATAATTATATTCTATTATTTTCTAGTAGCCATGGATAAATTTGAAGGTCGTTTTTAGGGTGGGCACACAGAAGAACACTTTGAAAGTTCCATAGCCCAAACCTGAGTCATCCCTTAAACACGAAATAATGTAACTATCATCTAAAGTAACATTATAAAGGAGGAGCTCTATAGCTTTTGAAACAAAAGAAACACCGGCTTACTAATTGTATTGCTGCATAAGGAGTCTTCGTTGAAGGTGTCAGCAACCTTTACAGAATAAATAATTAAATACAGTTATTATGGGGACATGCCACACCTCACATTGTCATAAGTCTACAACCAAGCTTACAGGTGTTAATTCAGGGGTGGGTTGTCCAAATCTCTACAATTTAGTAATTACAATTATAAATATGAAAATAACTTCCATAGCAACAGAAATGCAGTACAGGCTAAAGTAAACTTTTGAAATTGTTATTATGCATTTAATTGAATGTTTCTAAGATATGGACATAAAACGTGATCCAATTAAACTAGATAATGGCAGAATAATTAGAGAAAGTTTCTAGTTTTTCTCCCCAATTAATGGCTATTTAACCATTCTATGTTCGTACATAGAAATACACTATATTAATGAAAATGGACAGTTAATGACAAATGAGGGAAATTTTGAAGAAGTGACTGAATTCAAATACCTATGAACAATAATTTAAAATATTATGAGATGAAGAAATAAATGAAATAGCCTATAGGCTCAATTCTGAAATGCATGCTATTATATAGAGGGGCTCTTGTCGTCCCAACTTCTCTCAAAAACGTTAAACTGAAAAAAATATATATATAACTGATATTCTCCCAATTTATTATTATTATTATCATCATTATCATCATCATCATTATCATTATTATCATCAATATTATCATTATTATGATTACTATTATGATTATTATTATGATTATTATGATGATGATGATGATGATGACGATGATGATGATTATTATTATTATTATTATTATTATTATATGCATAGGAAACATGAGCTCTTATTTTAAGGGGAGTGAAAATATTAGGAGTATTTGAGAATAAATTTCTTAGGAATTTTTTTGGACCAAAGAGAGATGAACAGACAGGCGAATTGAGTAGGCTTGTAGGCCTATAACAGCGTGATACATGGTATTTGTAGGAAAACAGATATAATTAGAACAGTTAAGTCTCGTAGATTGCGATGGCCAGGACAAGTAGCACGAATGGGGAATGAAAGCGGGGCATGGACGCTTTTTTGAAGGAAAACCAGCTGGAAAACAGCCAGTTTGTGAGAAAATAACATTTACCATGATTTGAGGGAAGTGTAGTATAGAGGAGATGATTAGAAAACATTAGCTCTGGACAGGAATGTGTGGAGAGTTTATGTCCGCGCGGCCATGAACCTAAGGTTTAATAGTGACAATGAGTTAGTTACTAAGTATTACAGGGACTCGTATCATCACAATCTTAACAACGTATCTAAAAAAGTGTTATATTAAAATATATAAAACGGTTATTCTTCCAATTATTATATACAAATGCGGAACAAGGTCCCATACTTTAAGATATGAGAAAAGATTAGTAGTATTTGAAGAATAAAGATTAAAAAATGTCGGGTCCAAAGAGATAGGGGTTTGTTTCAACTACCATCCTGCGAGTGAAGAGGGACGTACTGTAAAGTCATGCTAGGCAGATTATATCTTCTTGTCAGCCCATGTTTCCCTTAGCAGAGATTTAGGCGCTCTCCCCGCTACAGGGAAGAATTTGAACCATACTAATTTAGTTACACTTGTTTTCATATAGATGTCATTTGAGTGGTCCGTGGTCAGCGTTCCGCCTCATACTGACATCCAGAAAACCAAGGTAGTACTAGGAAGGGAAAATTCGGTAAATTTTGATTAGATGCCTTTTCATTCAGGCTTAAGGATCTTTTACGAGCCTCAAAATCTTCAGACTCGGGAACCACGGCTTAAAGTCCCACCCGGAGGACTTGCTCCTTGAATTTTTCCGTCCTAAAAAATCCATCGACCCCGGCCGGGTTTGAACCCGCGACCCTCGGGACCAGAGGCAAGGAGCATAACCACTAGTCCACCGTGGCCGATATACGATGTTATTAAGTTTTGTGAAGTAAAAGCGTTAAATTTATTTCGCGTATCATGTTCCACTTTTCATATTTGGCGGAGAGTACGCTCTGAGCCTGGTCTTATGTATTCCATAAAGCGACACCCTTCTATCCTATCCCAGCCTTTATAAACTAATAAAATATATCAAGAGACCAAATAAAATTGTTATTCACGCTAAAACCGTATCGTAATTTACTTTATGCACGTCCTTGAACACAGACGTAATTAGTGGAAGATATAAAATACAAACATGCAAGTTGTATAAACAGTGGAGCCATTTAAACCCTGAGTACTGTGTTTTTATCGAAAATCCTGTCTATTTTTGTAGCACTATCCATCTTTTTAGATTAGATTAGATTAGATTAGATTTATTTAGCCTGGTGGAGTTAAGGCCATGTGGACTTCTCTTCCACTCACCAGGGCAAACATATATTACATCAGAATATAACAATTTGAATAACTCTAATATTAAATACTAAATAAAAATTTGATCAAAAGATAATATCTATTATATTACGATCTAATTTCAACCAGTTAATGTTAGTTAAAATTAAGACTAAAACTAATAATAAAATGTATACAAGCAAAACATATTAAATTGTCCCTGTCTAATGTATATAAAAAACAAAGAAAAATATTGAGATACAGAAAACTAATTTTACGATTATACAATTTTCAAAACAAATCAAATGAAAGTATTTGTTAATCTTAATATTATTTTCATAAATAATTGAATTTATTAATGGTTAAAAGAATACTATCAGTGAGGTGTATAAGTTAGTTTGTTATTAAATAATTCTTTAGTTTGTTTTTGAAGGATGTTATAGTTTGACAGTCTCTGACATAGGGCGGAAGGGAATTCCATGTTTTGGCAAGTGAGACCGTAGAAGATAATGAATAATATACAGTGTGATGAGGAGGGATATAAAGGACAATGTGCTGATGGGATCGAGTGTCAAGATTACGAGAATTACTGACACACAAAATGTGTCTATTCTCCTTTATTCTTATTTCCATAAAGATTCTGCTTTGAAAGTATAATTTCAAAGAGTCGTTGAAATATGATTTTGTCTTCATTGAGACATCAATAGTCATGATTTCTCACAACATGTTTTAATGTAGCTATTGAGGTTGTTCTCATGTACAGATTTTAAAAACCGTTTGGCTAAACTTTACAACGCGTGATGCGACTTTTTTAAATTCCTTCATAAACTCCTGTCAAATTTTATTCTTAGGGTTTTATCTTTCAAATTATTTCCCACCATTTACAATAATTTTTACATTTTTCTAATAATTATTTCAATATATTTTCTATGATATTTAACTACATACGTAGCATGGAGACGTGGCAGTCATTGATTTTAAGGAATATTCTATGAAACAACAAAGCTATGTTCCACTACAGCCAACATAGAGCATGTAATAATTAACTGTACACATATACTTCATAATTTCAGAACCTACTATTGATTTTTGGACGTTGCATTCTTTTACAGGTTTGAGTGTTTAAATTGCGTTAGGTTAGCTTTTAGGTTAGCATTTCATAGGTTAGAGTACTTATATTGCCTTAGGTTAGTTTTTAGATTCGTTAAGTATTGTGTATATGTTGGCTGCATCCCTTGATTCCATAGTGTAAACCGCTTCGCTTTTGTTGGCGCATGCGCACGATGTATGACTGGAACTTAGAACAATTTTTGGCGTCACATATTGTAAAATATTTCCAACTTTTTAAAAATATGTTTATCGCCCTACCTAGTAGGCACGAAAATGACAATGACAAGTATAAAAAATTGTCTTTAGATTCTCCATAGAAGTGTGAAAACAGTGGGTTTATTTACCTCCAAAATTTGGTATATAGGTAAAGAAGTACGGTATGGATGTTGTACAACTAAAAGTACGTTTTCTAGGTTTCAAGTAAAAGGTGACTTATCTGGGGTTTCTTTTTACTATTCATATAATTTCTTTTGATTACTGTTTCTAATTTAAATATAAAATTATTAATTACAATTGCCAGAGTTTATTCATATATTGGCGATAGTTACGTCGGTTTTTGTTGATATTACAATGGATGGTATTGTAAAATTAAATTTTCCAAGATTTTTGCAAGACTGTAAAGTACTATCATAAAACAAAGTATAAAATAAAGATTTATAAAATCCTTGAAAGTAACTTATTTTCCTAGCGAGGCAAACCATGTAAGCGACTAATTCAACATGGGTCTAGTTCAAAGCAGCTTCCCACTTACAACTAAAGTCAAAGTAGTTTAATGATTTGGATTCCCAGTTCATATGTTATGCTCTTTGTACGTAATCTGCATGCGATACAGCATACAACCAGTTTTAAGTAGCAAAGAGGACTTTCGTGTGGTAGAGCAGACATTAAAATTAATAAACTATCAAGAATTAACGATATTTGCAGAATCTAGTTCTTAGAAAATCTGTAAAATTGCCGGAAAGTAATGGGCATTTCGTCAATACAAAACATTAGAAAGTAAAATTCATTGCATTTTAACTGATGAGTTTCACACATCAATTTGATGGCATTATGCATCAACCGGCTATTCGCCATTATCTAAATTTCAAGAAAAACGCCTTAAGTTTAAGTCAATATTCATTGTTTATTGTAGCGCCAAACTAACAATACTGGATATTGCTAGATATTTTCCTTGTTTGACAGTTATGCACCAACAATAAGAGCAGGAACATTGGCGCTTAGCTGCATGATGCAAAATTCAGAGTAGAATTTATGAAGGTCAGGTTTCATAGATGTTTGTTGCAAAACATAGAATCTCTGATAGGACTGATGGCGTTTATATGTTTCTTTAATAATAGTAAAGTAAGTAAAGTAAAGAAATCCCACAACAGGCACGGAGGCCCTTGGGGTAATAGGAGGTTAAGGCTCCTACTTTTTCTAGACAATCGGCACTTTATGTCAGCCGGGTTGTCAGCCCTGCGTGACGGCCGCCTTTACACCCAGAACAAGCGCTTGGTACTCATTTCAGTTAGAGGCTGAGTCGACCCCAGTGCCATAGTGCCGCCAGAGGGTTTGGGTCAGTTTAAAAAATCCTGACCCCAACGGAACTTGAACCCTCAACCCTCCGGCTTGTAGCTCAGTGCCGTAACCACTACGCTACAGCGTGCTCCTCTTTAATAATAAAACTACATTTTAAGATATGATGCTAAAAGAGTGCGTGCAATTACTTCAAGAGCCAGTGCAACAGTGGCATCAAAATCTCTTTTTTTAACGGCGCTTAGCCGGTTGATGTATAACATCGTCCAATTGCATATCACACAAAAAGTCCGTCACGCAGAAACAGAGTAAACTAAGTGAATTCCTCTATTTTATCTCGATCCCACTATAGGCCGTAGGAGGTCCTTGGGGCAGTAGAAGGTTAGGGCTCCCATCTTTCTAGAAAATCGGGACGAGATGTCAGAGACGGCCGCCTTTATCCCCAGAACAAACGTCTTGTACTCATTTTCATCAGATGCTGTGTGGATCCAAAGTTACGATGCCGCCAGAAGATTTAGGCCAGTTTAAAATTCCTGACCTCATCTGGTCTCGAAACACCTGACCTTCCGACTTGTAGAGTATTGCTTTAACCAACTACGCTATGGCGTGCCAGCGAATTCCTCAGGAACCGAATTTATTGTCCGATTTTGTTGGTTTACGAAACATAACTCTCTTTTATTGATTAAATACGTCGCGAGGAAACAAACATGGCGATTTTTAAATTAAGGTTTTCAGGTTAACCGCCACTCCTAATGGTCTTATTTCGCTGGTTTTTCTTTAGCAATATATTTTCTCTTTTTATCAGTGATATAGACCAGTTTCGTTGCGAAAAAATTCACAATTCCACCCGCTAGACCGATCTTTAAATTTTCGAATCAGGTTAACCCCACTCCTAATGGTTCGCTTTTGCTGGTTAACAAGTTGGACCTCACTATCCTCCATTAATTAATATAGCCTATGGCGATTTTTGGTTCCGAAAAAATGCAGCCGCTAGAGCGTTAATAGACACACTCATACACTGACATATATATATATATATATATATATATATTTAAACTCAACGGAACTCTCGAACTAGTAGATTCATGGCCGTGCGGACGTAAGCTCTCCATACATCCCTATCCTGAGCTATATCCCATACATCACATGATCCCACATGCCATTATCAAAAAGAGTTACTGGTGTAGGTCAGTAACATGTTGAAACGTCGGAATCAGTGGTCAGAGGCTAACCTTGAATCCATGATGCGAAAAAACCCAAGAAAACTTAGACCTACTTAATCATACTTATATCTGCGAAAATCTACAATATATATATACATAATCGTCATGGTCATTTTTTGGTATCTATAAGTAGGATCAATGAATAAGTGCATTTTTTTCATGAGAAAACCCTTCAATAGTTACATTCCTTCGGAATCAGCTAAAACACTGCATATATTAACCCGCACCACGTGACATATAACCGTCCTCTTGGGAGATGTTAAATTTAATACGAGTATACTAGTCGATGTTTATTAATAGGCATATTCTGAAATGTTTGACTAAGTCGTCTTCGAAAAGCAGTCTGTCGTTTCGCTTCTTTTCGATAGGGAAGATGGCTGTAATCAATTGATTTTTTGTTTTCTTGATGAAAATCCATTATGTTTAGTGATTAAGTAAAATAAAACTGTTAAAGTTTTATACGATTTTCATATTTATTTTAATACAAATTCGTTACAGCTGTTTCAGTACTTTGTATGTTTTTCATCTGAAGAACGTACAAAGTACTGAAGTTTTATTTTATTTTATCACTAAAGATGGCTGTGATGAGTTATATAACTTCGTTAATATATATCCCCCCCAAGATAATAGTAAACATACGAATGAAGATATATAGCCATTTAGGAGTTTGGAGTGGATTTCAAATAGGAGGAAAAGAAGAGGGAGACCTAAGAATACATGGATAGAGGGAATTATGAATTTGATGAAGGTCAGGGGACTGCAGGATGGATATTGGAAGGATAGCTATGAATGAAGGAAGAGAATTAAAACTTACAACTGGGCACAAGAAGATTTTGTATACATTTCTTCTTCTTCGTCAGGCTCTACGACTTCCAGTGGAATGTCTTGGCCTTCTCAACCAGTTTACGCCACTTCTTCCTATCTTGTGCAGTAGATTTCAAATCAAAAATCCCCATCTCTTTCAAATCCTCAATTACGTCATCTTCCCATCGACCCTTGGGTCTTCCCCTTGGTCTTGTTCCCTGTGGCTTCCAATTCAAAATATCATTCGGCAATCTTCCCTTTGGCATTCTTAGTGTATGTCCAAACCATTGTAATCTCTTGGATTTGATGAAACTAACTATATTTTCTTTATTATTCTTGAGGTATAATTCGTCATTCCTTCTCAACCTCCAATTTCCATTTTCCTTTACTGGACCTAGCACTCTTCTAAATATTTTCCTCTCAAACGTTAATAGTCTTAATTTATCTGCTTCTTTTAGTACCCAGGTTTCAGCTCCATAACATATGATTGGTCTTATTATTGCTGTATATAGTTTGAATTTAACATTTTTTGATATTAATTTGCTTTTGAATATATCGAAATTAGCAAAATATGCTTTATTCCCTTGCGATATTCTTGTTTTGATTTCTTCTTCAACAGTATTATTATCGTTTAGTATTGTGCCTAGGTACTTAAAGGAGTTAATTTGATCAATACAGTCACTATTTATAGTTAGTTCAGTCAAATTTGTTTTATTTCTCATACATCTTAAATATTTTGTTTTATTTAGATTGATTACAAGCCCATATTTTATACTTTCATTTTTCAATTTGTCAAAGGTTTCCAGTAGGGAATTTTTTGTTCTTGCTGTTATTATTACATCATCAGCATATGCAAGACATTGTTTTAGTCTTGTTGAAATATTTCCTCTTAGATCCAGTTGTTTTAAGACCATATCCATTACTATACAGAATAATGTCGTAGATAAAGGATCTCCCTGTTTGACTCCAGTGTTTACTTCAATCGCATCGCTGAGTGCGTTGCTACATTTTAATCTTACTTTGGTATCTATCAAGGTTAAAGCTATTAACTTTATTAATTTTTAGGTATCTCATATTCACTTAGACTTTCAATTATTTTGTATACATTTAAAATATGTTAAAAGATAATAGTAGACAAGGGATATATTGGAATAAAAGATAATTATTTTACGGGAATATAGAAACAGCTAAGAACGAATGAATTCAAAGTAAAATCATTAGGTAGAGTGGTCCTGATAGCTCAGGGGGCGGAGAGTTGTCAAAAGACTTGATTCGTGACCTGAGCACATGAAAACCTGGAAACAACAAGCCCTGGCTGAGTCTCTGCATTATTAAAATGCAATTAAAACCTACTACAACGCAAACATCACCATTATTATAATTTCACATGTTACTTTTTTTAGTAGCTGACAAATTATATTCTCACTGTCATATGACATGGGAGCTTCGCGTGACACTGTACTACAACAAACAAAACAAACGTAAATGCACCCGAATAACAAGTGCAAGCATTTTTACATACACCGAATTATAGCCTACCTAATTTACGTGTATTTAATTATACACAGTACTTGGCAACCTACAGCCATATATATGCTCCTGAAACATCGTGTCTAAGAAAACATTATGAAATTATCATAAGTAATGCCACGAGCGATTTCCAATTTATCTAGAGGATTTGGAAATCAAGAGTGGTATTTGTTAGGGCTATTTAATGAATAAAATTAAGCTGTTTACTCACAAATAATTATTTAAATATAGTTATTTTAGAATATTTATATCCTTAATGTAAACGGCGATGTTTGAAAACAAATGAGAAATGTTTGGTTATATTTAATTTGTTCATCACTGCAACTTGATTATACTACTTATTGCCAAATTGGATCGCAATATTGTAAGAATGCACCCTAGTGGAGAAAAAAATTAAATACATCAAACTGTATATTATAAGTAACATTATAGGTTATTAATTCATTTTTTAAGGAAACAACTCAGTAAAATCAGTATTTAAAACACAATTATTGAACATACAATAATCAAATTTGTTGTTCGAAGGAATCTGTACATTATTTGTTATATTTAACGTATTTGTTAGAGAGTCAGTCATCGCAAAAAAATGCTCTGACCTGTTCAGAATATTAAAAAGGAGAATCTTTCTTCATATTGGTAATCAAAATTCGATAATTATCGAGGTGAAACATGGCTGTGATTGGTTGTAAAACAAAATTAATTGAAACGTGATTGGCCATTGACTGCCATTTGGGGCATGAGTTAAATAGTCAATGTAATATGAGGAAGGACA
This sequence comes from Diploptera punctata, assembly GCA_030220185.1. Classification (NCBI taxonomy): domain Eukaryota; kingdom Metazoa; phylum Arthropoda; class Insecta; order Blattodea; family Blaberidae; genus Diploptera; species Diploptera punctata. Next base: position 3,819,403 of record JASPKZ010008887.1, read on the forward strand.
ATTCTTAAGAATTTTATCCCAGTTAATGAAAATAATATTTGGAGAATAAGATTAAAAAATGTATGGAAAACCAAATAACTAACTGAACCCCATGACGCGACAGGCCTAAAAGGCCCTTGGCCACCAGCCACCGCTGCATGTGTCAATTACAGAGGTAGACGATCATCCTGCCTTGTGGTCAGAATATCAATTCCCCAGCCGTTATAGCTGGTTTTATCATCCTAGAGCCGCTACTTATTGTAGCTACCCAAATTCCTCACGATGCTGGGTGAGCACCGGTCCCATACTGGCCGAAATTTCATGAGAAAATGTCTTCCCTCGTAGAGGTTCGATCCAGCACAACAGTCGTAGATCTGCGCCAAGGCTTCTTGCCTTAACCTCTCGGCTACGCGGGAGATTGGTAAACCAAATATGGGAATTCTATGCCACTTACATAAATTAAAATTAAAAAAAAAAACGAAAAAACTCACAATTGATTGTTGCAGTAAGTGAATATCTACTGGTAACGGAGAGAAATATGTATGTTTATATTTACCCAAAAATATAAGATATGACGTAAAATTAAGTGAGAAGTTGAGCTCAAAGAAACCTATAGGCCTAATCACCATATTTAGAGGTACAGCCAAACAATTTGTCCACGATATGCGCGAACAGGGGTGGTTAGTGACGTTTAAGGTCAGGTGACAGATGGGAGACAGGGTAGGGGAATACCGGGATTAGGGACGCGAGCAAGTGTAATATAACTGGAGATGTGTGGATATGATTGTCGCAGTCGGGGAGAGGTGGGGATGAGAAAGAGAGGCGGTGCGTCTGGATGTTTTTTATGTTTCTGTGTTGCGGACTAATTATTTGGCTTTACCTCTACAATGTAAAATATACATTAGTCATTTCTCAAACAGTGTAGACAACTTACCACAAAAACCCGCTAACAAATAGACTAAGTGAAACTAATTTGGTATACTAACTCGCCCATTTTCTCACCCTAACTTGTCCAAACCAACACTAACTTGCCCATTTTCTCACTTATCTTGCCTACTATTGTAGGGGTACTCCTGAAAAAGAATCCCTTACATGTGCGAGTAAACATGTTGGCACTTGGCTCTAGCGGAACGCGTGTTATCACATTGGCTAACATGACGTTAGCAGCCTCTTATTCTGCAATCGAATAATCGTAGGTGGCATGGTGGCATAGAATAGCCCCAAATATTATAGCAGAAATTAATATAAAAAAATTCTTGATGGGGCATGTAGTCAGAATGGAGGATTATGAAATTGTCCAAAGACAGTCGATTACTAGTCAACGTTATCGCTTCACTTGGTTTAATCAATTAATTTCAAAATACATCAATTAAATAAAATAAAAAAAAGGAAAACAAAACTTAACGAAGAACAACGTTGCAAATAAGTGATGCGTTTTTCAAAACCAGATATCTGCTTTAATTCTAGTTCTTTCCGAAAAAAAAAAGTTTCTAAAATATTTTACTTTTAAAACCAGTATGCACACCGTAATATAGTATGATTATTTGTTATGGCTTCTGCAAAATCAGGTCTCTACAGCAGAATGAATGTGCAGATATCTGTTTTTGAAAAAAAAAAACTCTGTATCACGGTTCAATGCCCAAGTTACCCCTGGATGCAAAATGTTCCCAAAATTTTACGGTAATTTCAATTCTGAAAATGTTTGTGGTCGTAAAGAAACACAAGCCTAAATTAGGATCTCCGAGCAAAATTTAATTGGAATTTCCCATTTAAGATATAATCGTATTTTACAAGAGGGCTGTCAACCATTGCATGCTGAAACATACCTTGAAATTTCTTCCAGAGAAGCGTTGTGGTGTGCGAAATCCATATCCAAAAAATATAGGCCTGTCACCAGTTTTTAACTGCAAGGCACTAAAATCCAGAGCCAAATCTCTCATTTAAACTATAGGAAAATAATAAAACTTATAAATTTGAAAACTGGATAACCCTCACTACCTGCCGTCCATACCGTGTCCGCCTCACTCCACTCTGCTCTTACTCAAGCATCTACCCCGTACAGTGGGTTGCCAGTGCTGGATTCTGGTTTCGACTTCTGTTCATTGCAGTTAAAAAAGAGAATTTTTAACAGGGCCTTGGTACATCACAACGCTTCTCTTGCAAAAAATCCAAGGCAGGTTTCGGCATGCAATGGCTGACAGTTCCCTTGTTAGTTACCTAACAGGCGACTTTTTTTACCCAATGAGCTAATCACTTGTCACTCCAGGATATCTTAAGGAGGTGGAAAGCTTAATTACATTAGCTTGGTTAAGCAACTTCCTCAAAGAAGTACCCGTGCCTCACGTAGAGACGATTTCTTTATGATTCCCGCAAATAATTTCCGCACCAAAATTATGAGGAGGAAGTGGAGAGAAAAGAAAGAGAAACAGGAGACATATATATAGCTATATAATTATCTGAAATTGAAAACTGAACGTTGTATTTAAGATAAAAAGACGGACTCATGCAATGAGACGATAAAACAAAATTAGGGTAGATAAATGATCCATTTTTTATACAACTTAGGTAATTAAATATCACTTATTCTACCATTTCATTATTTATTATTTTTAAAATTATAGCGTATTTTATTGTTGTTGAAGAAGAGTCTAAATCACCGCGGTTTCGAATTCTACCTACAAAGCATTAATTATTTACTTTTCAAATACCATAATTTACACCGCTTCAGGCTTATGTTGTCCTAACGACATTTCTAGAATTAATTCTGCTACTGTTAATGGCAGTGAAATGACCGAAAGGAAGTTTACGTAAAAACACACAACTCCAGGGATAGCTGATAGCAAAGAATCGTTATCATCATCAACATCATAGCTGTTACATAAGGTAAGGGTGTTCCCTTGAGGAAGTTACTTAACCAAACTATAACCCTACCAATATCACGAATCACAAGTGCATAGCACATTACCTCAAAGATACATCTAGTGTGCAACTAAAGTATACTTGGATGGGAAAGGCAGATTAATTTTTGTTCAGAGCTTCTAACTTAGGCATGAGGTTCTTTTACGAGTCTGAAAACCAGGAGGACTTGTCCCTTGGAATTTTCATCATTTTAATGGAAGATTAAAAAACAAAAAACGGAAAATAATCATAATCCTTCTATGTATTATTTCTTGCATAACTGAAATTACCATATATATATATAACCTCAAGGTGGAACATTATTAATTTTAAAATAATTTATTCTGTTCATATCTGATACAAGATATAGTCGGACTGATATCAACAGGCCTGCTGTAGCCTACTTATAACAATATTAATAGTTTCATTTCAACTCCATTGCATACTACAGTACTTGTTTTGAAGATGGAAGGGAGCTGATCGGCCGCTGCTAATTTCAACCGGTAGCGTATTAAAATAATGGGAGAGTGAAACAGCAAAAGAAGAATCACATGATCTGGGATACGGTAAGTTTAATATTTTATTAATCTAACAACTGAATTAAAGGGTAAAATGTGAGTGAGTTAATTATAAATGGGGTCAGAGATGTGAATAAATCGGAATAGAAGAGTTGGAGAATGCAAAGAGAGTAAGAGTGGACGGCAAGAACAGTGTTTACCGTCAAAGGCTTTAACCACTGTGCCACTGTTATGTAAGACAGTACAGATTCCCCGCAAGCCTCCTGAAGATTTGATGACACTGCCGTGCTGTACGACCATTGGCACATTCAATCTTTACCAACTCCATTGTTTCTGTAAAATTGTAGACTTTCACGGCAGGTTTCTTGATTCATGTATTTCATGCCTTTCGGGCTAAATGGCCGTGGTCTGGTTTTTTTAACACTCAACATTTCATCTAGGCCTACTATTGCGGAGACATTCTCAGGAGATTCTGCGTGCTCTATGACCTCCTAACCCTTCAACTGTCTGCAGCCGACCGTTGAAGAGTTACGTGGTCATACAGCATGCAGAATATCCTGAGAATGTCAACCGCAGTAGTAGACGAAACGTCGAGTGTTAAGAAAACCAGACCACGGCCATTTAGCCCGAAAGACATGAAAGACATGAATCAATGTTTCTGTTTCGAAAACATCGTGATAACACTACATTAAACCTCCAGTTCTATTCCTATCGCCAGTTCGCATAGGCCTACATATGTTCTGAGGTAAGTTAGGCACGTAAATGATGTCAGCGAAATCATTAGGTTCCATCTCATGACGTCTCTATAGCAATATTCAAATATTGAAGTTCCAACCTCCGTAAAACACAATACCGGTAAGTGTTATGTAGTAAAATATTGATTGATGAATTTGCAAGAAAAACTCCTGTTATACCTCCAATAGTAAATTAAAATACAAATCCTAATGATCGTAAACACAGCAGTCTGTTAGTTTGAATCATAAACTGTAGATTAACAACTAAAAAGTTTAATTCTCAGGGAGAAAAATATCGGTATGCGCCTGAGTCGGAATTTGAACCCTAGATCTCCAGATTTACGCGCTGGGGATGTACCATTGAGCTACTTAAGAGGAAACACAAATTTCCCTCTCTTCGTACTTAGCTGATTTTTCAGCGAAACCCCATCATAATGCCTTCATGCAGTAGACGTTTCACTATTTACGGGAATCGGAAATTAGAGAGAGGGAAATTTGTGCATGTTCCGGGAGGTGTGCCTATGTAGCTAAACTGTAAAGTGCCAGGACCTAAAAGTGGAGATATTTGGTTCAAATCCCGGTTCGGGTGGATATTTTTCTCTCTAGTTATGTATATTGTTTGTTAGAGTAATATATGTATTTTTATTTTTAGTTGGATGAGATAAAAGAAGATTAGGGGTTAATTAAGTTATATTATGTACATAGTGAAAATAAAAACATAATAATTGCTTGAGTAATTTTTAATTCGGATTTAAGGTAAACCCCCACTTCTAATGGTCACATTTAACTAATTTTCAGAAAGATCTACCTGAGCTTACAATAGTAGCATATACTCAGTTTAGTTGTGAAACATCGAAAATTGCGAAAGGTAGAGCGATTTAAAAATTTTGTTTCAGGTGAATTCATATACCTAATGGATAATCCAATCACTTTCCAGATAATCAAATCATATCCAACGATTGATTAAGCCCATAAATGTGAACGAAAACAACTTTTCTATTCGCATTCAACTCTTAAAACTCGTAATATAACCCTCGAACATGAAATTAACTAATTATTATTCATTCCTCGGAAGTAAGCGCTAATTTACTATTAATTGGTTTAAGAGACCCAAATGAAGGGTAACTGTGTCGCGCCGTGTATAAAAACACGCGCGTATTTGAATACAACGTTGTATCAAAATTTCAAGTCGATCGACCGACTACTTTTAGAGTTTTGCGAGCACAAATATACGCAGGCTGAATTTTTATACAGGGCTATTCAGAAAGAAGGAACAGACTTGAAACATTTATTTATTCCAAACTACAAAAAATAGAAATATAATATTCCAACGTTCCTGAAAAAAGAAAAGTTTGAAGTTCTGATCACGGTCGCATTGGCGCTGTTACTTATCATATTGATTGACTGTATCAAAATGGTGACACATTAGGACGTTGGATTGGAAGAAAATCAACTTGAGGTCACCAGTCCTAAACCCCCCCTGGGGGTCCGTCGGACCCCAGCTGTGCTCACAACAGCAACAGGGCGCGTCCCCGGGCGGCGGATAGGGGAACGGTCGGTGGTTTGCTTGCATTCCTCCCGGCTAGGTCCGGACCGGACCCGCGGGCCATTTGTGGGGTCGTCAGGACTCGAGCGACCTGACGTACTATTTAGCTCGTGCTGCGCCCACTCCAGCAGCAAAACGCGTCCCCTCGGTGGCGTAGTGGGGAAAAGGTCGGTGGATCTGCTAGTCAGTCCTCCCTTCCAAGTCCGATGGACTCGCGGACCATGAGTGGGGTCAGCAGGAAAAACATTTGGCTATAGGGGCCTGCTGTCAAGCCTGAACGACCCCGGCCCACAGCAGGGGGCATGTGCCGAAGTTGGCGTTGCGGTGGGAGACTAGGGAGTCGTGTACCCTATCTCCTGGTTCATTGAACCTGAGACCATCTGTGGGGGCACCATGACCATGGGAAATGAGCTCCCTGGATGCCTACATTGCTCAGTGGGCTGCCTCACAGCAGCTACACGACTTGGCCTAGTCTTGCGAACGGGCTGGATGGGACAATACCGGGCGTAATGCTGGGAATTACCACCAGGTCAATAAGCTCGGGAAAGGAGGAAGCGCGGTCTTTTTGGTTCTTCAAGACTTAGCGCCAACTCTGGAACCGAGTGACCCAAGGACAATCTGTGAGGTCGTCAGGAGTTGAGCGACCTGACGTACTAAATGCTCAGGCTGGACCCACTTCAGCAACCAAACACGTCCCCAGCTGGTGCACTGGGGGAAAGATCGGTGGATCTGCTAGACAGTCCTCCCGGTTAAGTCCAAGGGACTCGTGAACCATTAGTGGGGTAGGCAAGAGTTGAGCGCCTTGTCGTACTATTTGCTCATCTGTTGGAGCTTGCGAGCTCCGTGCTGGCCCACAACAGCTGCAGAAGGCGTCCCTGGGGGCACACCAGGGCTCGGCTCGGACCAGTCCAGCGGGGAGCTACTGTACTGGTTCCTGGCTTGGCCTACGGGCCCGTCGACAAACTGTGGGGTCGCCAGGAGATGAGCACCTGGATGTACTAAAAGTCTCACACTGTTGGGCTTGTAGCCCTAGCCGGTCTCACAACGGCTGCAGGACACGTCCCTGGAGGCAGAACAGGGGAATGGTCGGTGGATCTGCGACAGCAGTCCTCCCGGCTAGGCTCATGGAGCCCGTGGACCAACTGTGGGGTCATCAGGATTGAGTGACCTGATGTACTATGTAGCTCATCAATTGCCCGAGAAGTGCAAAACTCCAACACTCTCTCCCTGGAGTGTTGGTTAAAGGACCGAGAACTTGAACGTGGACGCGAGATTAGATTAGGGAGGACTAGAACTAGGACTTGGGAGTATGGTCATGACGACCGAGGTATCCCAAGGGGTGGATGGCAGGGCCTAGAAAAAAAAAAGTCCTAAACCCCGTGTAATTTTATCTGTGGGAATACATAAGAGGCCGTGTTTTTATCCCCCCTATGTCTGACACTCTTGAAAATCTGCGACATTGAAATGTTGAAGCTGTGAATTCGATAACTAGAAACAAGCTGATTCTCGTGTAGCAAGAATGAGCCACCGTTTTGATATTTTTCGTGTAACACATGGTACTCATATTGAACGCATAAAACAGTTAAATTTGAACTTTTCTCTTTCCAGAAACATTGAAATAGTGTTTCTATTATTTTATAGTTTGGAAGAAATAAATGTTTGAAGTCCGTTCCTTCTTTTTGAATAGCCCTGTATATAAAAATAAATAGAATATTTAGTTGTTTTATTTTTTAAGTTTAAATAAAAAACAAGAAATTTAAAAGCCGCAGCGTAGTGGTTCAGGCACTGCGCTACAACCCGGAAGGTCGAGGGTTCAAGTACCGGTGGGGTCAGGATTTTTAAACTGATCCAAACCTTCTGGCGGCACTATGGTCCTGGAATCGACTCAGCTTCCAACGGAAATGAGTACCAGACACTTGTTCTGGGGGTAAAGGCGGCCGTGACGCAGGGCTGACAACCCGGCTATCAAGTGCCGATTGTCCAGAAAATTGGGAGCCTTAACCTCCTACTACCCCAAGGGCCTCTTGAGGTCTGTAGTGGGATTATTTCACTTTACTTATATTTAAAAGCATTTATTTTTCAAATTTAAATGGATCTATAAATTAAAGGGAAGAAGTACAGAGAATTGGAGTTCTCACATTTCGCCCATCCATCCACTAACTACTGAAACCAATAGGAATACAAAGTATGCCTATTAAAACATTTGGCGGAAGAGTGTCTCGGGTGACAAAAGGTTCCAAATACGCAGAATGTGCACAAAATAAAAGCAGAGATTTTTTTTTGTACCTCCTCCCCACGTTTGGATCACGCTTCAGTCAGCCTTGCCCGGTCACGCTCGAGTGCCGTGAAGTTGCGGACGCTGTCAGAATTTCTTTCAAAGCTATCTCAGTTCAGGTAAAAAGCACTGCAACAATGCAGTAACTACACGCTAGATCCATCTCTTCTAAAGCCGTGCATTTTCTAAATAAGGACGTAAAATCGTGCATTCAAAATCATTTTTCCAATAGACAATAAATTGATAAATATTACCCGATAACAGCATTATTATTAATGCAATTTGTATCTTAATCCATTGTTATCTTTAATACTCATTAATACAATCAGTGGCGTCTCGTTCTTTGAGACATCAGAGAATTGGCTCCGAAATAAAAATGGACTCCTCAACAAATTATTATAATCTGAATTATCCCAAATCGGAGGAAAAGAAGAGGGGGACCTAAGAAAACATGGATAGAGGGAATTATGAATTTTATGAAGGATAGGGGACTGCAGGATGGTGACTGGAAGGATAGAGATGAATGGAGGAAGAGAATCAAAACTTAATATTGGACACAGGAAGATGCAAACATTTAAAACCTGTTAAAGGGTCTCCTGAGACCTGTAGTGGGAATATATTTAAATAAATAAATCACCCCTATATATCTATCTATCTATCTATATATCTATCTATCTCTCTTTACCTTAGTTTAACTTCTCTTCTTATAGGTTTTTTTTATATGTACGCCATGCGGACCTTACAGGGACACGACCTGCAAGGAGAGGATTTGTAATTGAGGATCACACAATTTTTTCTGGAGGACCTTCCTAGATGAGTGATCAGCTCAATACCAGGGCCACCTCCGAGATAACACCAACATTTAAGAAAAGCACACAATTTATTCAGTCATTCATATTAAATAAGATGATGATTGTGATGACCAGATAATATTCGGGGACCATTTGGGCCTTAAAATTTCTCCATATTTGTCTTACAGGTGAGAGAAAACTCCTATTAAATATAACACAGGTAGCTTAAAACGACCACAGATCGAACACAGGCCCGATGCATAAGAGGCAACGACATTATCTCGAGACCACATTGGTGAACCTTAATTATTATATATTTGGCTATATTTTTAATTGAATAACCCAACCACAACAAGGTTGCAACTCTATTTTTTACCAAATTTATGTTTTACATGAGAAATGGTTATTAATAGCATATGGGACATTATTTTTCCTTATAAAAATCCAATTTCGGAAAAAAAAGTTATGAACTATGTTGGCATTCAATTTGAAAATTCTTAGTAAATCATCTTCTGATATGACAAAAATAATCAAATCATCTGCATCTAACACAATTGGAGAATGTCATTCCTTGAAATTTTGATTCCATGTTGAACTGTTCTTTATGAAAAGACCGTAATGCACTTTAATAAGACAGAGTATAAAATAAACGCAGTGTTCCTACTGAATCATTACGTTATATGAATCAAGCGGATTAGATACGATTAGTAAAGATGGGTTCGGGTTTTAAGACCCTAACACGAAAATCTTATTTTAGGTTCACTTCTTTACCCAGCTTTACTTCATGGAATCAATGAGATGAAATGTATTTTACGTAGATATTATAATAACAGGTATTATTGATTATGTAATCTCTTATGGCGTTCCTCATTCGACACACATCAAGGATTCACTGACATGACCCATATCGCCATTTATTGGGCTGGGCTCAAGACCTCGAGAAATGACTTGAAAATCCTCCCTTTGGCCCTACTCTGCCCTAAATTGACAAGTAGGCTCGGAGTCATGAGGACGTATATGGATGTGATCCCATTAGATCACCACAACCACATATTTTAAACACCTGTGTTTTACTAGGCCAGACCATTTTTTACCTAAATGATATGAGGTGAAAGGTGATACGAAATTAATGGATGGAGTTGAAATGACGTAATTGAGGACGGAAGTGGAGTGGGTTGTGGGATGAAATTCACGAAACGGGGTAATCCCGAGAAAGTACCGAAAATCTTAGCGTGACCCACCAACAATACCCTCCGGAAACGCCAGGATTCGAATCCGATATCCCAGTTGGGTCAGCCGCGTGCACAAGCCACACATCCAGCGAGAATCAACCTAGTGGAAGTATTTATCTAACATTCATATAATCACCTACGTAATTTTCTAGAGCTACAATTTCATTTCTCACGATATAATATGAAGACTTCAATCAAATTATAGTTTACAGCAATAAAGAGGAAAACGTAATAAAACTTGGTTGTACTTTACGGTAAAAGTGATCTGCAATCGTTTAATCAAACATCATAACGTGTTCATGAAGCCACTTTTCACGCTCCTGTACACAATATTATCACTTCCGCGTAGAAACTATGTATGTAACAAGTCTTATTTCTACACATTAAATTCTAAGATAAATACTATATTTGGGTATACATTAATCCTTGCATTTAGTTTATATATTTTCCTCTTTATTCATAGATTTAATAACAGTAAGTTAATATTAATTACAATATTATTAATAATTATAATATTACTAATATTTATAATTATTATCAATAATAATATAAATATTAATAATAATGATAATAATATTATTAATAATAATAATAATTATTTCACTCCCCATTCGTGCCACATGTCCTGCCCATCGCAGTCTACGAGACTTAACTGTTCTTATTACAACTGGCTTCCCATAAAGACCATGTAGTTCACTGTTAAAAAGTCCTCTCCATTCACCTGTTTGTTCATATCTCTTTGATCCAAAAATCCTCCTAAGAACCTTATTCTCGAATACTCGTAATCTCCTTTCCTCCCTTAAAGCAAGAGTCCGTGTTTTTAGATTTTTTTAGATTTATTTATTTAGCCTGGTGGAGTTAAGGCCATGTGGCCTTCTCTTCCACTCTTCGCATCCATATAAAATAACTGGTAAAATAATATTTTTATATATTTTCAGTTTAACGTTTTTTGAAAGGAGTTACAACGTCAAGATTATCTGTAATACATAATAGCACATTTCCAGAATTTATTTGTGCTTCTCATTCCTATTTATGATTATTGTTCCTAGGTATTTCAATTCTGTCACTTCCTCAAATTTTCCCTCATTTGTCATTAGCTGTCCATTTCCATTATACAATGTATTTCTATGCGTCACCATATATTTAGTTTACTATTATTATGATTATTACTATTATTATAATTATTATTATTATTATTATTATTATTATTATATACATATTTCAAATGTTTACTTATCTTTCTGTGCCTGAAGTTTTATTCTCCTTCTCCACTCGTCCATATCCATCCCCTATATGTCCTCCAGTCCTCTTGTTCTCACTCCAGTTCTTATTTCTTACCACATCCACGAGTTTCGAGGTATTCCTTTCATGCTTCTTCCAGGTGGACACCATTCCAATGTTTATCTTTGGTAACCTTTCTTATTGCATTCATCGTACATGCCCATATCAATTTAGTTGCTAATATCTTGTATTACCTACTAATGAATATATAATAATCATTGTTTTCTCGTGTTTTTTTTCTTCGAATTTTGAACATCTTGCTGCTTTCCTAAAGATATAAATTTTCATGGATATAAGTTTTTGTTAAATTTCCATGCTTCAGTTCCATATGTGACAACACTTCTCACTATTGAATTACACATTGTAAATTATTTTTTCTGGTTATAGGACCTAATGTCTGTTCCATAGGACCATTTAACATCACTGTTATTGCTCTACCTTCATTTATTCTGTTGCTTAATGTAACTTTCTTGTCAATCCTCTTTAAATACGTTTACCCCTAGATATTCAAATTCTTTACATCCTCCAATAATAATAATAATAATAATAATAATAATAATAATAATAATAATAATAATAATATAGTGTTACTTCAACATTTTGCAATATTTAAATATCAAGCATAAATAACTTCTACAGAAACAAAAAAAAATTCTCAATACATAAAATTGTGATAAATATATTTCATTTTGTATACAAAGACGAATTAAGGCTCAATTCTGGAAATGCGTGCTATTATGTATTGCAGAGACTTTTGATGTCCCAACTCCTTTCAAAAAAACGTTAAACTGAAAATATATAAAACTATTATTCTACCAGTTATATTATGGGTGCGAAACATGGAATCTTACTTTAAGGGAGGAAATGAGATCACGAGTTTTTGAAAATAAAGTTCTTAGGAAAATTTTTGGACCAAAGAGAGATGAACAGACAGGTGAATGGAAAAGACTACATAACAATTAACTACATGGTCTTTATAGGAAGCCATATATAATAAGAGCAGTTAAGTCTCGTAGACTGCGATGGGCAGGACATGTTGCGCGTATGGGGAATGAAAGGCGTGCATAGAAGCTTCTTGTAGGAAATCCAGAGGGAAAACGCCCAGTTGGTAGACCAAGATTGAGGTGGGAGAAAAACATTAACTATGATTTGAAGGAAGTATATTATACAGGGAATGATTGGAAAGCATTAGCTCAGGATAGGGATGTATGGAGAGCTTATGTCCGCGCGGCCATGAACCTACGGGTTCGATAGTGCCAGTGAGTAAGTAAGTAAGACGAATTAGACTAATTAAGAAGCTTTTTCATCTTATAATGCAATGTAAATAGTATTTTCAGAGTAAAACGTATGTCTACAATGTGTAAAACGTAAAACTCCTACTCGTGGCCTGCGTAATTTCAAGTCGAGGGACAAGATAAGACGAAGTCCATATTATTGAATTACTTTATGTCACGAATATGAGAATATTAACAACCATACTATATAGATCGCAATTATACGCTGCTCAAAACAATTAGAGGAACACTATGAAATATGCAAACATTTTTTCATTGGATAAAGGTAGAAACATGAAATTAATAAAGTACATTATTTCTGGTTATTTATTTATTGCTCATGTCAGTAAAAAAAATGAATAACGCTGACAATTAACTTTTCAAATAATTCCGCTATGTAAACAATTGAATCTTGTGCTAATTTTTCAAAGTTAAACACTCGTTATATAGAGTTAGTATCGTGTATGGTCTCAACGTTGGAGAGGGGTTATTGTTGGGCCAAGAGGTAAAGATTGGATTTAGTGACACTAGGAATACTGAAGGAGTTCTCCATGTGTGAGAACTTAGGTTGCTCGGTTGGTATTCGGTAGAGTTGAGGTTCTTATCTCGGGATTCCACGAGGACTTCGTCGGGCAGAATTAATGTACAAAGAATATCTGGTAAAAGTAGTTTATTCTTGACTTTTATAAACTGCAAGTAATTGTATATATATGAAGTGAATTTATCCAACTTTTTAGAACGTAGTGTTTTGAAGTGACTTGATGAAATTATACACGAGAAGTAAGTGACGAGGAGAAGCCTCTCTCGCCTATAGGTAAATTAGTTTACTCCCACTACCTCGATCACGTGGACCTAAGGTCTGTGCTTAGGCACATATAACGAAACATATAACTGGTTAATGCGCCCTCCTATTTTGATTCCGGGGTGTTACAAATTTATTATTGGCGATTTACGCCTTCAGAGGTTGGACCTTTTTTCCCCGTGCTGGCTTCACGTACAGTCTAGTCACAAACATTAGCTAGGCTTGGGTTTTTTCTTAGGCTTGGGTTTTTTCCTAGGCTTCCGACGCTAGAAACTTGCCAAGTTCCCACACTTTTGCTAACGATGTTTGTGTCAGGGTAAAACCCCCGCTTGTACATTAGCTAATGGGTTATGGTTATCACGCTAAATCAGTTAACTGGAGGCTTAGAAGATATCTCTACTCAATCTGTCGAGCAAAGGATTATTGTCATTAGTAAGTTATTATCATGTGTCAGCCACTTCCGTCTTCACAAAAGAAAGGGTTACATTACCTGAGTTGTCAGTCTTCTTTAATAACTAATAATTTGATTACATTGATGCTGACTTCTTTGGATCATTTTATACGGCCTTTGCTCCTACATAATCAGGTTCCACTCTCTTCCCTGATCGATTTGAATATAAATATGACCTAAGTCCAGTAACTGCTTCATTTAATGATGTTATAATATCATCTGATTATTATTGCCGATAGGGATTTATTTAGATTTACACAGGAGGCTGTATGAATGGATTGCCACAAATGCCCTATAAACAAATGGAAAAATCAAGGGATTTTTTTTATTTGTTTATAATCCTCTCGCGTAATATAATGCTAGTATCATAGCTATAGTGGCCTTTAAAGAAAAAATGGCTATAATATTTTGGTTAGAGCACGTTAACCCTGAGAGTGTTGCCAGCACGTCAATTATGTTCAGATTGTAAACACTGATATGTATCCCTTTTACCTGGGATCGTTCTTTGAGGTTAAATAGACTCACTTTCTGCAATATAGACATACATAAATATTCATAAAGAAAAAAAAAGATACACCCTTAATATATTTGGTGGTCTACTCAAACCATTCATGCTTATACAATTACCATTCAAAACTATTTAGTTGAATACCAGTATAGCATAGATTGTTTCTTCATGTGTAACTGTTTATTTACAATTTCGTCTACACCTTAATATCTACCTACATTATAATGTGCGTCTACAGCTTGGGAATTCATTTGCGATGAACCAGTTTTGTCTACTTCAAACCATATGTCGAATAATACTTCAGTTTTGCTAAATTTAATTTAAATTGAGTCAATAAGACTTATTTACATGGATCTATATCTTTGCGACCAAAATACTAAATCTCGCGTTTAAGCAGCTGTGCTATCGTTATAAACAATTATTATTGATAGTATTACCCCCTGATATCATTTTTTCCCCATAGGTATTGCATACATACGAATTCATCATGATTATTAATCCATGAAATATTCATGATTCTTAATATTTTATTCTCAACATATTTCGGCCCATTTACTTTGCCAAAGCATAGCTGGCTATATCATTGCTCAGCCAAACGACGTTATTTTCTTAAGCGTGCAAAATCATTTCTTTCGAATGCAGAATCGTATAGTATGTCACATTCGCTTCCACCAGCGACCATGACTTCATCTCATCTCATTATTAACATCGAATACAAATTCGCACAAATTGTCACATTCGCTTCCATCAGCGATCATGACCTCATCTCATCTCATTATTAACATCGAATACAAATTCGCACAAATTGTCACATTCGCTTTCACCAGCGACCATGACTTCATCTCATCTCATTATTAGATAATACGGGATCCCTTGCCCTCAAATATTTTCAACAAAATAGCACGTGTTATACAAACACAGTGACGTGCCGCTTCGGCCCACGTCTACAAATTAAATTCTGTAAATATAATCAACAAATAAATTCCTCACGCTTTATAGGTTCACACCGTCACTCGGCCTTTCAATTAAGGTGCATTGAGCTTCACCCTGTCTCATTAGCTCCTATATTTACGCTGTCTGATTGTTATTTTAGACAAAAGAATCATAATCATCATGATATTATTCGTATTCAGATTGTTGTACAAGTTTCTTCAATTACCTATATGTATTAAACAATGACAATGGGCCTATCTGGGCTCATTTTAACATTTACTGGATTAAGTAGATACTGCAGCTTCCTGCTCGAGCGATTGGGTTAAAACATTTAAAAAATATAGATCCATTCTCTATCGATAAGTTCAAATCAACAATTTATTAATCACCCTCAATCTTAGCTGAAAGTGGACATGCATGTGTTATGTATTCACCCTAATTCAATTAATTATATCATATTCATCAATATGGGGGTATTATCATGATTAATATCTAAATTGACATTTCACTTTATTTTTTTTTCGCAGTCATTTTGCCCTTTCCTCTCGCGATTAGCGTTTTCATCTAGGCCTATTTAATCACTTTATTAGTGTTATTTATTTTAATTACTGATTATATTTGGTACTTTACCATACAACACTTATTTATTTTTTTTCACTAATACTTTTCATTTATGTCCTAATCTCAGCTAGTATTGAGTTCGAATCCCGTGAAAAAACTGGTTCATGCATTTAAGTATAATTTATCAGGTCTTGTTTTTTTTTTTTTTTTCGTTTGGGGATTATGTAGAGCTTATATGTTTGTACCTTTTGTATGTTATATCAAAATTTTGTCGGTATATAACCACTTCCTTACCTGGGTACTGCATAATTTCAGCGTTTACATTGACCTTTATCTCATACCTAAAATCACAGTAGTGTCTACCTGTGCACACAATACAATATAGTACAATGCAAGACATACACACATACGTAATATATCCATTCCGTTGTCATTCTTACGTGTAAAAATCTCTCCCTCCTATTTTTCGAGTGTCATTTTCACTGTCCGTCTATCTACCCTTAATACTATTAGTGTCTAATTTCACAGTCTGTTAACTCGCAAAGGCCTCCTGTATCTATTATTATATACAGTGTTTTGCGATACTACGCCCACACGCAAACAAACTCTGAACACTCGCATGGTAATTTATCGGGGTCTTTACAGCCTCAATCTTATCCTTAGATTCACATATGATGACTAGACTTTTGTCAAAATTTTTCAAATGATTCTTACTTCTATCATCTATGTTAGTATGCGCCACAGAATTACTAGCGATCTCTGGGTTCCCTAGTATCTCTATACGTGCATATGTTTTTGTGATTAGCCGTCGTCCAAGAAACACTCTCCGACGCGTATGATTCATTTTCGGGGCTCCTATCCTTTTGACCTCTACTATTTATCTTTCTTTGTGATGACACTTATTTCATCATTTAGTTTGCTGGTTTCGTTAGTCACTTTCTGTTCTATATTAGTGCCTAACTCATTAAATCTAGGCTCTACTATCATTTCGATCAATTCAGAGCGTTTATTCCTGCTCTGCAATTTTCTGAGCTACTTGGGGCTTTAGTGTTTCTTGTTCGTGGGCTGGCTTTTGTACAAATAGACACATATAATTTACCCTTTTGTCCGAGTTCTCTACACTACAGAGCACATTCTTGTCGACTCGTTTTATTTTCCCCTTGTAATTCCTCCTGTTTCTCTCCCTAAGTTAGTTTGTATACGTTATTATACTATTGTTCATCTCTGTTCTCATTTGACTTATTACCCCTGTTTTCTGTTTTCCTCTGAGTCTTTAATAAGTTTTTGTTCCATTTTATTTATCTTTAGTTCTACACACGCTGACGATTCATTTATTTTCGCTTCTAGCATCTCTCTATCTTTTCTCATCTCATCCCTTAATGTTTCTTTCAACGTAAATACATCCTTTTCCCTGCTTATCTCCATCTGTCCTCTCCAAGTTTCAAATTCCTGTTTCATATTCCTCTGCATTGCCTCTAAATCCATTTTCCTATTTCTATCTATCGTCTCTAAATCCATTTTCCTACTTCTATCTATCGTCTCTAAATCCATTTTCCTACTTCTATCCATCTCCTCTATTCTCGACATTAGCATTTCCATGTATTTCATGGTGTCGGTGCTTGGATTTCCCTTGTCCTCTACTTCCCCTCTAGCTTCTACTCTTGCGTTGTTTTCATTACTTTCCCCTGTGCTCTGCTCTAAGTTTCTCTCTGCCATCTTCGTTGTCCTCTCCCATCCTTACGATTTCGTTCTCTCCTTCAATCAGTTGCCCACAAGCCTTCTCCCTAATCTCTTCGTGTTTCCTATCCATTTTTTTATCTTTATTTGCCTGCCTCTTTCTATTTCCTACTTCTTTAACAACATAAATACACACAGATATATATTCTCCGTTAAATCACTGTAATATTTTGATTTCTTATATAGGTAAAAAGTAAAAAAAATGCTTATTCTTGTTGTTTGTGTCCACTTACTGCTTCCTTCCTTCAGTTGCTGTCTGTCTGCTTGTTGCCATCATCTTCTCTGTCCTGGTTGCCTCGTGGTCGTGGGACTTAGTCGTTCTGGCTGCGTTGATTTCTATTCGTGTGTTACTTTACGACCTATTCTGCCCCCACGTTAGGGCGCCAATATGGAGAGGGGTTTATTGTTGGGCCAAGAGGTAAAGATTGGATTTAGTGACACTAGGAATACTGAAGGAGTTCTCCATGTGTGAGAACTTAGGTTGCTCGGTTGGTATTCGGTAGAGTTGAGGTTCTTATCTCGGGATTCCACGAGGACTTCGTCGGGCAGAATTAATGTACAAAGAATATCTGGTAAAAGTAGTTTATTCTTGACTTTTATAAACTGCAAGTAATTGTATATATATGAAGTGAATTTATCCAACTTTTTAGAACGTAGTGTTTTGAAGTGACTTGATGAAATTGTACACGAGAAGTAAGTTAATGAAATTATCTACGAGAAGTAAGTGACGAGGAGAAGCCTCTCTCGCCTATAGGTAAATTACTTACTCCCACTACCTCGATCACGTGGACCTAAGGTCTGTGCTTAGGCACATATAACGAAACATATAATTGGTTAATGCGCCCTCCTATTTTGATCCCGGGGGTGTTACAAATTTATTATTGGCGATTTACGCCTTCAGAGGTTGGACCTTTTTTCCCCGTGCCGGCTTCACGTACAGTCTAGTCACAAACATTAGCTAGGCTTGGGTTTTTTTCTTCTTAGGCTTGGGTTTTTTCCTAGGCTTCCGACGCTAGAAACTTGCCATGTTCCCACACTTTTTGCTAACGATGTTTGTGTCAGGGTAAAACCCCCGCTTGTACATTAGCTAATGGGTTATGGTTATCACGCTAAATCAGTTAACTGGAGGCTTAGAAGATATCTCTACTCAATCTGTCGAGCAAAGGATCATTGTCATTAGTAAGTTATTATCATGTGTCAGCCACTTCCGTCTTCACAAAAGAAAGGGTTACATTACCTGAGTTGTCAGTCTTCTTTAATAACTAATAATTTGATTACATTGATGCTGACTTCTTTGGATCATTTTATACGGCCTTTGCTCCTACATAATCAGGTTCCACTCTCTTCCCTGATCGATTTGAATATAAATATGACCTAAGTCCAGTAACTGCTTCATTTAATGATGTTATAATATCATCTGATTATTATTGCCGATAGGGATTTATTTAGATTTACACAGGAGGCTGTATGAATGGATTGCCACAACGTCATTCGATGACAGTTTGGCACCTTCGTGGCATGCTCCCAATAAGATTCTGGATTTCCTCTTGCGGGATATTCTCCCATTCCTCCTTCAGAGCATCTCCAAGTTGCTGCAGAGTTTGTGGAGCTTGATGTCGGTTCCTGACCTTCCTGTCTAGAAGATCTCACAAGTGTTCAATAGGGTTGAGGTCTGGGCTGACCGCTGGCCACTCCATTACCTCAATTTCATTCCTCCTCAGGAAATCCCTGGTGACAGCCGCAGAATGTGCCCTGGCATTATCCAGCATAAACAGAAATCCAGGGCCTACCCCAATGGCAGCAGGTACTAAATGCTCTTCCAGAACGTGCTCGATATACCGGACAGCATTCAGTCGCTGGGGAACAAGTACAAGGTCCGTACGATTGTTGTACATAACTCCGGCCCACACCATTATGGAACCTCCTCCGAATCTATCAATTTCCTGTACAGCCTCTGCAGAAAATCTTTATCCTGGCCGTCCCCACACCCTCAATCGACCACCACAACATGTAAGACGATACCTGGATTCGTCCGAGAAGAGCACAGACTCCCACTGGTTCAGGTTGCAATCACCATGGTTTTCAGCATACGTACGTCT
This sequence comes from Diploptera punctata, assembly GCA_030220185.1. Lineage (NCBI taxonomy): Eukaryota > Metazoa > Arthropoda > Insecta > Blattodea > Blaberidae > Diploptera > Diploptera punctata. The sequence continues at coordinate 3,839,022 of JASPKZ010008887.1, forward strand.
TGCTGCCTTATGCCCATTTGTTAAGCGTGGTTTTTTAACGGGCCTTTTTGGACGAATATTCTCTTTCCTTAATCTGTTCCTTATGGTTTGGTCTGAAACCCGGATTCCGGAAGCCATATGAAGGTCATTCTGCAGGTCTTTTGCAGTTCTCGTACGCTGTCGAAGAGCAGAAAGAACAACGTATCTGTCATCCTGGGGGCTTGTTTTAAATTTACGGCCCTGGCCACGTCTTCTACAATACTGACCTGTCTCTCTGTGCCTGTTGCGTAACCTGGACATCACGGAAGGAGAAACCCCAAGCTCTCTAGCCACTTGTCGCAGAGATTGACTTTGTCGTAAAAGATGTAGAGCATGATACACTTCAAACTCATTTAAATGCCTCATTTTGTCAGAGACTTCAATAAACAAGGCAATAATCAACATTCGTCACTATAGCAACATCAGGAAGCTTACCAATTAGAAGTGGCCAGTGCCTTCCAAAATAAAAAAATTATCTATATTTGTTATTTGAGGTAATTTCTCTGTATTTAGGCCATGGATCTTTAAAATTTGTATCCAATGATAAAATTAATAATTCAATTTACATATTGTCCAACTTTCAGCATCACAGCTTTAAAAAACAATTACTTATTCAATTTATTACAAGTGTTCCTCTAATTGTTTTGAGCAGTGTAGTTCCTAATCAAAAATAAAAAGAAGTTACAAAAATATACCAGAGGAAAATGGAGCGGAAGCTACTCAAAATCACGCGAAGATGCCGGATAAGAAACGAAGACATCCGCAGGTCAAATAATCTGAAAGACGTAGAGAACACAGCAAATATATTCAAAGTGGAGTTGGGGATGGCATGTGGTCAAAATGGACTCTAAAAATAGACATACACAATGACCGTGTGGAAACCTAGATCAGGAAATAGGAGCGTAGGGAGGCATAGGATCCGATGTGTAATATTTTCAATCGTCAACTAGGGAGCGAGTGGTCTAGAATAGCAGAAGACCTGCAAAAGTGGAAGAAATCTATAAACAGTGAGAGATCTGAGTGAAGAAATATGTAATGCCAGGAAGTGGCTGGTTCAAGGCTCTCTCTGTAAGCCTGTCGCACAATCACAGGAGAAAATTAAATTAAAAGATGTTATGACTGTGGTAAAGTGGTGGAATTAAATTTCTGCCAGGCGAAAATGGGAGAAAAACCTGCCTTGTCTTTCATTCATACACCACAAACCTCACATAGAATGACCGAGATACGAACTCGGGACCCAGAGGTGGAGGGTGAATCACATTTAATCGCATTAAAGGAAATATTAAGTAAAATAAAAGTCCATCTGGCTGGACGCATGACTAGCACTCGCAGCTGCCTCTATTGGAATCCCAGGTTCGAATCCTGGCAGTTCCTGAGGAGTATTGGTAGTGGCCACGCCGGGATTTTTCGGGTGTTCTTCCGTTTCTTGAATTTCATCCATTAATATTCTCCTCTCCCCTTCCCTCCTCCATGTCATTTCATTTCTCATTCATTCATTTCATATCACCCTTCACATATCTCAAGTTAGATAAAAAGTGTTTGATTCGGAGATCCGCAGGTATTGAACATATGTGGTTGTGGTGATCTAATTGGGTGCATACAAGTGTCCTTCCTAATGATTTCCAATCCCATTCATGCCTCCAATCAAGAATTTGAAGAAACTGCAATAAGAATCACATTAATCAGAGTGTAAGAAAAAGGGTTTTCGTTGAATTATTAGAAATTAAGAAGAGAGTTTTCTTACTCTATAAATGTGGTATGAACCCAGTAGCTTAATTTAGCTACTTTTCTTGTATAAATATACATTTTAGTATATGATGCACATAGTTTTTTTATATTCCGAGAAGTAGATTAATTCTATAGAGTGTAAAATGAAAGTATTAAAAATTAGTGATGACAAATATTTTTGCATTATCTATTCTATCACACTATCATTTTTTCCTCAGGCACTTTAATCATTTTACTTTTTTATGAATGCAAAAGTGAATAATGAAGTTGTTGGGCTAATCATAGAGAAAAGTACCTTCGTATTGGGGAATATTATTTTACTTACGTTGGTTGAAGTAATTCTTAACATTAGAAATATTATGTAAATATTTGGGTTGATAAATTTAGCATTATAGAGTATTTTGAGCTAAAAGAAATGAACTAATTATTTTTAAACGTTTAGATAAAGTAAAATTATCTAGATAAAACTGGAAAGAACATGTTCAAAGAATGAAAGATGAACTCATGCCAAAAAAATTATAGGCCTACTTAATTACAAACTAAAAGGATCAACACTTTTGAAATCCATCAGTTCCAGTTAAAACGCAGAAGATATAATATTGTTTTCGAAAGGCCTCCATATTAGAATAACTTGAAGTTTAATAATTTAGTTGAGGACGACTGACTTACCAGGTAAAAATTACATAATTAACATCTTAAACCAAAAGGAGATAGGAATGTTGGAAGACCGAAAAAGAGATGGAGTCAACTTTTTGAATGAGAATCTATGAGACCGGAACAAGCCACATGGGCTTAATCCATAATCTTTGACAATGATGATGATGAGTACATTCTATTTTATCTTGGCTTATTTTGAGTTATTAAAGAAGTTAAATGAAGGTTCAGGACTGAAATTACTCGAGATAAATTTGAATTTTTTCAATAGGTTGAATAATTTGAGATTTTTGGAAATTTCCGAAATTTTAGAGAATTGCTCTTAAAATTGGCAAAAAATGAAGGTTATAATCCCTCCTCTCGACCATGGGTCCAAACCAAAAATGACGTATGATCATGAGTTTAGTATTTGCTGAGTTAGGTCAGAGGAAGACCTATAACAAATTATACAACATAGAGTAAACTTTCATTCCTTAATGCTGGGAAAGCGCAATAGATTATCAAGTCGCAGTGCTAGGGCAGTTTACTCTCCCAGTTTAAATAGTAAAAATAAGTAAAATATAAACGTACATAGCCTATTTTATGTTACGGTAAGAATAGTAAATCACAGTTTAAAAAAAAAGCATTATCCTCATAGCCCTATTATAATGACCATGCTATCTCATCACAACCTTAGTACGGGTATATAATTCTAATAAACGGAAGGATTCAGACATTAACCATTGGCATTTTACGTGTTTAGGAAGTGTCGAAAGTACCTGCTTAAAAGCTAGAAAACTATACGAATGGAGAATCTCACATAAAATAGTAAACTCTGGCGATTCATTTTATAACAGCTTTTTGACTTATAACTACCATGAGCAGCAAAGTTTCTATTTTTTTTATTTGCAAATAATTTAAAGTAGAACAGAAGTTGTTAAACAGAGATATGCCGGTTAACAGTCCCTTCTATTATAAAATATTCAACATATCTCTATAATACAAATAATTATACTCCTCCTGGTCTTGATTGGTTGCAGAATTACAATACACTATAAAAAGGACTCATGTTTAAAATATTTTTAATCATTCATAAACTGGAATTTTAAATTTGTTCATTTAAATTTGTAAAAAAAAATATATAATATATATATATATATTCTCTTGGTGATGGTAACTATGTATTATAAACAACCATTTATTGAAAATGATCTCACACAAGGAGATTGAAACGTCGACTAAATAACTAACTCAATGGCACTATCGAACCCGTAGGTTCATGGCCTCGCGGACATAAGCTCTCCATACATCCCTATCCTGAGCCAATGTTTTCCAATCATCCCCTATATAATCTACTTCCCTCAAATCATAGTTAATGTTATTCTACCTCCTCATTCTTGGTCTACCAACTGGGCGATTTCCTCTGGTTTTCGTACAAGAAGCTTCCATGCAAGTCTTTCATTTCCCCCCCCCCATTCGTGCTACATCCCCCATCGCAGTCTACGAGACTTAACTGTTCTCATTATATCTGGCTTCCTATAAAGACCATGTAGTTCAATGTTATATAGTCTTCTCCATTCACCTGTCTGTTCATCTCTCTTTGGTCCAAAGATTTTCCTAAGAACATTATTATACCTCTAGCGCACCGCTATTGTATAAACTCCTAACATTCCATGTTTCTAGGAACATGTCGCTATGTTTGAGCCTTTGGTATGGGTTCCCTGAAGTAGTCCCCGCCCGGAGAACCGAATGGGGGACTATTTGACCTCCGGAAAATTTTACCCCAGTTGAACCCATGTCCGCAATTCTTGACGATTGTATTTTTACGGTGAAAGATCGTCGCTCTTTCGACCAAGGTACTTTTTTCGTCTGGCTTATCACCTTCGACCAGTCCGGCATGGGTAACCCTATCGGCAGCATTGCTACCGCCGGCATAGCCCTCGGGATCATTTAAGCACGCAAAGCCACTCCACCACGACAACGTAAAGATACTATGGAGGGACGACTTAATAAATTCATTTTTTGACTGAGATAAGAATTAATTTTTCTTGTTGTTATTATTATCACGTTTTATCTGATTTTTAAACGCCATGTTCTCTATTAGATAGTGCTTATCATTAATATAATATCAATTTTCCTGAAATGTCAATATTCTTCATAAAATTAAGAATTTTCCAATTTACACTAGTACATAACTCTTTTTTTAATGCCCCTGGCTGTCATTTCTGGTGTTCTCTCCTGGCATTGGCGAAACTGTAACCCATTTCTGACGTTGGGATGCCTGGAAGGCGGGGTTATGGCTGCCCCGATGATATGATGGGTGATGATGATGATAGTGGTGGGACAGGAGAGTCCTTAATCATAAACTTAATCTAAGCCGAATATGAATGATGATTCCGATGGTCATATATATTCGGGGACCGTTTGGGCCTTAAAGTGTACTGTAATTTGTCTTACAAGTGAGGAAAACCCCCGAAAAAAACCTCATCCAGGGAACTTGTCCAGACCGGGGATCGAACCCGGGGCCGCTGCATGACAAGACAGGACGCTACCTCGAGACCACAGTTGTGGACAATACAATTACAAAATTATGAACCTTTGAAGAAGTAGCTGAATTCAAATATCTAAGAAAAATAATTACAAATATGAATGAGATGCACAAAGAAATTGAACAGAGGCTTAATTCTGGAAATGCATGCTCTTATACATTACAGGGATTCTTGTCGCCCCAACTTCTCTCAAAAAAATTTAAACTGAACATATATAAAACTATCATTCCCCCAGTTATATGGATACGAAACATGGACTCTTACTTGAAGGGGGCAGAAAGGATTGCGAGTATTTGATAATAAAGTTCACCTATTACAATAAAAATCTATAAAATAACTATATCAAAAGAGATTAGACCAGTATATTAAAGAAAATCCTGTAAGTAGAAATATAAATGAAGAATGGGATGAGATTAAAAGAATAATAACTCAAGCTGCAAAAAAATCTTTAGGAATGAGAAAAAATCATATTATAAAAAAAAAATTGGAATGAGGACTTAGAACATTTAATAAATGAAAAGAAAAAGGCGTATCTAAATTATCTTAATAGGAAAACAAATGAAGTATTAATTGAATACAAAAGAAAAAGTGCAATAGTTCGTAGAGAAGTTAGAGAAACTAAAAGAACAATGTGCGATAAATATATAAGTGATATCGAACACGATGTACATGGAAAACAAGAAAAGGCATACAAAATTATTAAACATTTGAATAATAAAACAAGAGATACACTTAAATTAAATAACAGTCCAGAAGAAAAATGGATAGAATACTATCAAGAATTGTGGACAGAAAAAAATTCAGAAGAAAATGAAGAAATTATACAAACAGATGAACACGTAGATTTAATAACCATAGAGGAATTAACAACTTCTATTAACAATTTCCATAACAAAAAGACACCAGGTACTAATATGAACATAGAATTAATTAAATATGCATAATTTTTCTGAAGATTAGTCTACTAGATTTTATAAATATATGTTGGAAATTTCGATATATACCCGAAGAATGGAAAATCGCCAAAATATACCCTATATATAAAAAAGGAAACAAACAAGATTGTTCTAATTATAGAGGAATAAGTATATTGAATATATGCTATACAATTTATGACAATATTTTAAAAAACCGCTTAAACATAATTACAGAAAATATTATATTGGATTTTTTTTTTATTATTATTGATTTCGTACATCTCAATGATGGATAAATCATATTTGAAGAGAAAAATTATACAATATGATTTATCCATCATTGAGATGTACGAAATCAATAATAAAAACTTGGAAAAAGCCGTACTGGCTGTAATGTATAATTCCCAAATATGTCTTCTTAATAAAGGAGCCGCCATTTGCAAGATAGAAGCATGGCTTCACAGCATTTGGTGGATGGGAATTACAATGTATATAGAGAGAGATTTGCGTTTAGATCGGTACTTGCTCAGGTAGCTCAGTTGGTAGAGCACTTGGTCTAGAGAACCAAGGGTCCCGGGTTCAAGTCCCGGTCTGAGCGTATAATTTTTCTCTTCAAATTATATTGGATGTTCAAAATGGATTCAGGAAGGGAAGATCCTGTTCCGACTGTATATTCACATGACTCAATTATTTGAAAAACATAGAATTTAACATCCCAACATATAGGCCTATAGGATTTATAGACTATAAAAAGCTTTTGATATGGTAAATAGAAGTAAATTATGGGATATATTTTTTTTGTTCAATGCCACCTGTTTTTCAATCGACATTTCAGATATTCTCTCCTGGCATTGGCGTATTGTAACCCACTTTTGAGGTTGGGGCGCCTGGAAGGCGGGATTACGCTGCCCCAATGATATGATGGGTGATGACAATGGGTAATGATGCACCTGGTGAATATGATATTGATGATAATGATGACCAGATGATGTTCGGAGACCGTTTGGGCCTTCAAGTATTCTGCCATTTGTCTTACAGATGAGGAAAAACCCCGAAAAAACCTCACCCAGGAAACTTGTCCTGAGCGGGGATCGAACCCGGGTCCGCTGCGTGACAAGGCTGCACGTTACCTCGAGATCAGAGCGGTAGACAATTATGGGATATAATGAGAAATAAAGGTATTCCACAACATTTGATTATGACTAAGCAAAGTTTATATGTAAATAATAAAATTGTAATAGACATGGGTTTTATATCTAAACAACAAAAAATGGTAATAATAAATCGTGGTGTCAGACAAGGGTGTCCATTATCACCTTCACTTTTTAATTTACATATAGACGAAGTTATGTTAAAGTGGCAGATTAATTTAAATAAACATTTTAAAATAAATAATAAACCGTTGGTTACAATATTATTTGACGATGATCAAGTAGTGATTTCCACTTCAGAAGATGATCTACAAAGGGCTATTTTTAATTTGGAAAAAATAAGTGCCAATTAAAATTTAAAAATTTCAAAGAATAAAACTAAAATCTTAGTATTTAAAGAGCATGATACTTTAAGAGCAAAAATAGTAATTAATAATAAAATTTTAGAGCAAGTGAACAGTTTCAAATATCTAGGTTTCAATTTATCATATGTTAAAATTGAAGATATTAATGGCAAAATAAATAAATTTAATCTAATGTGTGGCACTATTAAAAGAACCCTTAAAACACAAGAAAAGAAACAAAAATGAAATTTTATAAAGTAATGGCAGTTCCTGTATTGATGTATGGATCAGAATGTTGGACGATCACTAAAAGACAAGAACAAAGATTGGAAGCAGCTAAGATGAGATTTTTAAGAAATATAGCAGGATATACTCTGCTGGATAAGAAAAGAAATGAAGATATAAGAAAGGAACTAAATATTTTCAAACTTACAGGTCGAATAATTAAATATAGGAACGACTGGAAATAACATATTGACAGAATGTCAGAAGCAAGATTTCCAAAATTATTGCTAAATTATAAACCGCACGGAAGGAGAAATGTTGGACACAGAAGATGGTCTGAACAATTTTAACAATTCTAGCTTTCATAAAACCGGAAAGAGCCACAGGCTTAATACCTGGAAGAAGAAGAAGATGATGACGGTCATGAGGAAAATTTTGGACCAATGAGAAAGGAGAAGATTGTTCAATAGTGAGCTACATTATCTTTATGGAAAACTAGGTACAATAAAATCAGTTAAGTCTCATAGACTGAGATGGGCAGGACATGTGGCATGAATGGTGAATATCAAATTTATATAGGCTATTTTCAGTTTAATATTTTTTTTACAGAAGTTGGGATGAAAAGAGTCCCTTTAATCGATAATAGCATGCATTTCCAGAATTAATGCCTATATTTAATTTCTTTGTGCAGTTCATTCCTGTATGTAATTATTGTTCCTAGGTATTTGAATTCAGCCACTTCTTCAAATTTTCCCTCGTGTGCAATTAACTGTCCATTTCCATGGATAGTATTTCTACGTATGACCATATATTTAGTTTAATTGATGTCTACTACTATCCCTAATTTCTTAGTGTTACTCAATAGAATGCGTGTGTCGGCTCTTAGAATCTCCTTGCTATCGCTTAATAATGCTACATCATCAGCATACACTAACAGTATTGTAAGAAAACAGGTTGGAAGTCGCCCTGCAGGCAGACCAAGAATCAGGTGAGACAAATATATACACCATGGATTGAGGGAACTGAATTGTAGAGGGATGAGTAGAAACATTAGCTCGGGATAAGGATATATGGAGAGGTTACATCGGCGGGGTCATGAACCTCCAGGTTCAATAATGTCATTGAGTTAGATGCGGTATGTAACTTTTTTTGATTAGGAATAACATTTCACCTGTCTTCGGAACCATCTCCACTTAAAAAATAAATTATAACTTAGGCTCTTCACATACTCATCCAATAATTTGAATAGGGAAAGGGTAAATTGGAATTTATTAGCATACATTTAACGTTGAAGTTGCCTTTGATAATAATATTATTAATAATAATAATAATAATAATAATAATAATAATAATAATAATAATAATAATAATGCTATGGGCAGGACATGTGACACGAATGGGGAATGAAAGAGGGGCATGGGAGCTTCTGAGAAAACCAGAAAGAAAACGCCCAGTTGGTAGACCAAGAATGAGGTGAGAAAAAAACATTAACCATTATTTGAGGGAAGAAGAATATACAGGGGATGATTGGAAAACAATAGCTCAGGATAGAGATGTATTGAGAGCTTATGTCATGAACCTACGGGTTCGATAGAGCCAGTGAATTAGTTAGTTTATAATAATAATTATAATAATGCCTTATTTAAGTTGGCAGAGTTAAGACAATACGACTGTCTTTTTCACTCGACTAGCGAATAATAAAATCAGACAAAAGAATTAAATACCCACTTATTACAATTAAAACAAATAAATATGGATTAAACAAAGCACAATGCGAATGTGGTTTAATATTAGCCAACACTAACGAAACATGGAAGAGAAATAAAATAAAGTAAGAAAAGCTTCCTAGATTAATCCATCCATCCATCCATAGTAATTCTGCCCGAGGGCAGGTCTTTCACTGCAATCATAGCATTTTCATGCTATATAGGTGTGGTAGCTTCCCCGTTGATGGATGATGATGATGGCCGGATGATTTTCGGGGACCGTTGGGCCCTAAGGTTCCTGACATTTGTCTTACAGGTGAGGAAAAACCCCGGAAAAACCTCACCCAGAAGCCTGTCCCGACCGGAAATCGAACCCGGGTCCGCTGCGTGACAAGGCAGCACGCTACTTCGAGACCACAGCGGTGGACACTAGATGAATATGTATAGATGGCCCCTATATAGAAAATGCTATAGTTGTTATGCGGGTAATATTTTCATTGTATGGAACTTAAGCTAGCATTTAATTTGAATTTAAGTAATGATAGTAATTGACAGTCCCTGACATGACTGGGAAGTGAGTTCCATGCTCTAGTCATGGATATTGTGTAACATTCAGAGTATAAACATGTCCTGTGTTGTGGAATCGAAAGTAAAGAAGTACGTATATTGCAATCTTGTGCCTAAATTGTGATGACCGATAAATTTTGAAAACGCGTTGATAAATCTTCTTCTTCTTCGTCACGGCTTAGGCTTTTGCTAGCCTGTTCCGGCTCTAATTGCTGCTCTATCCATATTTTCTTTGGTCTTCCCAAACTTCTTCTACCTCTTGGGGAATTGTTGTATGCTGGTTTTGATATTCTGTTCGCAGTTATCCTTGCTAAGTGTTCTTTCCAGTTTGTTCTGTATTTCACTATTGTCGTATTTAATTCCTCTACTTTTAGTTGCTGTCTTATTTCTGTGTTGTTTTTGTCTGTTCTTTGATATTCTGCTATTGGTCTGAGACATTTCATTTCAGCAACTGGGATTGTTGTATTGTCACTGTCCATGATTCGGATCCGTAAGTAATAATAAGAACTGCCTTTGTCTTGTATAATTTCACTATAGAGTCTTTTCTGGCTTTATTTTTCAACGTTTTTTAGTGATCCTGTTATATAATTAAACTTATTTAGTTTATTTATATCCGTTTCCGTTGTGTATGATATTTCGCAACCTATGAAATTATATTTTGTCACTTGTTCTAGCGTTGACAAATAATTGGTAAATATGAGTGCAAATTTTGGAATAATAACATGTGAATATATGGAATAATAACATGTGGCATACGTCTTTCGTTTGTACGTTGGAACTAGGATCTGAATCAGCTACAAGGACTCCCTGGGAAGTAAAATATAAAATTGAGTACCAAGCTATTCGGTAAGTTGGAGATATCCATATTGGAATAATAAAATTTATAGATACTTGGTCTGTTGTTGTTTGGTTAGAATTTGTTTGACTAGAAGACGGGATATGTCAGGCAGAGAGGCGAACGCAAAATATTGCCTGCGGCCTGTTGGCCAGCCAGTTTCTTCCTTTTGTCCGATGGGTTAGTGCTAAACGGTTACATCTCCTCAACTAAAAGCTACAGAACAATGTATAACTGGACTCTCCACTACTGAAAGCTTTTAGCATAATTTATTCCATTTGTAATCAACTGTATTTGTATCTCTCATATATAAAATTCTCTTCAAAGGAATAATTAATAATAAAAAAACTAAGGGGCAGTGTAAACATCATCAGCTCCCGGAAGCAATATATGCCTACCATTAAGAGTAGAAAGTATATTGCTACATGGATATCAGACTCGTAAAATAACAATCAGACTCGTAAAATAACAATCACATTGTATTAAAAAATTGCAGGTACGTTTAAAAAGATCAGATTTATTTAGAGAATCTGGTGGCCAAAAACCATATCAAACAAGGAACTATGGAAGATAATATCAAAGGATTATTTTCCATAATTCCTTGTTTGATATGGTTTTTGGCCACCAGATTCTCAAGGGATTTAAAAAAAAACGTTAAACTGAAAATATTTAAACTATTATTCTACCAGTTATATTATATGGGTGCGAAACATGGACTCTTACTTTAAGGGAGGAAAGGAGATTACAAGTATTTGAGAATAAAGTATTTAGGAAAATTTTTGGACCAAAGAGAGATGAACAGGCAGGTGAATGGAGAAGACTACTTCAATGAACTACATGGTCTTTATGGGAAGCCAGATATAATAAGAACAGTTAAGTCTCGTAGACTGCGATGCGCAGGACATGTTGCACGTATGGGAAATTAAAGACTTGCATGGGAGCTTCTTGTAGGAAAGCCAGAGGGAAAACGCCCAGTTGGTAGACCAGGAATGAGGTGACCGAATAACATTAACTATGATTTGAGGGAAGTAGATTGTACAGGAAATGATTGGAAAGCATTGGCTCAGGATAGGGATGTATGGAGAGCTTATGTCCGCGCGGCAATGAACCTGCGGGTTCGATAGTGCCAGTGAGTACGTAAATATCAAAGGATATTTGGAAGGACATTACATATCACAAATGGAATTGGATTGGACAACACTCTCAGAAGAGAAATATAGAGTGTGCCAAAGAGAGCACTGGAATTGAATCCACTGGGATTGCCTAGAAAAAAGAGGAAGACCAAAAAGCACTCTAACAAGAGAAATATTGAACAACAAGGAAACAGTTGGAATGAAGTCAGGAATTTGGCAAAAAAAAAAAAAACAGAGTCCGATGATCTGCTTTCACTAAGGCCCTACGCTTCTAAGAGGAATGACAGAACTACTACTACGTAATAAGAACAGTTAAAACTCGTAAAGTCCATCGCTGAGGTGTTATAGTCGCGTTGCTGCCTCGTATTCAACGGGTTTGGGTTCGATCCCGGTCAGGAGAAGTTTCCTGGATGAGGTTTCTTTTTCGGGATTTTTCTATACCCAAGATTTTTAAAATACATTACGATACTCCGTTGTGGTCGCTATATTATAATTTTAAGAAATGTAAAACAGTGCCTGAGATCTCAGGTACTGTTTTATATTTGTTAAAATTGTTCCATACCTGTAAGAGAAATGCCAGAAAACTTTAAGACCCAAACGGTCCCCTAATATCGTTTGCCCATTATAATCATAATTATTATTACATTCGCAAGGTTTAGTATGAATGTTAGAGTGAATAATATGTTTAGTTTTAAAAGTTCGTGTAGGCTCGGAGGAGGCCTTGCGTTGCGCTGATCACTCTTTTGGAGAGGCCCTCCATATCTTGTATGGTCAAAAAAAATATATGTGAGTGATCCACAGTTTAAAATGCCTCTCCCGACAGGTCGTACCACTGTAAGGTCCGGTTGGCGTGAGGAAGGTAAATGTACACAAAAGGCGAGGGGTTAAACAACAATATAATAACTAACTCATTGGAATTATGAAACCCTAGATTCATGGCCGGGCGGACATAATCTCTCCATACATCCATATCCCGATCTAATGTTTTTCCAATCATCTCCTGTATAATCTACTTCCCACATATCATAGTTAACGTTATTATCCCACACCATTCTCTACCAATTGGGCGCTTAACCCCTCTGGTTTTCCTACAAGATGTAATAATGGTAGTAATAATGATGATGATGATGATGATAATAATAATAATAATAATAATAATACTAATAGGCTAATAATAATATAAATAATAATAACAAAGTTCAATTTATTTAAGCTGGCAAAGTTAAATCGTTATCTTCCAATCAACCAATAAAATTATATGTACGAAAATAGTACTCGTATATTACGATGCGAGGTTGGGAAGTAGTTTTTACAGAAGCGAGGGATGTGTTTAAAAACCGAGCGATAGCGACGTTTTTAATTTCTGACATTCTGTAAAACACTTTACAAACGTGCGTTGTACATTATTTTTTGCGCGATGGTGTTATCAAAATAATAATTAATAGTAAAATAATAACATCTTTGTTGGAAAAATTTGCATTCATTATAAACAATTGACTAACGATAACAGTGTGGGCAATGCTTATTAGTTGAGACTACAGCAGGCCGTGATATCAGTCATAAAATGACGGCTGGTACGTATTTACTGTTTTATATTGTTTGCTAATAAAGTTCAGTTCATTTCAAATGCAGTGATTTGTTTCGTATAATGTATATTAACACTACTTTTGGGTATATTTTTGTATATAGGCCTACATTGTATATAGTATACATAAAGGGCAGTGGTTTTACTTCCCGCACGAAGTTTGTAATTTATAATAATACAGTATAGTTAGGTTGGCAACCTCTAAATGTAGGAAGTTGAACTTTCAATCATAGTCGCCATTTCTGTAAGTATGACAAAACGCACTATCGCCAAAAAAATACTATACACAGTGTAACTAAATTGTTTTAAGGTTCAATGCCGTAATACGTAATTAAATTGTTTTTAAGTTTCAATGCCGTATTTATCAAGGCTCTCCACTGGTCCATATCCTCAGCCAACTGAATCCACTTCATAGGCCTATGTCCAACATCCAGTTCTCTAAAATCTATTTGAATATTATCTTCTCCTCATTTGTCACAGGACTTGGAATAATGAGATAACGGAGGAAATGAACTATATATATATATATATATATATATATATATATATATATATACACACACACACATTGGAATGGAAGCAGCACGAGAAAAAAGCGATAGCTGTAAAAATTTCACGTTTTTCATGGTTTTTAATTATATGCGCCAGGGAAAAATACCTATTGAAAGTCCTTTCAAGTGAAGGATGTACACCGTAACATGCCATTAGGCCAACTACTTGACAGAACGATGATATTTTATCTCATATTTTCATCAAATAATGTCCACCCCGATAGACCATATAATTTTCTCCTCTAGTTTTAATGTTCGCGGGTTGAAACCTGGTCGGAGTCGAAATGTATAAGTAATTTGATTAAGCTATCGCAAGGAATTCATACTTAAAATCTGGGCACCTATATCACTTCCACTCTGTATCTGTGGTAAAGTGTAGTGAAGGTATGTAGGTCTATATAGTATTTAATGATTTCTATTCACTGCTTTATCTACTTATTTCATGCTCAAATTGCACAAAGATTTTACACGAAGTCCACATAAATTGAGGTAAGCTTATATAGTAGCAACAAGGTTTTTGTACGAAATAAACAAAAGGATCAATTATGTGGAATACATGGAGCTGTTTTTCATTACGTAAGGGAACCGTGTCTTACAGAAAAGCGTCATTAGGTCGGATAGGCCGCCTCTTTGTAACGCCGCATTAACAAGCTCTGGAGGAGGAGAGCGAAAGACTAGTTAATGAATGGACGGACGTCTTACTTCTAACAAGTATCCATAGAAACCGATAATCAATTAAAATACATTGCAAAACTTCCTCTATGAATAAATATTCATTCTTATCCCATGAAAGAAACGCTGCTACTTTTTTCCCGAACAGTAAAATCTCATTAACCAGTACAATGTTAAATTGAACATCACTTAATCTGATCTAAAGAAGACGAATAGTTCTGAGGCTACTTTCATTCCATTCCTTGAGCTTTCAGACTGCGAAAAAAGAAAACGTATTATTGTGATATTGCCAGTTAACTTGCGACTGGAAGTAAATATCAATAAAACTAAATATATATTCATACACATGTAATGGAAATGGATAGTTAATGACAAATGAGGGAAATTTTGAAGAAGTAGCTGGATTCAAATATCTAGGAACATTGATTAGAAGTAGGTATGAGGTGAACAAATATATTAAACATAGGCACAATTGAGGGGTCTAGAAAGAGAAGACATGGAAATAAATTTTATTTTATCATCATCATCATCCTGCCAGGTATTAGTCCTAGAAGAACTGTTACGGCCTGAGAAAGCGGTTTTCGTGCCATCTTTTCATAGGTCGACCAAGTGACCGTTTCCCATTTGGTCAGTAGTTGATTATTGCCTTATGGATCCTGGATCTAGCCATTCTTGAGACATGTTCCTTCCAGTTTAGCTGATATCTGGAGATGTAGTCCAGTATTGGTGACACATTAAGTTCTTGAAGGATTTCTACATTTTTCTTTCGATCCCATTTAGTGTAGCCAGCTGTTCGGCGCATAAATTTCATCTCACAAGCTGTTAGTCTTCTTTCATCTCTCGTCCTTATAGTCCACGCTTCACTCCCATAACATAGGACTGGTCGAGCCATTATTTGATAAAGACGAGTACGAGTTTATTTTTGCACTAATGAAGGTTTTAAAACTCTATTAATGATTCCCATTGATTTGTTGAATTTCACAATTTTCTCTGATAAATCCAAATTTTCAACAAAAGAGAGTTTATATCCTAAATAAGTAAACTCATTAACTGTCTCTAAAATTTTGTTATTTAAACAAATTTTGCTTGGTATTGGGGATTTTCCACAAAAGCATTATATTACGAAATTATATGTACAATAAAGGGGTAACTTTTTCTTCTTTAACTTACTGTTATGTAAACTATGCAAGAGAAAAATACTTTTTTTTTAAATATAAATAGCACTGATTATTTCCATTTCTTCTCAAAGAGGCATAGCTCCCTCTGTCACTAGACCCTCAATAATTATTGTAGAAATGCACGCTATTATGCATCCAAGGACTCTTGTCCTTACGAGCATTTGAGAATGAAGTACTTAGGAAAATTTTTGGAGAAAAGAGAGATGAACAGATATGCGAATGGAGAAGGCTAATTAACAGTGAGCTGAATTATCTTTATAGGAAGCCAGATATATTGGCAACAGCTAAGTATCGTAGATTGCGATAGACAGTGGCAAAAATGGGGAATGAAAGAGCGTCATAGAAGCTTCTTGTAGGAAAACCAGAGGGAAAACGTCCAGTTGGTAAACCAAGAACGAGGTGGGTAAATAACCTTTATCACGACTTGAGGAAAGAAGATTATACAGGGGATGAGACTAAGTAACTCAATGACACTATCGAACCCGTTGGTTCATGACCGAGCGGACACAAGCTCTCCATACATCCCTATCCTGAGATATTTTCCATTCATCCCCTGTGTAATCTAATTCATGGTTAATACTATTTTCACGTCTCATTCTTAGTCTACCAACTGGCCGTTTTTCTTCTGACTTAAGTACAAACAAAAAGTTTCCGGTTCCACTCTTTTATTCTTCATTCGTGCCATATGTCCTGTCCATCGCAATCTAAAAGACTTAACTCTTATTATATCTGGTTTGCTATAAAGATCATGTAGCTCACTGCATTCATCTATTCATCTCTTTTTGGTATAAAAAGTTGGGCAAGGACTATATTCTCAAATACTAGTAATATGTTCTCCTCCCTTAAAGTAGGAGTCCATGTTTGGGATCCAAATGTTATAACTTAGAGAATAACATTTTAATATATTTTCATTTTAGCGTATTTTGAGAGAAGTTGGGGCAAGAGTTCCTGTGATACTCGTACATAATAGCATGAAGTTCCAAGATTGAACTTAGGCCCTTGTTTAGTTTCTATGTGCATCTCATTTCTATTTTTAATTATTGTTCCAAGGAATTTGAATTTAGACACTTCTTCAAAATTTCCATCACACTTCATTAACTGTCCATTTCTATCAAATGTGTATTCATGTTTGGTTTTATCGAAGTTTACTTCCAGTCTCAATTTCTTAGTGTTACTCAACAGTGTGTGCGATTACCCTTAGTATCCCTCGCTATCGTCTAATAAATACTAAATCATCAGCATTCCATTCCATAGTAATTCTGCCCGAGGGCGGTCTTTCACTGCAATCATAGCATTTTCATGCAATTCTTTGTAGCTTTGCTAGGGAATTATAGTTGTGGTAGCTTCCCGTTGCTTTCCACACCGATGAAGGATGATAATGATGGCCGGATGATCATCAGCATAAACAGCTTATAAATACTAGCTACTAAGTTGTAGCCTTCTTCATCCTGTAAAGATTTAATGACACGATCTAGTACAGAATTGAATAGTAGAGGAGACTATTCAAGTTTTAAAGTTTTCTGACATTTGTTTTTTACGGAAAACCTAAATGAACCTCATTCCAGAAAAATGTCCCGACCGGAGATGGAACCCGTGACCGCTGCGTTCTAGGCAACGAGATCAATCATAGAACCGCTCAGCATAAAATACAGTATAATTATAACACCAGATAATACCGTGTTCAAATATTCTTAATCACCAATCAATAGTAAATTAGCACTTACTTCTGACGAGAAGAACTAAAATAATTTATTGATATTCTTCTATACTTCAAATAAATAACCATACGATGTGCGTTTTGTCGTACTTACAGAAATGGCGACCATGATTGAAAGTTGAACTACCTACATTTAGGCGTTGCCAACCTAAATAAGTATACTGTAATAAAATAACTATAGCCTACTGTAATATTACATATTACAAACTACGTGTGGAAAGTAAACCCACTGACCTCTATGTTTACTACGTACAATGTATATACAAAAAAAAATATATCCAAAAGGTAGTGTTAATGTACATTATACGAAACAAATCACTGCATTTTAAATGAAATGAACTTTATTTGAAACAATATAAAACAATAAACATGTACTTGTCGCCATTTTATGACTGATTGGTGTCACGGCCTCCTGTAGTTACAACTTATAAACATTGCCCACTCTGTTAACATTAGTCAGTTGTTTATAATGAACGCAAATATTTCCAAAAAAAACATATTATTATTTTACTACTATTTATTATTTTGAAAACACCATCGCGCAAAAAATAATGTACAACGCACGTCTGTGAAAGTGTTTTACAGAATATTGTAAATTAAACATTTTTCTCGCTTCTGTAAAAACCACTTCCCAACCTCGCATCGTAATATACTGTTTTATTACTATTTTTTTAAATTGATAAACTATTATACTTTTATCCGCCATTCAATTTAAAAAAAAGATAAATTCTAAAGTGATAAACTGAAAATGAAAAATATATTCTCAATTTTTATCCTCCTATCGTTAACTGAAATAAAACATTCTCAGGAATGATATAAACTCTTCACTAACCCTCTAATTTGGTTCACTCTCATTTTTTCCTACTCTTAATTCACCCAAGAATTTACGTTTTATCTCCAAGCTCGATACCCATTAAATATCTCATTTCACTTCCCTGGTTAGACATCAGTAATTCACCTTGGTTTTACAAAGATTTAGCAATAAGAATGAGCAATTACAGCCTTTGTTCCCCATGCTCTCCATCTGTTATTACCTTTATATTACATAAACCTCAGACTGGCTGTAAAAGTTTTTGATATGTTAATTTCTGGCCGCTATTCAATTGAAAATCCAGGTGAAATAAAATCAAGTATTCCAGGAGCATTATAATTCCTTCGCTAACAAGTAAGTTGTGAATGCTGGGAAAGACAGCTGGCACTCAAAAGAACAAGAATATTGAATCAAATTTAAAGAGGGATTTGATTCAACTTGAGAGTGCTTATTAAAGAGATCTTCAAGTAGTAACTGGCTGTTATTACTTCAATGAATGTGTAAAATTGAAGTACGAAGTAGACAATACTTCATATAAAAGTTGTAATTAGATTTATCATTTCTTATTGTAATAAATACAGGATTTTAACTACTGTATGAGATAATAATACATGCCGAAGAAAATCTGAAAAAAAAGTTATGGGTTCTAGAATTAAAAAAAAAACAATAAATAAGTATTAAAATTAAGTAAAAAAATAAATAAACTAAAGTAAGACCATAAGAGACCTTGGGATAGTAGAAGGTTAAGGCTCTCACTTTTTCTAGACAATCGGCACTATAGGCCTATGTCAGTCGGCTTATCAACCCTTCGTAGCGGCCGCCTTTACCTCCAGAACAAGCGTCTGGTATTCATTTCCGTTTAGAGACTGAGTTAACCCCAGGATCATGGTGCCACCAGAAAATTTAGGTCTGTTTAAAATTCCTGACTCCACGGGACTCGAACCTCCGACCCCCCAGTTTCTACAGCATTGCCTAGCCGACTACGCTACGGCGTGCCCCAAAATTAAGTAAATTCTGTAATAAATCATCAAGATAAAAAATATTTAACGGTTATTCTTCCAGTTGTATTATATAGATCCGAAACATGGACTATTACTTCAAGGAAAGAGAAAATATTACGAGTATTTGAGAACAAAGTTAGGATTTTTTTTTTTTTTGGATCGGAGAGACGAAGAGAAAAGTGAATGAAGAAGGCAACTTAATAGAGAGTTACATGTTGTTTTTAGGAAACCACTCCACCACTTTGGTCTCGAGGTAGCGTGCTGCCTTGTCATGCAGCGGGCCCGAGTTCAATTCCCGGTCGGGACAGGCTACTGGGTGAGGATTCTTTTCGGGGTTTTTCCTCATATGTACGGCATATGTCAGGAAGCTTAGGCCAAACGGTTCCCGAAAATCATCCGGCCATCATCATCATCCTTCACCGGTATGGAAAGCAACGGGAAGCTACCTCACCTATAATTCCCTAGTAAAGCTGCAAAGCATAGCATGAAAATGCTACGATTGCAGTGAAAGACTTGCCCTCGGGCAGAATTACTATGGATGAATGGATACAATAAGAACAATCAAGGCTCATAAACTGCGATGGACAGATGTGGCACGAATTGGGAATGAAAGAGGAACATTTAAACTTTTCGTAGGTAAAATAGAGGGTAAACCCCAGAAGAAAGTCTTAGTATGAGGTGGGTGAATAACATTAGCCATTATATGGGAGGAGATGAATAATTATCCAATCATCCCCTGTACACTTATTATACAGAGGGTGATTAGAAAACTAGTATAGGGTGGAGAGATTATGTCCGCGTGGCCATGAATTTTCGGGTTTCATAGTGCGAGTGAGTTACTTACAATTTAAAATAAATCCTTAAAAATTGATTATCGAATAGGATTACATTCCATAAGTGTCATTCACATCTAACGAATACCATATTTTATTTATTTATTTATTTATTTATTCATTCATTCGACCAGCCTCATAGGCAAGTGGTCAAAGCTTCTGACCACAGTTCATTGGGTCCCGGGTTCGAATCTGGGTAAGACTACAGGAATTTTTTCTTAAAAGTAATTATTCCTATGGTCGTCCATTGTCTGGATTTACGTTAAGATTGGGTTTAAGGACTCTCCTGGCGCTTCATTTTCATTCATCAGCTATCATATCATCGGAGTAATGTAACTCCGTATTCCAGGCGTCCCACCTTAAGAAGTGTTACAATTACTCCAATGTTAGGAGAGAATGTCATAAAGACAAACCCGGTGGTAAAAATATATAGGTATATTTATTTATTTCTCTGGCCCGTTAGGGATTACCTAATGACATAAAATATAAAACATGTAAGAAATGTCATCATCATCATCACTCCAGGGATTAGGCAATTGCCCGTTCCGACTTCATAATGCATCAGCCCAACGTCTTCTAGGTCTTCCAACATCACGTCTTCCTCTTGCATGATAATTTCTTGCTAACAATGGATATCTCTCCTTACTCATTCCATCCATATGATCAATCCATTTCTGTCTGTAATTCGTGACCTTATCCAATAAAGGCTGTCCTTTCAGTTCTTCACTTATATCCTCATTTCTTATTCTATCAAGTCTTGTATATCCTTTAACTAGTAAAAAATATATAACTGAAAATTTTAAGAGAAAATTAGTAATATACAAACATATACTAAAGAAAATCCTTATATGAAAAGTTAAATTTAAAATATAAATAGATACCTGAGATCTCAGTTTTCCAAAACTTTGGATGTTAGATCTGGATTACGCTACTTCCGGAGCTATTCACCATCATCAGATTGTAAATTGGTACTAGCTGTTCGTAAGAATCTTGTGAACAACTAGCATCAATTTACAAGCTGATGATGGAGCATAGGCTCCGAAAGTACTCCAGATGTAACATCCAAAGTTGAGGAAGACTGAGATCTCAGGTATCTATTTTTATATTTTATATATTTACAAATGACCTCAACGGTATTTCGTCTTGAACTTTGAAAGTATTGATGAAAAGTTAAATACTACGTTGTCCACATAGTTGATTCCGTGAAAGGACCTACTTATAGAAGAATGAAAATTAACATAAATATATAATTTATAACAAGATAGTAATATTTTAAGAATGTAAATTAATGAGCTATTTTTTTTAACATCTTACCTCATATTTTATGTTTCTTCAATCACGGGAACTAGTTTTCGAGAGAAGGATCTCTCTCATTTTTATGGTGAAATTGAAAAATCAGCTATTGCAGCACATAGTTTATTGGAGAATCATAAAATTGAAAAAGAAGCCCTACTTTTAAAAAAATTGGAAAAACCTTTAGAATTGACAATTTGGGAGAAGATATATATTCAGAAGAACAAATTTAGATCCATGAATTTCGAGATTCCTGATGAACGTGACCTCATCTCAAAGTTCATCAAATCAACACCAGATGGCAACGTTATGGATGGAGATTCCAACGATTCCAACGAAAATCCGGTAGTCATAATGTCAGTTGAAAATGAGAGAGATCCTTTTCTCGAAAACTAGTTCCCGTGTTTGAAGAAACATAAAATATGAGGTAAGATATTAAAAAATGACTCATTAATTTACGAATTAAGAACCTCATATTGTTATTTCCCATATTTAACTACGAAATTTTAAGAATGGTACAAAAAATTAAAGCTACATGTGGTAATATATTTTTTTATTTATATGCAGATTGTCCACCGCTGTGGTCTCGAGGTAACGTGCTGCTTTGTTCCGCAGCGGGCCCGGGTAAGATCCCCGGTCGGGGCAGTTTTTCTGGGTGAGGTTTTTATCGTGTTTTTTCTCACCTGTAAGATAAATGTCAGGAAACCTTTAAGGCCCAAACGGTCCCCGAAATCATATGGCCATCATCATCCACCGGTGTGGAAAGCAACGGGAAGCTACCACACCTACAATTCCCTAGTAAAGCTGCAAGCATTGCATGAACATGCTATGATTGCAGTGAAGGACCTGCCTTCGGGCAGAATTACTATGGATGGATATGCAGATTTTCAATGTTTACACATCTTTCTGTGCCTAAAGTTTCATTTTCCTTCTCCACTCGTCTCTATCCATCCACTCCATGTTCTCTAGTCCTCTTGTTTTCATTCAATTTCTTAATCTTGCATCCCTGAGTTTCGAGATCTTCCTTTCTTTCTTCTATCAGGTGGACACCATTCCAATGTTTTTTTTTTGGGGGTAACCTTTCTTCTTGTATTCGTCGTACGTGCCCAGACCAAATGTAACAGTTTATCCATACTTCTAAAATTCATTGTAAAAACCGTTGAGGTTATGCAATATAATGTTAAAATATTAAAATAAGTACCTGATATATCTGTCGTTTCAACTAAATTACATTTCTGTTTAAAAAACTTCGTCAAGTAGTTAAAACTATGAAGGTCTTTCAGATTATTATTCCATTTTCTGCATTTTATTTGGTACTTAATTTTACATATCTAGGATGCAATATCTCATATGAAGAAGAAAAGGATGTAAATGCAAAAATATCAAAATTGTAAAGAATTTTAGTGTTAATAAATTCTATCTTCAAGCCACAGTTAGTCCAAAAACATTCAAGACTAAAAGTGTATAAAACACTGGCTCTTCCAACTCCTTTGTATGGTAATGAAGTATGGACGTTGAAACAGAAGGATATACAGAGACTTAGATCTGCTGAAATGACATACCTTCGGAGGACTGCAGGATACACACAACTAGATCACAAAAAATTGAATACATCTTAGAAGAATTACACACGGAACCCATAGAAAACAAAATGTCTGATTATAAATCAAGATGGATGCAACACGTTCATTGAATGGAAGATCACAGGATTACCCAAACAAACGTTAAGATGCTAATCTGCAGGAAGAAGAAGACCAGGACGTCCACTCAAAAGACTTTTTGATGGTGTTACTCTTGAGGCCGAAACAGGTCAACAAATGGCGTAAATTCGTGAATGTACGATGATGATGATGATGATATTTGGTACTAATTTTAATATTGTAACGTTTTATTAACTGCTTATATCTTAAAAAATCTACTACTGAATATAATAATAATAATAATAATAATAATAATAATAATAATAATAATAATAATAATAATAATAATAATAATAATAATATTCAAAGTTTTAGGTAGACATTATGAATGAATATTAAGAAGTAGGCCTATTTTAATCTCTTTTTTAATGTTACATATGGGAACAGTAAATTATTTATAAAAATAAATAAAGTAAATTAATCCCTAAGGAACAGAAAATTGTCTACAGAAATAGACTAAAAAGAGAACAAATAAAAGAAAACAGTTAACCAAAAATCAACATATTACCAGTTATGAAAGGAACGTTATTAACGGTTTGTTACATTACTTATATAGACCCGCCTCTGGGCTGGCACAAAATTGTAAAGTCATGGGCATTCTATCAGCAATTAGCTTGCTTTGTGCCATGTTAGAATTGGATCTCATGTCAATTTATCATCTCGTGATATACCAAATCTAATGGAGAATGCAATATTGGAATGTCCATTCATGTTTATAAGAACTACACAACTCCAGAAATTTAACAACAATTTCACAACTGCCAATGAAAAGTTGCTATAATTGATCAATTCTTATGTAATTTAGCAATTCTTCATAGCGGGAGATAATACAGGATTAATGAATGTGAAATTGTTAGGGATTTTAAGATGTTTGTCAACAAGCATCAGTATTTTTTTTTTTCAGTGTAAAGAGTATTTGGCATCAACGCGCTGTAATTTTGTATTCTATTCTTTAATAAGAATACATGTTGACATTAATGTATTTTTATATACCTGTCATAATTATCATCAAATAAAATGCTGGCTCATATGGCGTTCATT
The DNA here is from genome assembly GCA_030220185.1 of Diploptera punctata. Lineage (NCBI taxonomy): Eukaryota > Metazoa > Arthropoda > Insecta > Blattodea > Blaberidae > Diploptera > Diploptera punctata. Next base: position 3,863,210 of record JASPKZ010008887.1, read on the forward strand.
AATTCGAAATCACCTAACAATTTAAGTTCGTTAATCCCCAAAGAAGAGCCGAGCAGTATTCAAAATTCATGGATTCAGAACAAGAAGTAGTTATGTGTACTAAAACGATATCACATCATTATAAAATATTTTAATTCCACCTGGATAACTAACTAACTCACTGGTATTATCGAACCTATAGGTTCATGGCGGCGCTGATATAAGCCCTCCACACATCCCTAACATGAGCTAATGTTTCCAAATAATATAATCTACTTCCCTTAAATCATGGTTATGTTTTTCTCCCACTCATTCTTGGTCTATCAATTGGACGTTTTCCCTCTGGTTTCCTAGAAGAATATCCATGCCCCTCTTTCATTCCCTATTCATGGCACATGTCCTGCCCATTGCAGTCTTCGATGCTTAAGTATTATTATGTAGTAACTAGTTTCATATCAATATAATGTAGCTCAATGTTATGTAAGTCTTCTCCATTCACCTGTCTGTTCATTCTTCTTTGGTCCAAACATTTTTCTAAGAACTTTATTCTCAGATACTCGTAATCTTTATTCCCCCTTTAAAGCAAGAGTCCATGTTTAGCATCCACATAATATAACTCGAGGAATAACAGTTTAACATTCTACTTGGATTTGAAATAAAATTAAAATTAAATATATTTTTTATTTATTTTTTTTAAGAGAAGATTAATCCATGTTTTCACTCTTAATTGTGAATCGTCCAACATACATTCTTCCATTTCTGTCGATCCTTAAAATGTTATCCTGTTTTACTCCCGTCCACACATTTATCTTCGATGTCCTTCTCCTTGACTTTACTTTGTTTAGAGTCTACTTGTAATTAACCACATTTATCTCAATTTAAAAGAAAAATAACACCGTTATGGTTTCCACCCATTCAATTAATGTGTATAAGGAAGGAAATGAACACTTCACAACAAATTAGGTTGGCTACTAACAACGCTGGAAGACCGCTGATGTCAAAGTGTCGCAAAACAACAAGAGTTAGTGGGACATATCCTTCTGCTGATGATGGAAGCCATTTTCCGAAAGGTCCACTTTTCTTAAAAGTTTACAAAAAAAACCTAGTGGAGAACGACTGCACCTGCCAGGTATTTATTTTAATATTTTACTTTGTGACTATTTACCTCAACGAAATTTTAATATGAATTTTATCACATATCTCCTGGCGCGACAGGCCTAGAAGGCCCTTAGCCTACCACTAATACTAAAAATCTTAAATCTTCAAAAAGCATTTATTTTAAGTCCAAACAATGACTGTACAAATGAGCAATAACATTTGTGTTTAAAATATAATTTTGATTTTTTAGAAGATCCTAAATTTTGTTTTTACAAATTTTATATGAGTTGGACCATATTAGTAAAGTTTTCATATGCATATGGAGTTAATCTCGGTAAAGGAAAACTAGAAATTCCATCATAATTATTTATAGGTTTAGTTGCAATTATATTTATTTTAGAATATTCTACAATGCAGTGTTTCTCCTTCGACCCAAAGTGATTTGTCGCCAGAGGTTCCTGTCTAAAGCATGTTCTTCCCTCAAATCTCTAGCATCCATATTTCTCCTCACTCCATCTATCCAAATTTCTCTAGGTCTGCCTCTTTCACTTCTTCCATTAACTTTCCAATCAATTAACTTCTTTGGTATTCTATCTTCTTCCATTCTTATGAGGTCTCCATATCATTACAAACATTTTTCTTCTATTTTTTCTAATATATTTTTTTCAACTTGCATAATTTCCCTTCTTGTGCTGTTTCCGACATCATCCCTTCTTGAAATTCTTGTCGATCGCCTCCAAAGTCCCTTTCTACTGCTAACAGCTCGTTGTTTCATTTTATAATGGGATTTGAATTTTATTAATTAAGATAATGACGGATCCTCTCTATTATTGGCCAATTCCTCTCTATTCCAGATTAAAAGAAAACTGACCATTAGAAAGCACTAGGCACAATTGAGAGGATAAAATTCTGATGTACATTAGGGTACTTAATGTCAAGGATGTGAACTGGATTCAATTAGTAAGGATAGGGACCAGTGGAAGATTTTAGCGAATATGGCATTGAATCTACTGGATTCATATTCAAAATGAGTGAGTGAATATATGGTATAATTTGATATTCGGACTACAAAATTATAACAATAGAGTTTTTTATTAGTAGGCCTATTATCTAATTCCGAAGCAATGAAGCTACTGAGGTTGTTCTCATGAAAAGATTTTTGAAAACAAATCTACAGATCTTCATCGATCCTATCAAGTAGGCATCGAAAATGGTAATGACCAAACTTTATATATAGGACCTACATGCGACCAAAATGTTTGTTTCATCAAATCCAAACATAGCATACAGTAATTAAGTAAAAAAAATTAAGGTCGAGTTCGTTAACCAGCAAAATCGGACCATCACATAAAGGAGTTTATTTGAAAAGAAAATTTAAAAATCACTCTAGCATTCGCAATTTTCGATGTTTTGCTACGAAACTCAGCATAAGCTATTAAAATAAATCGAGGGAGGTATTATCCACAAATAAGCGAAATCCGACCATTAGAAGTAAGAGTTTACCTGAAACCCGAAATTAAAAATTTAATCTAGTAACTCCCAAGTTTACTTCGTCGCAATGTATACCAACCAATTATAAATTAATTTAATTATAATTAATGTATTTAATATTTTTAATAAATTAATGGAACAATGAATACGTAAGTTATATAATTTAATTGGCGTCGAATTAAAGAAGAACATGCATAACTTAAGTATGATGTTTTCAGTACGGTCAGGCACTTTTAAATATCAATCAAATCCCGGCTCGGAGGACAGATATTTCTCTCTAGTTACTTGAACCGCTACCCACAGACGGGTTGTTTGGAAAAAAAAAATGTATATAAATATATTTTTTTAATTCTATACTCAATGGAGGTATTTTAACATATAATGAATGAGCAAGGTTCTACTTACTAACAGAAGAATTGGACTACTTAGGAAGGAAGTAAGAAGTTCCTTCGTCATACCTGAAAATAAAGAAACCATTCATTAACATAATTACTTCTGTACTATTACATTATTAATTAATTTAAATCTAAGAGAAATGTGATAATAATCACTTTTTACATGCATGCACAGTTTAACCTGATTAATTAATAACAGTACTTAATTATCTTTCTAATACAATAGAAGAAGTTACTAAGAGCTAACACGCACATTCTATTGAGTAACACTAACAAATTGGAACTGGTAATAAACATCAATAAAAGTAAATATATGAGCACACCTAGAAGATTATTATATAATGACAAAATACTTTACCATTTGTTGATATTCCTTCGTTCTGAAAACCACTTACATACAATCGTAATTTTAGTAACGATTATATACGATCTTGTGACATTCTAACTATGTAATAGCCTAGTCTGAATTAACAAATCTATAAACCATACTGATTACCAGTAACTACTCAAAGCTCATATACAACTATTGATAGTTCGTGAATTATGAATAGAACATATTAACATAGAGCAACATTTGATCTATGATGTTAAGCTAAATCTTTGAACGCTGTGACCTATTTACAGTCTGCTAATTGCCTGGACGAGACCTGATGTGGTCGGGTATAAGAAACTCTATTGACATATGGATTCACTGGCCAGGCTCAGTTATAAAGAAAACATATGAGTACAATACAACTTTTTTTTCAATTTTCCACAGAAATTCAAGAATCCCGCTTTGAAACTCAAATGCTAATATATAATATTTTATAGGATTATTGATAAGAATAAGTCTGAAATCTTAAAATAAATATCCTCAACTCATATCCAACTCAGGGTCGAGTCGAGGGATGAGATGAAATGAGACGAACCTACATATATACATAGAGTGAGAGAGAGAGAGGGGGGTCTGTGAATGGCAAGGGTGCCGGCCGACCACGTCTGACGCACCAGCATGGGGGCAGATAAACGAAATGAAATGAAATGGATGATGAGTATGGAGAAGATGATGGAAAGAAATTGTGGCAGGGGAAAAAGGGAGAAATCCCGAAAAAACCTGCCCAAGCTCCGTTTTGTCCACCACGAAACCCACATGGAGTGAGCGAGACTCGATCTCGGGACCCCAACGCGCTGCAACGGTGAGGAGGAACGTCTAAACCGCTTGCGCCACGGAGTCGACAAATCTTAAAATATGGAACATATTTCAAATAAAACGTTCAATTAAGTAAAGAAATATATCTTCTGACATATGCACAAATAAATATCATACTCTGTAATAAGAACACATTTGGGAAAAAAAGTGTCTTATACCACTCCAAATCCCCTAATTCGTAAACAAATTAACCTCCTCCCCCCAGAACACAGTGTGATTCTCATTTCCGTTAAAGGCTAAATTGATCCCATCATCATAGTGCCACCAGAAGGTTTAGGACAGTTTAAAAATCCAGAACCCTACCGCGCTATTAATCCGCGACCTTCCTGCTTAACCAACTACGTGTTCCGCAGTGATAAAAATAAACTTGAAAAGGTTCAGCTTTGCTGATAACGTAAGAGTTGGACAAAATTATGGGTTCATTTGAGGATAGGAATTACATAAATCTTCATATAAGTTACAAAAATTCAGCCTGCGTATGTTTATGCTCATAAAACTCGAGAAGTAGTCCTTTACTTCCTGAAATTTGAACACACACGCTTTCATGTACAGAGATTGTTTAGTCACTATTTATTATGTTCTAAAACCATTAGGTATAGAAGTTCTTCTGAAATACTTTTTTTTTTAAATTCACTCTTGGTCACAATTTTCGAAGTTTTACCTGAAATTCGAAATGAAACATACACTTTAACAACCGCCATGTTTGGTTCGTCGTAGTGTATACCATATAAATTATTTAACCCTTAGGCCTTATATTTAATTTATTTAGGCGCAGCAGCGCACACCAGTATTAGTTATTATTTTAAAAAAAGAAGCTGTCTAAAGTACAATATTTAGGCATTGTTGGTTCTAACTCCGTTAAATTGAAAATTACCTGAAACAAAATAAAAAAAATCAATTCAGGCAGAACTCCATTTCATCTGAGCAAAGTATCTGCTAGCTATTGCTAGAAGCTATTCACAATCCATGATTAATTGAAAATTACACAATTTTTACATGTGTCAGCGACATATTTTACAACCCTAAAGACATGAAAATATTTATGTTCCACAGAATATTTTGATCATACCCTGGATACTGGATACCAATCCAATTTCACAGCTTGTGTCAGTCTCAACAAATGACGATCGATTTTCACTGAAATATTATCCAAATTAAATTGTCAGATCTGATAAGCAATTGTTCGGAAATTGTCGAACCTGACTAGCGAAAGTTTCCGATTTGTAAAGGACACAGAAGACTGCTTTACCAAAGCATGTTTATACAATAATTGAATTACATCACCTAATATTACATAAACGAATAACGTAATATAGAGAGTTATATTCCATTTTTGGAATAGTACATACAGTAAAAACTCCTTATTCGCGTTTTCATTATTCGCGGGTTAAAAAATTGCGGCACAGTTCCTGTATTCGCGGTCAAACATTTCTTTATTCGCGGATCCAGTCGGTATACTAGATGTATTAGTATCCTTTCCTAACGCAATGGCAATTTTTTTTACTCTAGACTCGTGTCAAGGCGGCTTTTACAAAGAGCGAATCAAACCAAATAGACATATATAATCAAAATAAAACAACCTTATTGTCACTAAGCCTAAAGTTCGTTGTTAAAAGCCACCGCTGCGGTAGTTCAGGTATCTAACCTGAAGTAAGGCCGGACATTCAATCAGCCTCCTTCCTAAATGAGCAACCGAATAATTAATAAATCGGGATAAAGGAAATAAATTTATAAACCATTAATCAATTGAGTAATTGAAGTAATAATCGGACTTACACCTTATTTATATTCAAATAAACCAGAAAGACACGTAGAATACAATTATGTAATTATTAACCATAAATTAGATGACCCCGAGGAATTAATAATATAAAATAATAAACTTTCAGTTATGAGTAATCTAGGAAGAGATAGATGACTGCAACAGTTCGATTGTATACTGATGGGCTCGAGACATGTTCGCAATAAGTTAAAGATCTCTAGAAATATTTTCTCTTCAGAGGATTACATGTTTTTAATTCTGCGAGTTAGAACCAACAATGCCTAAATATTGTACTTTAGACAGCTAGAGCACAATGCATGATATGGGATTTGGAAAACCTACCTCAACTTGACGAAAACAACGCTAAGAGCGGGCGTAGACAAAGATGATTCTAGGCTGAAAGCATCACTTCCACGAAAGTCAATGACCGGGGAAGTCCATAGGCTTACGCTGCACAAACTTTTATTCAGCTGTACAGGCCATAGTTGGAAGACGGTCGAAAGACAAACGTTGAAGTCACACCAATATCAATTGTCACACAATATTCTCATTGTATTAACTGAGTGAAATGTACCAATGATCTGTAATTTTACATTTCAAGGGGGTGTATCATATGGTCTCAAGATATGGAGGGAGATAACGCGAGCTCACTTCTTATTGTGCTAGCACCAACATAACTTATTCAACTTAGTGACCTGATAACATTCGCGACCAGTAACGACATAGACCCATCACCCTAAAAGTAGGGATTTGTAGATTTTAGGATAGTCCTTGTTACTGGACTTAGCCGCGTGTGCAACGATTCATATAAGTGATTGTTATAAAGTTTGAATAACAAACCTCGAGTGAAGTCTCCCATGAGGATATGAAACGAGATTATCTATTAATTGGCAGTAGATCAAAGTCTCCATACTATTGGACGGGACCAAATGATAATTACCGCTTGTTATAACGCCATTTAAAATGGTGTGTGCACCAGGTAGGCGTTTACAAGTTATTAAAGTGATATTCCATCTACAACCTGTCGTCTTTTCTCAACAAAACATAAATCGTGTCCGCACAATCCTTGCAAATCCTAGAAAAGAATCTCAAGCCTACCGCAACCCACTGAGCTACCCGAGATTCTCAACTAAAGAGGAATCCTTTCACTATCCTGGAGGCCATTAAATCTCGTCTTCACCTCTTTAGCATTTTTTGTTTACTAAGAACCGCCCCAAATCCTTGTCCAGAAGAAACTTCGCGGGAGGCATTTTCCATCTTCGGAAGCAGTAGTGAATGTTGTGGAAGCTGTTTTAAAAGATTACCAAAAAATGGTTTGCAGCGTGTCTTTGTAGACTTCAGAAACACTGTGACAAGTGCACTACATTCAAAGGAGACTACTTTGAGAAGGAGCATCAAACTTCTGTTAAGTAAAGACATATTTCCAAAAACAATGATTATTATTGTTTGTTAAACAGCTCTCGTACTATTGAACACAATGGTAGGTCTTGCATATCGAAGGCAACCTGAGCTCTTCGTACATTCCTACCCGGAAGTTTTTTTATCTATCCATGAAAATTTCACCTTTCTCAAAACATATGTAATGTTAATTTCTCACCTCATTCTTGGGCTGTATCCTAGAAGCTGTCTTTCTCTGTCTAGTTTTTTTCTACAAGACATTTCCGTCTCTATCTACAATTTCCCATTCATAACACATGTCCTATCCTTGGAGACCATCCAACAGGAATGAAAAAATAATTCGTAAGTAAATCTGCGCACTTATTACTTTCACTCTTAAATTAGGTAGGTCCTATATAAAAACCCAGCCTGCGTATGTTTGTGTTCGCAAAACTCGAAAAAGTAGTCGGTCGATTGACTTTAAATTTTGTACAAACAGGTTTTGTAGTAAGACGAGCGTTTAGCCGTCATATATCATGTTCTAAAACCATTAGATGTAGGAGTTCATCTGAAACAAACTTTTAAAATTGCTCAGCGGTGGCAATTTTCGATGTTTCACAACGAAACTCAGTATATGCTATTAAAATTAACCGAGGTAGATATTATCAAAAAAAGTTAACGAATTCAGATCATTAGAAATGGAGATTAACCTGAAAACGGAAATTAAAAATTGAATCTAGCAGCCGCCATGTTTATTTCGTCATAATGTATATCTTTGTACGTATAGATTTTCATTTTTGACGAATTTTTAGCCTCGATCTATTATACCTTAAAACCACTAGGTGTAGGAGTTAATCTGAAACGAAATTTTAAAAACATTTAATTTAATTAGGCGTAGCAGCTCATGCCAAGAGTTAGATAGTTATATATAAAATTTCGGCCCAAGTTGTCAAATATTATATTAAATTCCATAAATATACGCAGTGAAAATAGATTGTAAGGAAATTTAGATATTGATGCATTTATACATAAAACGATATCACAATCAAATTTAGATTAGTGAATGACAGAGACTACGCGGCTGGTAAAAATTACTTTCTAGCGTAACAGCTTTGCACCTGTAAACGGTTAGTCTCTAAGGACAAATCAATTTGACACACACTTTTATGCTCACTGGTTCCTAGAATCAGTTTATAGCGTTCGCTCTCAGAGTTTTAACAGGTAAAAAAAGATACGCTTAATGTTCCTACTTCTAAAATAATTTACATCAGAACTTGCAACGTAAGACCCTCTAAATTCAAAACACTTAATGACCTAAATGTTCAAATCACAGGTAAATACAATTTCTCATCGGATTCATATTTTATTATCATCATTTAAACACTAATCATTTCCAATCGTTATTTTTTATCACTTGAATTTGAAAAAAAATGAAATTATAAAAAAAAGTTATCAAAAATATAATTTTATAATATGCTAGCTAATAAATATGCTACGAATAAACGAATTAAACATTACATTTTAATTAAATCGTATGCTATAAGCTGAGAACGAACTAAACATAGCCGATGCTAGTCAGTTTTTAATATCGGACTTCATGTAAACCTCCACTTCTAATTGTCGGATTTAATTCATTTTTGGGTAATACCTACCTCGGTTTATTACAATAGGATATACTGAGTTTCATTGTCAAACATCCAAAATTGTGACCGCTAGACTAATTTTTTTAATTTTCACTTCAGGCGAATTCCTACGCCTAGTGGTTTTAGAGGGTCTTTTAGGAGGAATTCAGTGACATACACACACATACAGAAGCATTATATATATATATATATATATATATATATACACATTTTTTCAGAAGAAAAAAAAATACCCCGTTGAATGCACGTTTTCACGGCTGGTAAACATAATATTAAAGAGATTCCGGGCTATGTGGCCGTGGTCCATGACTGATGTTTTTCCCTCACAGCCTCGCCACTGAAGATGCCTTCCGCAGTCGAGGGAGAAACGCCTGGTAGAAATACCAGTCACGGACCAAGGCCACATTGCCCGGAATCTCTTAGTATTATAACGATATCTATTGTTTGTTAATTATTTAAAATTTATTTATTTGCTTATTTAATTAGTATGTATTTATTTGTCTTTATGAATTTATAGCACATGCATTCTCTTCCACTCAACGCTAAACTATGTTATACATAGTTTATTTTAAACAATACCATCAGGTTCATCATTGCGACATTTATGGTATTCTCTCTTGGCATGGCATACTTCTAACCTACTTTTGAGGTTGGGACACCTGGAAATCAGGCTCACACTGCCCTGATAATATGAGAGGTGATGATAGTAATGCGCCAAGAGAAGCCTTAATCTAAACATAATCTAATGATCAATACTTAATAAATTCATTGTAAAACACCGTTGAAGTTATGTAATTGTATTGTATTGTAAGCCTATGTTTTCCCTTTACAAAAATTTAGGCGCTCTCCCCCTACAGGGAAGAATTTGAACCATACTAATTTAATTACACTTGTTTTCGTATAGATGTCATTTTGACTGGTACGTGGTCAGCGTTCCGCCTCATACTGAGATCTAGGAAACCAAGGTAGTACTAGGACGGGAAAATTCGGTAAATTTTGCTTAGAGGCCTTTTCATTCAGGCTTAAGGATTTTTTACGAGCCTGAAAATCTTCAGAGTCGGGACCCACGGCTTAAAGTCCCTCCCGGAGGACTTGCTCCTTGGATTTTTCCGTCCTAAAAAATCCATCAACCCCGGCCGGGTTTGAACCAGCGACCTTTGTGACCAGAGGCAAGGAGCATAACCACTACTCCACCGCATGTAATAAAATGTTAAAATATTAAAATAAGTACCTGATATAATCTAATGAGTTATGATAATGATTGTAAGATGGTGTTCGGGGACCGTATGGACCTTAATGTTTCCTGACATTTGACTTACAGGTGAGGGAAAACTCCGAAAAAAAAAACCTCACTCAGGAAACTTGTCTCAACCGAGGATCGAACTCCGGTGCACTGCGTGAAAGGTAGTACACTACCTCGAGATCACAGTGTAGACTATTTATAAAATTGCGGATGAATGAGAAATAATAATCGACAACATCCATTTCCTATTATTAAAACTAATAATTCAAAATTTTAAAATTTTACAAAACAATGGCGGTTCCAACACTACTATATGGATCGGAACATTGGGTCCTAACCAAAAACCAGGAACGAAAAATAGAATGGTCAGAAATGAGGTTTCTGAGGAGTGTAGCTGGCTATACAATAACGGATCAAAGGCGAAGTGAGGATATACGAAGAGAACTGAATATATTCAAACTATTAGATAGAATTACACAATACAGAGATAAATGGATAGACCAGCATCAATAGAATGGATAACAATAGAATTCCGAAACAGATGCTTCATTACAAACCACTAGGACGAGGAAATGTTGGAAGACCCAGTAATAGATGGATAGACCAATTCTAACATGAGATCGGAACAGACCACCAGGTCTAATCCTTGATGCTGATGATGATGATGACGATTCCAAAATACACCTCCAGCAGAGCACAGATATTCACAATTACCTACAATCACATTTTTAAGTTTATTAGGTCTAGCCGCTGGTAATCAAAAAGAAAAAAGAAATAATTTGAGCTCACTTTGTTATTGCTGCTAAAACAACCAGTAAACTATCATCATAATCATCATCACCATCATCATCATCAATAAATATAGGGGATTATGCCATTGGCCTGTTCCGCTTCAAGAAATAAATTGGTCCCTCCATCGCTTCTTAGGTCGTCCAGGGTTTCTTCGCCCAGTGGATCTGCAGTTGAATAGCCTCAGAGATAGCCTATTTTTCTGGCATTCTAAGGAGGTGTTCATGTCAATTATTTTGGTACGTTTCTATGGTGATTGCTGGTGTTTTGTGAGCTGTACGGATATCTTCATTTCTCATGTGGTCATAAAGTGTATAACCCGCTAAAGGTCTAAATAACTACTATTCTATTTGAAGAGAAAAATTATACGCTCAGACCGGGACTTGAACCCGGGACCCTTGGTTCTCTAGACCAAGTGCTCTACCAACTGAGCTACCTGAGCAAGATAGAAGCATGGCTTCATAGCATTTGGTGGACGGGAATTACAATGTATATAGAGAAAGATTTGCGTTTAGATCGGTACTTGCTCAGGTAGCTCAGTTGGTAGAGCACTTGGTCTAGAGAACCAAGGGTCCCGGGTTCAAGTCCCGGTCTGAGCGTATAATTTTTCTCTTCAAATATGATTTATCCATCATTGAGATGTACGAAATCAATAATAATAACTATTCTATTTAATTTGCCTGTAGTAAGAGCCCAGGTTTCAGGGCCATAAATAAAGTTGGAAGACATTGTTTTATAAAAATGTCGTTAATGAATGAATTCTAACACTACGGATAAACGTTTGCCAAGGTTTTTTGGCTATAATTGGAGTATACGCCTCTGAAGAAGCGAAAACCAGTAAACTAATTAATTCAATTTCTAAACTATTGTTTATACAATCTAAAGAATAAATAAAATTTCTTCTTCTTCTTCTTCCTTCTAAGTATTAGGCCAAGGCCTGTTACGATCCTATAGAAAATTTTCCCTCCAGCGTAAATAGTTTGATCCTTCCGGATTTCATCTTCCAAAATTTAATATTCAAACAATTACTTTAAGTAAAGCTACATCGTACCATATCTCGCCATCATATATTGCTAATAATATGACTGTTAGTCCTAATTTTCACTATGATTTAAAGAAAATTATTGCTCTTTTTTAATTATAGATATTACAATAAGAGAACGAAAAGCTAAATCGATTAATATTTAAATCATCATGTACATAATCATATAGTCAACACTTATTTTTAAATGTCCTGTGCTTCGATGTCTAACAAAAAATCAACATTGCCAAGAAATTGTCTTGTGGAACAAGATGAGAACAAGGTAAATAGGGTTGAAAAAAATGTTTCTCTGTCCCTCATGGAAGGCTCCGAACATCCGCCACACTAATCACAGAGACAAGGGATGCTTGGAGTGGGATGACAGTGGTTTTCATAATTTACAGGTTTCCACTGCCCTCCAGAAAGGTAAAATATACCGTTATGATGCTTCCAAAGAGTTTCGCTAACTCACTGGTACTACAGGACCGGTAGATTCATGGCCGCGCAGACGTAAGCTCTTAAGCTCATTCCTATCCCGAACCAATGTTTTCCAATCTAAACAAAATTGAGCGACCGATCTAGAAGGCCCTTGGCCTATCAGCCTGCTGCTGATCTCACATCTACATATGTTAATCACAGAGGAAATGATATTCCTGCTAGTGTAAGGATGACATGTGGTCAGCATTTCGGGACCCCCAGCCGTTATAGCTGGTTTTCTCTACCTGGAGCCGCTACTTATTGTAGCTACCCAAATTCCTCACGATGCTGGATGGGCACCGGTCCCAGACTAACCGAAATTCCATGAGAAAATGTCTCCCCTTTGGACATTATAGGCCTACCTACAGGACGTTTTCCCTCTGGGTTTCCTACAGGAATTTCCATGCCCCTCTTCCATTCCCCATTCGTGCCACATAACCTGTCCATCCGTCAGCAACATAATCTTTATGGGAAACAAGATGTTATAGGAACTGGTAGATGTGATATGAATTGAAAATGGAAACTTCTTGTATGAAAACCAAAGGAAAATGTCCAGTAATTAGGTCAAAAATGAAATGAGAGGCTAACATCAACCATATTTGATATACAGTATACATGTGAATAATATATCTATAAGGAATGATTGGAACATATTGAATCTGAAGGACGATGCATGGAGAGCTAATTTTCGCTCCTCCGGGATTCGAAGTGCTAGTTGGTTAGTCATATTAACGATCCAATAAAAACTTTAGACAGAGTTTTCTAAGGCACCTGAAGAGAATTACATAACTCACCAGGGAGACAAAATGCGAGTTTATCAGTAGTAGAAGTTAAGGGAATTCGTAAACAGAAATCCAGATTGAACCTATAGCAGGAGAAGAAAACACATATCAGTTTTTTAAAGTGGGTGCTGTGTATAGCCATAGCAAGGGATCCTGACGAATGAATTTGTAACGGGAGCATAGACGCGAGTCTTGCACTCATCAGATAACTGCCCGGCCAGTATAAATAAGACCACATGACATTACTAACACGCCTCTAGTGAAAATACGGTCACTGGTAAACATTTTTAAAATCACAGATTAATTATTAAATAATGTACGCTCTTGTTTATCCGCGGACAAGGTACATTCACTATGTATGTACACGGTATCTTTTATAAACGATGGCCGTCTGTTAAAGTTTTAAATAAGCACTAAAGTTCACATTTAATATCAATTTTTAACAGTCTTCGAATTCTACATCTGACCTGTCATCTCCATGTTCCATTTGATAAATTTCATGTCCATACTCTTCATCATTACTTTTATTCTTCTCAATTATTTCCCCCATGATTCCATCTGTTTCCCAGTACTCGCGTTCGCTGTCTTTATTGAATATTTTCCCATTCATTTTTACTAATATGTTCAAAGTTTACCGACACAGCTTTTCAATATATATACCAATGCCACCAGGTAGTCTTTATGGAATTTCTGACATGGCGCAATTGTAATGCACTTCTTAATTTGGGGCGCCTGGAAGGCGGAGTTACGTTAGCCCGAAGATATGATAGGTGACGAATGATAATGAAGCACCAGGAGAGTGTTAAATCTAAACATAACCTAAATCCAGACCATATGCGACCTTATGAATAATTTCCTTTAAGAAAAAAACCCTGTGGTCTGACTGGGAATCAAACCCGGGACCCCATGAACCGTAGTCAGAAGCTCTGACCACTAGCCAATAAGGCTGGTCAAATATTTACATTTAAAAATGGCATTCTTACTAACAACTCACTATGTGATATCTCCCCAAAATAAATTAAATGGGATTTCAATTGGGATGGTAATGTGGAAGTCTCAAACTGCGTGATTATTTTCGGCTAATATTGTGTCAATTATGTATGTTTTGTGTGTTGGTTTATTAATGAATCATATAAACGTGTTTTAGTGATTTTTCTCGGTGAGTATATTTTTTTGTATTAACCCGGGGCATGCATTTATTTTTCAACAAATTTGATGTTGGGAGTTTTATTTATTTGTATCAAACATGGTTAACAACTAAGACAAAGTTTTATTTTTCTTCCTATTTCACGTAATCCTAAAAAAATATATAAATATCCATCCATAGTAATTCTGTCCGAAGGCAGGTCCTTCACTGCAATCATAGCATTTTCATGCTATGCTGGCAGCTTCACTAGGGAATTGTAGGTGTGGTAGCTTCCCGTTGCTTTCCACACCGGTGAAGGATGATGATGATGCTAATGATAAGGATGATGATGATCATATGATTTCGGGGACCGTTTGGGCCTTAAAGTAATATAAATATAACAATTGGAAATTATATAAAGATAAATATTCTTCCATTATTAATGTTAAATGAACATTAAAAATTATCTCCCAAATTTAACTGTGAACAGTTTCTCCTTTTAACTTCGAAACTGTGAGAGGCATTGAGTTACATGAAACAATATACTTCAAAATCATTAAATTATTTACATCCACGTCACCTTACAATTTTAAAACTACAGGATGCAAAGGTACCAGATATTAAAATTAAGAACTACTGTTAATAATGTACTAGCAACACGTTCCTTCTCACTAAAATTTACAACTGACTGTACTCTGACGTAGTATTACAAGTGAGATTGTTTTGTTAGCACGTGTCTGGCAGGGAATTTACAGTACTCAGCAATTTTCGTAGGTTCGTCCACTGGATTGACCGTCAAGGACATTGTTCTAAATTCCTTGCGTGGCCTATAATGAGACATACCCCAGGATACTGCAATACATCGGTATCTTGTGGCACATCTCTCCTTCAGGGATGGCCAAGAGCCTCATGTTATAAAGTATATTTTAATTTCAAACTTACTCAATTAATTGAAAACATAAAAATCACAACTATGATTTTTTCCATAACTATAAGCAAGGAAAGTTTGTAAAACAGGGATAGAGGTTTCATTTATTATTATTATTATTATTATTATTAATATTATAGACAAAATAAGAAATACTGTCATAAGAGAATAAAATAATATTGGTTATTCAATAGTAGATTATATACGGTATAAGCAATTAAATTGGTATGGGCACGTACGACGAATGCAAGAAGAAAGATTACCCAGGAAAACATAGGAATGGTGTCCACCTGGAAGAAGGAGGAGAGGAAGACCTCGAAACTCGTGGATGCAGGAAATAAGAACTGGAATGAGAGCAAGGGGACTGGAGGACATGGATTGGATGGAGAGAGACGAGTGGAGAAGAAAAATAAAACTTTAGGCACAGAAAGATGTGTAAACATTAAAATTCTGTATATAAATAAAATTACTACTACTACTACTACTACTACTACTACTAATAATAATATTATTATTATTATTATTATTATTATTATTATTATTATTATTATTATTATTATTATTATTATTATTATTATAACTCGCACATAATCTAGATATGTATATGTCAAATTCCAACAAATTTAAGCCACAATTAAAAACACATTATTGAACTAAGTGCGACTAGACACAATTCTAAAATTTTACACTAACTCACTGGCACCATCGAACCCGTAGGTTAATGGCTGCGCGGACGTAAGTTCTTCAAACATTCCTATCCTGAGCTAAAGTTTTCCAATTATCCCTTGTATAATCTAAGTTATCTCAAATCATGGTTGTTATTCTCCCACCTTATTCTGGTCTGCTTACTGGGAGCTTTCCTTATGGTTTTCCTTCAAGAAGCTTCCATTCCCCTCTTTCATCCCTCATTAGTAGGCAACTAAGGTATTACTAGAGCTATTGAAGATTGTAAATTTTGCTTAGAGGCCTCTTAATTCAGGCTTAAGGTTTTTTTACGAATCTGAAAATCTTCAGACTCGGGACCCACGGCATAAAGTTCCTCCCGGAGGACTAGCTACTTGGATTTTTCCATTCCAAAAAAAAAAAAAATCCATCAATCCCGATCGAGTTTGAACCCGCGACCCTCGAGATCAGAGGCAAGGACCAACACTAGTCCACCGTGCCGACATGAAATATTGTAAGTACATGAAATTTACATTTCAACTTTAAATGTCTTTTTAATCTTTTTATATTTAGTATACTCAATTATAATAAAAGAGAATAAGTTATATGAGCACAGATCTTTCCGAGGAATTAGAAATAAATGTAACGAAGATTAAAACTGTAGAATATTTTAAGTATTTGGGATCAATAAATCAAAAAGATGGATCATTTGAATTAGACATCGAAAAAAGAATAATAGAGACAAAGAAAGTTATTGCCATATTAAATTATATTTTATGGTGTAAGCATATAATCAAGAGGACTAAATTATTAATATGTAACACAATTGTGAAGAGTATTTTATTATATGGTGCAGAAATATGGACGTTGAAGCAAAAACACAGAAATAGATTATTAGTCACAGAAATGGACTTTTTAAGAAGATCGGCAACAATATCAAAATTTGATAAAGTAAGAAATAATAAAATAAGAGACATAATGAATGTACAAAAGGATATTGTACAAGAGATTGAAGAATTCCAACTAAGATGGTATGGACATATAATGAGAAGAAGGGGCGCAGAAACAAACAAAGAAGTATTGACCTGGAAAAGGGAAACGTGGTAGACCAAAGCCAACGTGGATAAAGGGAATTCAAGACATGAAGAAGAGACATATGACAGAAGCAGACATGCAAGACCGGGAAGTGTGGAAGAAAAAAATTGTATATTTTGGTCAAGGATACCTGTGTAAATAACAGAAACAATCCTGAAAAAAAAATAATTAGCATACTGTATAATATAATCTAAAATGTAAACATATGCATTGATTTGGATATTAGTAGGGACAAATGCCATATTCAAGACATAACCAAATTTATTATAGATAGACAAAAATATTGGAAGGGTCATATAGAAAGAATGGAAGAAAACCGGCTTGCAAAAAGAGCTAAAGAAGATAGACCAATGGACGGGAGAAGAACAAGAGGAAGATCGGCCAAGAGATGGATAGACAGTGAATGCACATCCAATACGTCTTCCTCCGAGGAGTGATTTTGGAAATAAACAAGGATGAAAATCCTACAAATTAAGTTTAAAGAAGAAGAGAAGAAGAAAAAGGAGCTATTGGATGCAGGTTGAATGGAAGAGAAGTACTTATAGCCTTAATTCTGCCAGAATAAATAAAATTATTATTATTATTATTATTATTATTATTATTATTATTATTATAAGGACAGGTCTGTTTGCAAGCAATTATAGGATAATGCGACGGCGCTACTAACGACGCAGGCCCTAATGTGTGTATGAGAAAAATTACAAACTTTCCGACTAATATCTAAGTATGTCTTTGAAGAAAAAAAACACCGAGATAATTCAGCATGACGAAATAAATGTGTGTATGAGGGAAGGAGGGAGAGACAATATAAAGAGATGATACAGAAAAAAAAATGCTAACCGTGGCTGCAGTGAGAGAAGAGGAGCTACAGTATGTAGAGATCTGGCAGGTAGAGCCAGCAGGCAAGAGAACAAGAAGTGCTTCCAGTGTTGCCACTTTTCCAATCACAGCCACCAGCAACTTGGATGCTCTTAGTTCATATATCCCGATCACAACTAGTTGATAACCATTACTTTTAATAAATGAATGAATAATTTATTTAACAACGCTCTTTAACATCTAAGGTCATTAGCGTCGAATTTCAAATCTGGGCTCGAAATGACCATTAACATTTTGTTCAGAGGTATCTTAACTAGATCAAGAGGAGTACGATCCTTTTGGGGGGCATTTACGTCTTAAAAGAATGCTGGAAATTGGTTCCTCCGGGGTAAAATTTTTCCGAGGTAAAATAAGCTCCATTCGATTGTCCGGACGTGACTACTTTAGAGAATCCACGACAAAGGCTAAAAGGAGAAGAGTACTTAGCAGTGAGCTACATGATATTTATGGAAAATCAGTTAAGTCTCGTAGACTGCGATCGTCAGAACATGTGGCACGAATGGGAGATGAAAGAGGGGGAGGTAAACCAGAGGGGAAGGGCCTAGTAGGTAGGCCAAGAATAAGGTGAGAGAATAATGTTAACCATAATTAGAGGGAGGTAGTTTACACAGAGGATGATTGGAAATTACTATCTCGTAAAGGGATATATGGAGAGCTTATGTTCGCGTGGCCATGAACCGATGGTTTCGATAGAGTCAGTTAGTTAATTATGTGAATGAGAGGTCTTAAATATGGATATTGAATAGAATGTGATAACTCAAAAAAGAGGATTTTTTGTGTGAGAAAACCGGTGTCACAACAGAAACATCCTCTTGGATTTATTATTATTATTATTATTATTATTATTATTATTATTTTATACGAGAAAAAATTAATATTAAATATTCAATAGTAGATTACATGGTATGTAAACAATTAAATTGGCATGGGCATGTACGATGAATCCAAGAAAAAATGTTACCTAGGAAAAACATTGGAATGGTGTCCACCTAGAAGAAGAAAGAAAGGAAGATCTCGAATCTTGTGGATGCACGAAATAAGAACTGGAATGAGAACAAGAGGACTGGAGGGCATGGAGTGGATGGAAAGTGGAAAAGTAAAATGAAACTACAGGCACAGAAAGATGTGTAAAGGTTGAAAATCTGTATATAAATGAAACTTATTATTATTTTATTATTATTATTATTATTATTATCAGTAGTAGTAGTAGTAGTAGTAGTAGTAGTAGTAGTAGTAGTAGTAGTAGTAGTAGTAGTAGTAGTAGTAGTAGTAGTAGTAGTAGTAGTAGTAGAATTGATGTTAAACTATTTGAGAGAATAACTATTTTAATGAATTTCAACTAGAAATAACTTTCAGTGAACAGGCTATATCATTATTCGAGTATAGTTATATACTTATATGTAGTTTTTATACCTTACTTTCAAATAAAAAACTGTCTTATTATTCAGATTTAAATTTTATACTATACAAGGTATAATAGAGAAATTAAAGATGTTTGAAATAATAAGACTACTTAACTGGAAATTGGTGGCTGTAACAGGTTTTGTTTTGGAACATGGTTTTCAAAAAATTATCAGTAATTTTGGTCCAGTGTTGTGTGAATGATTAATGAAAGGAGGGAACGCACTCTTTACAGTGGAATTCATCGTAACCAGATTCTTATTTACAACACACATACTTTGAATGACTAAACAGAAGCTTCGTAATGTCTATAAAGTGTGATGTACTTCCATTGCTAACACGATTAAATCCCAGGGTTGCACAAATCACTAGCATCAAATGAAAACTCATGAGAAAAATGTTGGACTATTCTTCACAATCTGTGAAGCGACATTTTTAATTCCATCACAAACTCCTGCCAAATTTTGTTCTTAGGATTTCAATTTTCAAATTATTTCCCACTATTTACAATGATTTTTTACGTTTTTCTAACGATTATTTCAATGTGTATTATACGATATTTAACTACATACGTAGCACGAAGACATGGCAGCCATATTGATTTTAACGAATATTATATAGCAACAACAAAAACAGTTAATGTTCAGCCAACAATGAGCATATAGGCCTACTAATTAACTGTAAATATATTACAGTTCAGAATTTCAGAACTTACAACTTATTTTTGGGTATTGCATTATTTCACAGGTTAGAGTGCTTAAATTGCGTTAGGTTAGCTTTTAGGTTCGTTAAATATCGTGTATATGTTGGTTGCATCCCGTGATTCCATAGTGTAAACCGCTTCGCGTTTGTTTGGAGCATGAGCATAGTGTATGATTGGAACTTAGAAAACAAAAGTCGCGTCACATGTTATACAGAATCCCCAAATGTGGTCCTATTTTAGGAATTACGAGATCTTTAGTGACTACATCCAAGGGTCATCATCCGTCACGAATTAGGCTTTTGTAGACCTGTTTCGGCCCCATCTAGCAGTATTTTAAGAGGTCCCTGGTCGATAATGTCTTTTGGGTTTATATTGCATCATCGTTTTTGGGATTGTTGAATTAGGCATTCTTTCTTACATGGTCTAGCCAGTTTAATTTATATATGTTGAGTTTTTCTTCTACTGATTCTACTTCTAATTGTTCTAAAATGTCTTCCTTTTTTATCTAAAAGAGTGTAACGTGTTGTCCTTCTGAGAAATTTAATTTCCGTTGTAGCTATTGATTCTGCTCCTGTCTCTTTTTTCTTAATGTCCAAATCTCACTTCCATATAAAAGGGAGGGTAATGTTAAAGTATTATATATCTTTATTCTTGTGGATTTTTTGTACTAATTTAGCTTTTAATGTATCATTTATTATTCCTAAGATTTGTGTAAGTTTTGTGATTTTCTTGTTCACATCTATATCATTCTGATAAGATATTTCACAATCTAAATAGTTTAAATTTTGTACTTGTTCTAGGCATTGGTTATTATCAATTATACATAAAGAAAATAATTGAAACTCAATGTCCTGGAAAGAAATCGAAATAATAAAAGAAGCCAAGAACACACACCTAGTGACCCGAACCCTCTTTACAAAATTTCACAAGCACAAGATGGAACATATGTTTCGAAAGGTCTCCTGGATATTTCACAGTATCAAATAGTTGACGACGACTCAGATACCAATTTTATGATTTTAGCTTTTACATAGTGATCTCAACGGTTTTCCATAATGGATTTTAAAAGTACAGTATTATCTAATTTCTACGTTAACATTTCTAGTGCCCCACCATTATATAATGTTCTAACATTCCATGTTCATATGAATATAACCCTGCGTTTGAGCCTTTGCCATTGATTCTCTGAAGTACTCCCCGCCCGGAGAACCAAATGAGGAACTATTTTACCTCTGGAAGATTTTACTCCAGTGGAACCCATTTTTGCATTTCTTGAAAGTTGCAGTTTAACGGTGGAAGATTGTCACTTTTTCGACCAAGATCATTTTTTCGTCTGACTTATGCCTTCGACCTGCCTGACATGGGAAACCCTTTCGGCAACATTGATACTGCCGGCATAGCTCCCGCCACTCCACCATGACAAGGAAAAGGTGCCACAGATTCTCTCAAAAATCGATAAATTGAAAATATATAAAACTGTCATTCTTCCGGTTATACAGTGTGGTCCAAAAGTCTCGATCCATTTCCATTAAATTGACATTTTCTTCGTTGGTTCATCACGAAGTATGCTGACCATTGAAGAAAGAATAACAGTTGTTACCGCGCGATTGCGATTGGTAAGCTATGAACAAGTGCGTCAGGAATTTGAACGAAAGTTTCACAAGCCAGCACCTACTAGAGCCAATATCCGGATGTTGGTGAACAAATTTAGACGAACAAGAAGTGTTCTTGATGAAAAACGTTCAGGCAGATCACAGACCTCTGCAAATGATGTTGAATGTATTCAGCACGCGATTGAATGCAGTCCAGGCGCGTCGACTCGCAGGCTCAAAAATGAACTGGACATTCCCAGGACAACAGTCTGGAGGGGTTTGAGGTTTAAACTCAACAAACGTGCATACCATCTGCAAGTGCTGCATCACTTGGAACAGGAAGATTATGCTGCCCGTCAGGCTATATGCCATGGCTGTTGTTAATGAAAATCTAATGAGCAATATCCTTTTCAGTGACGTGGATGCATTCCACATTTGATGGTCGTGTAAATAGGCATAATTGTCGAATATGGGCCGACGAGCAACCTAATGCTACATATGAATGGCAACGAGATACACACAAAATTAATGTATGGCTAGGTGTAACAGCAACAAAACTGTACGGTCCATTCATGTTTCAAAAACCCACAGCCACTGGAGTCACCTACTTGGACATGCTTGAACAATTTCTAGAACCACAGCTTACGCAGGATGGTGTTTTACACTCTGTTGTCTTTAGCAAGGTGGTGCTCCACCGCATTTCAATCTGTGTGTGCGTGCCTATCTCAATGCAACATTTCCGGGTCGCTGGATCGGCAGAGCTGCGCCAAGAATGTGGGCACCACGCTCACCAGACTTAAACCCGCTTGATTTTTTTTTCTTTTTGCGTGGGGTTTTACCAAGTCCCATGTGTACAAGACTAAGGTTCGTGATCTTCTTCATTTACGGGAACGCATTTACGAGGCAGTAGCAGTTATTACAACACGTCATCTGCGTAATGTGTTTAGAGCAACAGTGCAACGCTGGGAGCAATGCCTCGAAATGCAAGGGGGGGGGGCAGTTTGAACTGTACTGAAGATTGTTCACAGACATCTGACAAATAACATATGTAACAGTCATGAACGTTGGTCAATGCTTTCAAAAAATAGATCGAGATTTTTGGACCACTCTGTACTATATGGATTATAAGAAACCAGATATAATAAGAACGTTTCAGTATTGTAGAATGCGACGGACAAGGCATGGGGCACGAATGAGGAAAGAAAGAGGGGTAAGGTAACTTCTTGTAGAAAAAACAAAGGGAAAACGCCCAGTTGGTAGATCAAGAATGAGGTGGGAGAATAACATTTACTATGATTTGAGGGAAGTAGATTATATAAGGAGAGATTGGAAAATATTTATTCAGGGTATGGATCGAAAACTATACTGACTATCTAGACTTCCGGGCCTGCTCTAGCATCTTCATTTTCTCACTTTAGGTATGGACACAAAACCAATTCTTCGCTGTCTACCTCGATCTAATTGATCCACGTGCTCTCCCAATCTTTCTATAAACTGTTACGTATTTTATTTTATCTATTTCCTTATCTATTTTTTACAATATTTCGGAATTTTCACATGTTCCTGCGTCCAATTAATCTACTGACATTCTCCTGCAATTTCTCTGTCATTTCAATCATTATTGTCCAATCTTATTTCTCCTCATGCTGCTTAAAACATGCTTAAAACACCATCAATCCACGTTATTTTTGGCCGTCGCGCCGAGTCCTTCTGCTAAGAGTAATTTAGTAATTGTCTTGGTAATGTAACTTCTGTCATTCTTTTTACATGACCATATACCATTATAACGATTTTTTTATTAAATACATACTGAAGTTTGAACTTTCATCTTTTGTTTAATTAACACTGTTTCTTATTTTATCTCTTCATTCAAAAACTAATCCATGTACCAAAAAAAATATTTTTTTATTTCCCTTCCTTTAATACATTTCAAAATGCGCGTTAAAATATATATTTTTTTAAAATTAATTTTAACCCTATTTTAGATATTTGTGCGAGAGTTTGTTACACACAACTTATAATTTCCACTTTCCTTATCCTGAGTTATGCCAACCTAATCATGTGTAAACAACATATGATGTTTAGGCCTATTTTTTCCTTCTGTAATTGCTGTGACGATGGTAATAAATTTAATTGTAAAATTTCGTTGTAATGTTAGAGTATAAAAATAATATAATACAAAATTATAAAATTATGTAGGTCTATCTTGTATGCAGTCTCCTCAATTGATAAAAATAATTATAATATTGTAGACTCTTCGGGACCAACCCCATCCTCAGCAGAAGGTTGTTCGCTACTTTCCAGCTAACAGGCCTATTCAGATACAGGAAAGTAACGAACAACCTTCGGTTGAGGATGGGACTGGTCCCAAAAGGCCTGCAATATTTTAATTATTTAAACAGTTGAGGAGAAAACCCAAAACACGTAAAGTGCAGAGGGTGGCATTAGAACTCACACAGTTGAGATTGCATACAAGATCCATAATTTTATAATTTTATATTTTAATTATTGTATATTCTGTGATGATAATGATAATAATAGTGTGTGATAGACTGGAAGATAAAAATCACTAATTAATTCATCATTAATAGCTGATGGTTAACTTTATTTTTTTTTATTTCTAAACAGGAAATGACCCTTGAGTAAGACGTATTAAGGCCTAATAGCGATGTAATTCGTATGTCTTGCTACTAGTCGCGTATGTTATGATGCTTTTATTTTGTCGACTGAAAATTAATAGACCTAAAATAATGCAAAGTCATGGAATGATTGAAACTAAATAACTTATGATGAACTAATTAACAGGATAGTTATCAGAAGATAAGAATGTGTAGTTGGTTTCAAATGAGAACATTTGCGAAATGTTGATTGGGAAGAACTCTCTGTTCTGGGAATCTCCTAATTTTAATATTTTAATATATATATATATATATATATAATTATCTCCATGGCGGAGATGGTTAAGGCAATACACTACAAAACGAAAGATCGAAGGTTTGAGTCCTGGTGTGCCACCCAAACCTTCTGGTGGCACAATGGCCCAGGGGTCGATTTAGCTTCTATCGGAAATGAGCACCAGACGCTTGTTCTGGGGGTAAAAGCGGCCGGCACGCACAGCAAGAGTCTCCTATAGCATGTAGTGGGATCACTTTACCTTTTTAAACTGGCCATTAAACAGCTGTCTAAATGACTTAATAAATCGGCCTTGATGGACTTCTATTGGATAGCTGACTTAACTTGACACAGAGAGAGAGAGAGATACAAGGGTAGATCGTTGACCGGTTTAGTCCAGATACAAAAGGAAGAACCCACCATGTTGTCACCCTTAACCCTATTAACATCTGGTGAAGAAACACCGACAACACCGGTGCGAGTGAGAGAGGTGAGCACAGTTGTCTCATTCTACAAATTTCTAGTAAAGTTAAACCAGAGAGACTATAGGTAACATGCTTGTCTCTGGTTTCGAGATGTGCTGATTCATACCCGGTTGAGGTTGATGGAAACTTTAGAGAGTAAATATCCTGGGCATAATTTACTTTGAAACGGCAGTAAAACCATGTATGCCATATGGTACATTTTAAGCACATAAATGAACCTCAAGCCAGAAATAAGAGTCTTCCGAGTAAATTTGTCACCGTCTCATGTTCAGATTTGAACTGTGACGTAGTGAATTGAGTTATTAAAGAGCGCTGTTAAATAAAAATACTAACAGAAATTAATAAAATATGCATAAAAATATTGATGAATCAATTAAAAATAAAACAGAGCACCTATCCTTTGTTTCTATCCTGTTCTTAAATTATCCTCTCCCTTTTAGGTTCTTCTTACATGTACCATGCCACCCGAGACAGAGTGACACGACTTGCCGGGAGTGGATTTTTAGTAGGTGTAGTCTTCTACACTCTCCTGTCTATTCATCTCTTATTCTTCTTCTTCTTCTTATTCTCTTTATTTGTAGGATTTTCATCCTGTTTATTTCCCAAATCAATCCTCGGAGGAAGACGTATTGGATGTGCAGCCATTGTCTATCCATCTCTTGACTGGTCTTCCTCTTGAACTTCTCCCTTCCAATTCTTCAGCTTTTTTTTTTTTCCAAGTCTGTTGTGTTCCATTCTTTCTATATGATCTTTCCAATATTTTCGTCTGTCTATAATAAATTTGGTTATATCTATAATTTGACAATTGTCGTAGTGCTTTTCTTAGCGTTCGTCATATATATTGTCCACCACTGTGGTTTCGAGGTAGCATGTTGCCTTGTCACGCAGCGGTCGGGACAGGCTCCTGGGTGAGGTTTTTTTGCGGAGTTTTTCCTCACCTGTAAGACAAATGGCAGGAAGCGTAGGGCCCAACGGTCCCCGAAAATCATCCGGCCATCATCATCATCCTTATCATTCTGCAGTGTGGAAAGAACGGGAAGCTACCACACCTATAATTCCCTAGTAAAGCTACAAATCATAGCATGAAAATACTATGATTGCAGTGAAGGACCTGCCCTTGGGCAGAATTACTATGGGCGGATGGATATATATATATATATATATATATATATATATATATATTTGTTTCCGTCTTTGATCCGAGGCTTGATCATCTCTTTGGTCCAAAATATTTTCCTAGAACTTTACTCTCAAATACTCGTAATCTTTAAATACATACCATATAAATGTGTAAATGTACAAAATCCAAAGAATGCCAATGTTTCTTTGTATTAAATTTTGAATAAATGTGGTGCAAAAATTACTTTTAAGTAACTGATAAATGAAACTAAGACTTTTTAAAGTTATTTTAAACTAAAACACAAGATTGTTACCCCTGGTTTAAACAATCTCTTAAATTATTGTCCTAAGGCAATCAATTTTATCGAAGTTGCAACCAATTATGTAGTATGTGCTGTTGTTTATAAAGATACATCAAATACAGGGCTAAATGAAGTGGCGGAAATGAGCCAAAATTCAAGAACCCGCCATTCTTCGGTAATATGTGAGAGCAATCAGGTGTGCAATTTGGGATATTCCTTCGTTTATATTGGGTTCACTCCAAACAACCAGCTCTGGTTGCCAAATTAACTTCAAAATGTATTCTGAATTACCATTCAACCTCCCAAGATGATAATCTCGAGTGAATTCTATATCTTTTTAAATACCCAGGAATTATAGTTTTCTAACAATGTTCGTAGGGTTGCCTATGTTTAACAATGATAATTTGTGATCCTGCAAGGAGATTATTTGGCATAATAGACACAATTAACATATTTATTAGATCTAATTTATTTTGTAATACGTATTTTACTTAATATAAAAGTTCTTCCTAAACAAACCATTTGTTTAGATATAGGCCCTATACAGAGTGCAGGATAAGTCAGTTAAGCGAAAATGCAAATATATTATTTTCTGCAGCTTGCAATATCTATACAGAAAACAGCTACAGAATTGTTCAAAGTGATTTGAGTGTTATCACACAATTTTCCATTATTACCGTACTCCTGTTCAATCAAATCCCGTAAATATTGGTTTTGTACTGAAAAGTTTTTCCCTCAAAATTTCCCACATTGAAAAATCACATGGAGTGAGGTCTGGTGATCAAGGTGACCAATCGATTTTACCACGCCTTCAAAATAGTAATTAAAAAATGCAAGGACGTTTAATTCACCGTGCGGAGGGGCACCGTTTTTGTTGCCAAACAAGTTGTTTCGAACTACTTCAAACATAGGCCTGTTGTCTAATTTTACCATAACTTCACTTCTTAACATTTGAAGGTACCTATTGGCAGTCACATTTATATACATGCTACGAGACAAGATGTATTCCATAGTTAGCAAATTACCTCAAGCAGTAGTGAGATATTCTGTATATCTGAAGGTCCCGTATTCAAACCCCAATTCCAACCAACCTGATTTTTTTCCCCTTGCATCCGCTTACGGTATGTACTATCATTAATATTTTTTATGTTGCCGTTTTTACTCTTTTAGATTTATTGGTCAAATTTTCTCTTAGTATTTAATATCAGGATTAATAATAATTATTGTGATTGTTATATTTTAATGTAACATATGTCTGTCCTGGTGAGTGGAAAATAAAGCCACATGGCCTCAACTCCACCAAGCTAAATAAATAAATAAAAATAATTTCTACTTCTAATGATCTGTTTTTTGAGTGAAACTTGGGTAATGACCAAACAATTAGATATTCTGTATATCTGAAGGTCCCGTATTCAAACCCCAATTCCAACCAACCTGATTTTTTCCCCCATTGCATCCGCTTACAGTATGTACATCATTAACATTTTTATATTGCCGTTTTTACTCTTTTAGATTTATTGGTCAAATTTTATCTTAGTATTTAATATCAGGATTAATAATAATTAATGTGATTGTTGTATTTTAATGTAACATATGTCTGTCCTCGTGGGTGGAAAATAAAGCCACATGGCCTCAACTCCACCAAGCTAAATAAATAAATAAAAATAATTTCTACTTCTAATGTTCTGTTTTTTGAGTGAAACTTGGGTAATGACCAAACAATTACAAAGTAGAATACAAAGCGTACAAATGAACTTCCTTAGAAGAACAAAAGGCTGCACAAGAATGGATCGGACAAAGAATGAAGATATAAGAACAGAGTTAAATATATATCCATTGAACAATCCAATCAAAGAATATAGAGAAAAATGGTTTAGATATGTAGAAAGAATGAATGTAACAAGATTACCAAAAGCAGCATTTAACTACAAGCCAAGAGGTTCGAGAAATGTAGGAAGGCCAGTGAAAAGATGGACAGAACAACTGTGAGACGGAACAGGCATTTTGCCTAACCCGTGAAGTGAAGAAGAAGAAGAAGAAGAAATGATTTTTGGTTAACTAACTCGTTCTTACCGTTTTAATTAATTAATTAATTGCTGTAGGCCTACACCAAGTGTGGATCCGATTAAACAAAAATTGCGGCCTCTACAGCGTATCAGTATTTCAAGATTAAACTTTTAGGAAAATGTTTCGACCAAAGAGAGATGAATAGACAGGCAACCGAGAAGACTAGATAACAATGATTTACATGAACTTTATGGGAAACAAGATATAATAAGATGATTTAAATCTCTTAGACTGCGATGGGGCACGAATGGAGAATGAAAGAGGGACATGGAAATTCCTTACAGTAAAATCAGAGGGAAAGCGTCTAGTAGATAGACCAAGAATGAGGTGTAAGAATAACAATAACCATGATATGAGGAAAGTATATTAGACAGGGAATGACTACAAAAACATTAGCTCAGGATAGGTATGTTTGGAGAGCTTATGTCAGCATGGCTATGAACCTAACGGGTTCGATAGTGTCAATCAGTTAGTTAAAATGTTAACACACACACACACACACACACCACACCACACACCACACACACCACACATATATATATATATATATATATATATATATATATATATCACTGGCACTATCGAACCCATAAGTTCATGGCCGCGAGGATATACGCTCTCCATATATCCCTATCCTATCATGTTTTTCAATCAACCCCTATATAATCAACTTCCCTAAAATCAAGGTTAATGTTTTTCTCACACCTCATTCTAGGTCTACCAACTGGGCGTTTTCCTTCTGTTTTTCTTATAAGAATATTCCATGCACCTCTTTCATTCCCCATTCGTGTCAATTGTCCTGTCCATCGCAGTCAACGAGACTTAACTGTTCCTATCGTAACTGACTTCCAAAATATATCATGCAGGTTATTGTTATTTAGTCTTCTCCATTCACCTGATTTTATATATCTATTTGTCATGGTCATTTTCGGGATTTAATAGATATGATAGGCGAAAATATGAATATATTTTTTAATCATCTTCGTGAGAAAATAGTCCATCGCTGTGGCCTCGGGGTAGCGTGCTGTCTTGTCACGCAGCGGGCTCGGGTTCGATTCCCGGTCGGGACAGGCTCATAGGTAAGGATTTTTGGGGGGGGGGGGTTTCTCACCTATAAGATAAATGCCAGAATGCTTAGGGCCCAACGGTCCCCGAAAATCATCCGGCCATCATAATCATCCTTATCATTATCATCATCATCCTTGACCGGTGAGGAAAGCAACGGGAAACTACCACACCTATAATTTCCTATAAAAATCTGCAAAGCATAGTATGAAAATGCTATGATTGCAGTGAAATACCTGTCCTCGGGCAGAACACTATAGATAGATTAGAAAACAAACTAAGTTGCTTCATTTTTTTTTTCTGAATTGGCTACTAGTTGAGAGTACGTCTGGTTCTGGCTACAGAAAGAAATTGAGGAGTATAACAGAATAATCATATCTCCATTCTTGTTAACACTTTTGAGGACGTCTAGTCTTACGCGTGAACAAGTCCCAGGAAGATAACCTTATTAACACATTGTAAAGACAGGTTTTAAAACACCCAGAACATCAGAGTGAGTTTGTTTGATAAAAACTGAAATGCTCAAGAAGTGTTGACTAAGTGTCAGCTACCTTATGAGTGGAGGGCGACAAAAAATATTGACCTAAGAGAGAAGTGCAAGACAGTTGTCTCTACTCATTTATGTTTGAAGATATGCTGGAAGGGGAACCGCTTAGAAGCTTCTGACTGGAAAGAATTTTGGCTACACAGACATTAACAAGAAATCTGTTCAGGGATGTCAGAGTCCATGCACGCAACTATCTAAACTTGTGAAGGCGAAGAAAACACTCCTACAGTAGCGCACAAAACAAAATCAACACGACAGGATGGCAAGAGAGAATGGCACATTTCATGATTTTGATAATTACAAAATATTGCAATGAAGGCTTTCATGGCAATTTTCAGGGGGTATTAGTCCAAAAATGATATATATATATAAACCAACTATGCTACGGCGTGCCTTTTATGTACATAATGTTCATTTATTAATTGATATTTCCAATACCATTATTTATTATTAAAATCAACATCATCATTACTCTGTTAGGTAACACTAAGAAATTTGGACTGGAAGTAAACATCAATAAAATAAATAATTAGTTACATATAGAAATACATTATGTAGACCTATTGAAAATGGATAATTATTGACAAATGACAAAACATTTGAAGTGGCTGAAATGAAATACCTAGGAACATTGATTAGAAATAATAATGAGGTGCACAAAGAAATTAAACATAGACTCAGTTTTGGAAGTGCATGCTACTATGCATTACAGGGACTCTTACCCCAACCTCTGAAAAAAAAATGAAAATATATGAAAATGTTATTCTCCAAATTATATGGATGCGAAACGTGGACTTTTACTTTAAGGGAGAAAATATTGCGAATTTTTTACAATAAAGTTCTTACGAAAATTTATGGACCAAAGAGAGATTAACAGACAGGCGAATGGAGAAGACATTATTATTATTATTATTATTATTATTATTATTATTATTATTATTATTATTATTATTATTATTATTATTATTATTATTATTATTATTGAATCTTCAAATATTTTTAAACCCTATTTCGCCACCAAGGCATGTTAGGGTTGTAGCTTACTATAACAGTATTATACTATACATTGTAAAACAGAATTATTATCTTATGGTTTTGAATGAGTGTTATGAATTACATAAATTGTCTATAAGTGTCTTAGAAAATACTACATATCTGTTAATCATTTTTAAACCGATAAATCAATGAAAGTCCAACTTCCTACATTTCGGGGTTGCCAACCTAAATAACTATACTGTAATATTACATATTGCAAACCTCGTGCGGGAAGTAAAACCACCGTCCTATATGTATGCTATGTATGTTATGCCCCAAAATTTATAGGCTTCATAAAGACATCGTTTATTGGACTCGTAATTGGTAGAAGGATCCAGCCATAGTAATTCTGCCCGAGGACAGGTCCTTCACTGCAATCATAGCATTTTCATGCTATGCTTGCAGCTTTACTAGGGAATTGTAGGTGTGGTAGCTTCCCGTTGCTTTCCACACCGGTGAAGGATGATGTGATGATGATAAGGATGATGATGATGGCCATATGATTTCGGGGACCGTTTGGGCCTTAAAGTTTTCCCGACATTTGTCTTAAAGGTGAGGAAAAACCCCGATAAAAACCTCACTCAGAAAAACTGCCCCGCCCGGGGATCGAACCCGGGTCCGCTGCGTGACAAGGCAGCACGCTACCTCGAGACTACAGCGGTGGACGGTAGAAGGATTATAGTAATAAAAAGTACCTTAGGATATTTTATCTTTTCCTTAAAATATTTGATGGATATAATTATTAGGGTTTTTTTGGCAGTTTTTTTTATAGAAATGCGTATGTCCGGGTGCTTCGTACCAGGCATATATTATCACAACATATTTTGTAAACACCTTCCCGTTAGAGCGATACACTTACAAGAATATATACTCAGGGTGTCCTCCCCAAAGAGACACTCGTCGGGGGTTGGATAGATGGCTCTGACCCCCATATGACTCCGAGGTTACCTCCCATGGACGAACGTAAGCCGGCGTATTTGTTTATACTTAATCATAGAATAGTATTTTTCTTGTAGACCTATTTAGATATACATAATTAAAAACTCAGCATAGAACTTCGTGTAAAACTAGAGGGGAAAGTCTTAGATGAGATAACATTGCATCAGCTACTTTATAAACTTTGTAGATTAATCACGTCTAATTTCATTATGTTTCACTTCACTCTTGTTTTAAATCGTTCAATATATATATTTTCGTTTTTATATTTATTTTCTTTATGTGTCTACCTTAATTCCTTAGTTTTTGCTATCCTTTACAGAATTATCTAAATTCTGACATTGATTTAATGTTAAGCCCATCTCATTTATAGTCCTCGGCCACTAAATATATCTTGCTATCACATAACCAGGAGAGGGACCCTGACAACGTACAATGTATATAAAAAATATATCCAAAAGGTAGTGTTAATATACATTAAGTTATATGAAACAAATCACTGCATTTTAAATGAACTGAACCTTATTTGAAACAATATAAAACAATAAATACGTACTTGCCGCCATTTTATGACTGATTGGTGTCAAGGGCTGCTGTAGTCTCAACTAATAAATATTGCCCACACTGTTAACGTTAGTCAGATGTTTATAATGAACGCAAGTATTTCCAACAAATATATTATTATTTTACTTTTTACTTTTATTTATTATTTTGAAAACACCATTGCGAAAAAAATGTACAACGCACGTTTGTGAAGTGTTTTACAGAATCTCGAAATTAAAAACCTCGCTATCGCTCGGTTTTAAACATTTCCTCACTTCTGTGAAAACCATTTCCCACCTCGCATCGTAATATACTATTAATAATAATGAATAGTTATCAGAGGAAGGTAAATTTTATGCTGTATCCAACTTATAACTGAACTGTATTCCTCGTTTTAAATACACGTATAAAAATTTGTTATTTATATAGTTTAATTTTAAAATTTTGTGATTAATTTGGTTAGATTTATTTTAAATCTATGACGATTCCTGGGATCACAGATTTTCAAATCGTGAATAATATGAATTTTGGAATGTTTCCGGGGAATAAAATACTTTTTTTTCCCTCGCTGATTGGCTCCGCTTCTTGGTATAATGTTTACACCACAATTTAAAACGGTGTTCCAGTTGAACACGCGTATTTAGTGCAGCAAATACAAGTGTATTGCGGTAATACTAGACCGATGTTCTTGTGGTTTTCATTGCAGCCTTTGTACGCTTGGCACTCACGCGTTCTTTATTTTATAACCAGACTATTTGGTTACACTTGTGACTAACTGAATATACCGCAACTGTCGCAACATCTTATTTATTCCAACACGCAGCAACACAATCTCAATGTTGCATCTATACCAAACTTGTCGACATTCCACAAAGAATTAGTAAATAATATGACACAAGAAAAAAATAAAGGTAATTAATTTACTAATCTACACATTTTAGTTAAAATGTTTATCATAAGTAATGCCACGAGTGATTTCCAAATTATCGATAAATTCACGACTCACGAAGTGAGGAGTGAATTTATCTAGAGAATTTGGAAATCAAGAGTGGCATTTGTTAGGACTATTTAACGAATAAAATTAAGCTGTTTACTCACAAATCATTATTAAACTATAGTTATTTTAAAATATTTATATATTTAATGTAAACGGCGATGTTTGAAAACAAATGAGAAACGATAGGTACGCTTCTACTGCTTCTTTTGTTTATCACTGCAACCAGATCATACTATTTATTGCCAAAGGAACGCAATATTGTAAGGAGGAGCTTTCTTTAATATGGTAATTATAACACTGATAAATATTTGGTGAAACACGACTCTGATTGGTTGTAAAACAGAAATCATTGAAACGTGATTGGTCATTGACTCCCATTTGGGACATGAGTTAAATAGTCATTATTAACCACCACTGTTGTCTCGAGGTAGCGTGCTGTCTTGTCACGTAGCGGGTCTGGGTTCGATTCCCGGTCGGGACAGGCTCCTGGGTGAGGTTTTTTCGGGGGTTTTCCTCACCTGTAAGACAAATGTCAGGAAGCTTAGGGCCCAACGGTCCCCGAAAATCATCCGCCATCATCATCCTTCTCCGGTGTGGAAAGCAACGGGAAGCTACCACACCTATAATTCCTTAGTAAAGCTGCAAAGCACAGAATGAAAATGCTATGATTGCAGTGAAAGACCTGCCCTCGGGCAGAATTACTTTGGATGGATTAACGCTATTTAATAAAAGCTAATAAATTATTTATAATTGATAAATAATGCTAATAGTGAGGTGTATAAATCTTATCCAACAGCTACCAATAAATAGTCCTAAACATGGTTTTAAATTATTAATTCTTTATATTAAAAATATATTTTTATTCTTTTCAGATTTCTATAAAATCTGTTAATTTTGGTGGAGATAAAATCCTCAAATTTTGCACAATCATGATTATTGGCTAAATATAGGCTAATAATAATACGTCTACAAATATCACGAGTATTTCAGAATAAATTTCTTAGGATATCTTTTGGACCAAAGAGAGATCAACAGACAGGCGAATGCAGAATACTACATAACAGTCATCTACATGATCTTTATAGTAAATCAGATATAATTAGAACCTCAAGTCTCGTAAACTGCGATGAGCAGGTCATGTATGATGAATGAAAAATGAAAGAGGGGCATGGAAAATCAAAGGATAAGCGCCCAGTAAGTAGTCCAAGTATAAGGTAGGAGAATAACATTAACGACGATTTGAGGTAAGTAGGTTATACAGGGGATGATTAGAAAACATTAGCTAAGGATAGGGATGAGTGGAGATCTTATGTCCGCTCGGCGATGAACCTTCGGGTTCGATAGTGCCAGTTAGTTATAAACATTATTTTTTTTAAAGAGAGAGACAGCTATATGCAATTATTAAAATGTTTATATTATACAGAGTGCAGCATACATGACGCTAGCAAATATCAACAGTATCTCTGCTACTGGCTCACTCGTTTGAAAACGTAAGTACAAAAGCGGATAGGCGGCCTTCCCTTTTCTTTTTTGTTAAAACAAATATCACGTAAGTTAGCCGCATAATCCTTTCAACATATCTTGGCGAGTGACCAATTCCTGCCCGATGACGGTTCAATGAAATGATGAGAAGCGCCAATTACGCTCCTCACTCTACTTCAAATCTATTAGATTAAAAAAATGATGAAATCAATATGACATTAAAACTCTGGTAGAGAGGATAATAATAATTAATAATAATAATAATAATAATAATAATAATAATAATACTCATGTTCCTGGTAATAATTAGGGTAATAATAATATGCTAATAATGTTTTATTTAATACCGGATAGACCAAAAGTAAAAACGGTTCAAGGCCTTCATTCCATTAAACCAGAAAAAAAGGAAATTAATTACAAAAATTACATAAGATCGTATTATCTTTTTCTTCTTCATCCAACCAAGTCTTGGGCCTATAGGCCTGTTACGATCTCACTGATGAATTTTGTATTCAGCGTTTCCTTGGACGGCCCAGGGATCTCTTCCCTGTTGGACAAAAACGAAGCAGGCCTCTTGGGAACTCATTCGTCGCAAATGATTCATCCAGTTGTTCTGGTATCTATGTATGGTAGTCAATGAACGGTTCTAAACGTAGTGCCGTCAAGATATAATCATTGCGTTTGGGATCCGATTTGGAAACTAAATAAATATATAGAGATATATACATATATATATATATATGTATGTATATATGTATATATATATATATATATATATATATACTGAGGTACAGACTCAGAGATCCGGGTTCGAATCCCGTCCAGGCATTTATTTTTCTTATCATTCCATATTAAGCTTGCATTGCTCAATGTTAAACATTTAATTATAACATCTATAAAGCGTCACTGCTATAAGGTAAAAATATTCTCTTTAATTTGCTTACTTGATATAGTCAGCTGCTAGATGGTGGTGAAGACCGAGTTCTCGCGACATCTAGTAATAACGGAGAGTATAATACATATATAAGAAAAAATAAGTGTTTGAATTGGATTCGCGTGGTAGTGTAATGGATATCACGCTGGGGTACAGACTCAGAGATCCGGGTTCGAATCCCGTCCAGGCATTTATTTTTCTTATCATTCCATATATATATATATATATATATATATATATATATATATACATATATATATGAAATTAAATATATATGTATATAAAAATATATATATATATATATATATATATATATATATATACACACACGTTTTGTGTGTTCATAAAATTTTTAAAATGCGCAATTATAATCTCAGAACTTCAGTATACAAAACAAAATTAACGTATATTTTGTAGAAAGAATATAATTTAGATCGAACATATTAATAAGTAACTGTATAATAGAACGGACAACACTTTTTTAATATCTGGGACGTGACATTAGTCATAAATATAATGATAAAGAAAAAATTAGGGGCCTACATAAATTTCAACCAATTTGCGGCACATCATGTAAAAACTCTAAAATGAAAATGAAAGTAACGAATCGTAACAAAATGCTATAAGTCATAGACATTCTACATTTGCTTTATGAGAGTGAACAACTGAGCTGTAAAAAAAGTAAAGCTGCAAAGAGCTTAAAGTACAATATACAGAAAATAAACCAAGAGATTACAGGATAAAGTACAGTAAAAAACATTTAGAAAGCAAGCAAGACGAAATGCGCACTAATCTGGCATTTGATTATCAACCAAGATGAAAGAGAGATCTTGTATGACCGAGAAAGAGTTTTCGAAGTCTATGATGATGGAACAAAAAGGAAAAGAAAAGAGGAAAACCAATTAAAACATGGAAAAAAGGAATCAAGGAAGCTATGGAGTACAGAAGGTTAAGAGTAGGGATTCATAGACAGGGCACAATTGTGTGTGTGTGTCTCTCTTTATCTCTCTCTCTCTCTCTCTCCCTCTCTTTATATATATATCTCCCTCTGTCTTTTGCTCTCTTATTACCTCAGTCCAACCCTCTCCCTTTGCAGATTCTTTACATGTCCCACGACAACCTGTCCTAATAAGAACATGACCTATCGGGAGAAGGTTTTTAAATTAGCATCTTACACATACTTTCTGACGACACATGGACATGGAGGATTTTCCCCGTAAGAATGATCAGCTCAATCCAAGGCCACCTCGGAGACAAGACAACATTAAGACGGTTCAAACCACTCGCAGGCACAGACGCACATTCATACTAAACATGATGGATATGGCAATGCTGATTATGATAACCAGATGATGTTTGGGGATCGTCTGGTCCTTAAAGTGTCCTTACATTTGTCGTACAGGCGTGGAAAAACTCCGAAAAAAATAATCGAGGAAACTTCTTCCGACCAGGGATTAAACCCGGCCACACTGTATACTAGGCAACGATGTTATCCTCAGATCACAGCGGTAGAAGAGTTGTATTTTTTTTTTAGTTTTTAAGCAATTAATTTGATTTTTTATAGCAATGCGAGTTTAATTAGCAAAGGTCAATATTGGATATAATTAATGTATAATAAAATAGGCCCTAGGCAGGTCTTAAATGTATCCTGTATTTGAAATTGAATGAATTATGTTTTGGCGGTAATATTACATAGAGCTCAAAACACATAAGGGGGAAAAAATAAACATAATGATTAATCGAAAATAATTTAATAAAATAGATTGGCAGTGGTGTTATAGTCTTGCCTCTAGACCCGAAGAACGCGGGCTCAAACCAGGACGAGGTCGATAGATTTTTTGGGTGGAAAAATCCAAGTGACTAGTCTCCGAGAGGGTCTTTAAGTCGTTAGAGACCGAGTCTAAGATTTTCGGTTTGTAAAAGAACTACAAGTCTGAATAAAAGGTCTGTGTGCAAAATTTTGCCGACCTTCAACTGTCCAAGTAATACCTTAGTTGACTACTAGATGTCTCATTGCGATGTGCTAAACACATGTCACTCGTTGACATATGTAGAAATAAGCGTAAAAAAATTAGCTTGGTTAAGAAACTCTCACTAGGGAGCACCTGTGTCCCCATCGCGGGACTATGAGGTATATAAATACAAATTAAAATAAATGTTTTTCCTTTATTAACATTATTAAGGGGGGGGCAGAGGCTAATTGGGATTTCCGGATCTGGTCAAAAATCCTGATGGAACTGATATTTAACCTCTGGGGTGAATTTCGGTGAAGTCCGGAGGGTCTATCTTAGCCAAATCCACTCTCTTCACCTCCAAGTTGGGGCCCCTCGGGACCTTCTTAAGATCTTTTAAGATTTTAAGATGCAAAAGAGAGAGTGGAGTGTGGAAAGAAACGGGAAGCTACCACACCTATATATCCATAGTAAAGCTGCAAAACATGGCATGATGAGAAAGCTGAGTTAAGGAAAGAGTGGATAATGTTGAGTTTGCAGTGAAAGATCTGATCTTGGGCAGAACAATATAAATGAACATTATTTTTTATAAAGAATTCTGCATTAAATAAATTCATATTTTCCAATAATTTATTTTCGTTCAATAAAATATACTCTAAATAAAATTTGGAACCGGTGGCAATCATTAATCAGTAGTCTACTTCATTAGGACCGGGGGACTATAGTTTTTCTTTCCTTCTTCCTCATCTTCAAGGTTCTAATAGTAATAAAAATCAGGTGAACTGATCTTTCTATCGTCTTCGGAGACTATAGTTCAGTAGCTACTATATGAGAGGTATGTAATGTATACATGTATATACCCTATACATCCGGAATTGAAATATGACTGTTCTCTATCAGAAGTTTCTTGACAAAGCTAATTTACTTACGCATATTTCCCTACAGATGTCAGCGAGTGACATGTAGTCAGCACACAACCCCGATGAGACATCTAGTAGCCATCTAAGGTATTACTTGGATGGTAAAGGCCAATTAAATTTTGGTCAGGGACACTAATTATCGCTTGAGGTTCTTTTACGAGCCCGAAAATCTTCAGACTGGGACCCAAGGCTTAAAGTCCTTTCCGGAGGAATTTTCCATTGGATTTTTCTTTCCTAAAATCCAACGACCTCTACCGGGTTTGAACCCGCAACCTACGGGACTACAGGCAAAGAACATAACCACTAGACCACCGAGGCCGATAAATGAGAGGAAGAAGTGACATTATTTTACGATATCATTTGTCTAATGATAACTATATACCTAAGTTGAAGGTATCGACAATTAAACTACCTGTCACAATATGTCAACAATAGCGAAGACAACCATTCTTAAAAGAAATTATCACTTATCGAAAGAAGTAACAGCTATAAAAGTAACAGGTAACGCGTGTTCAATATTTTTTTGATTTAATTATGGAGAAAGCCAAGTTAATAAATCTCTGCCAATAACAAGGTGTGTTACAACAGTGTTTCGTCATATGTGGGGGACCTCCAGCAAGAGCTATCACACAATCTAATATATGTGCATGTCATTGCCCTTCCCAATCCATGTCATTCGAATAAACAAGGCACATCGGATCGATATTCAAATTTTGTAGATTCGTGATGTAACCCACACAGCTGAATCTGACAATCTTTGCTCAAATGATATGACAGTCTTACAATCAATAACAATGGAAGTCTCAACCATCTTGTATCAATGTTCAAATAATCATTCTTTACTTCGTGAAATTTTTTAATAGCTCAACTCATTAGCGTCGTAATTCAAATCTGGGCAAGAAAAGGACAAACATTTTTGTTCTGAGGCCTCATATTTTTAACTAATTAACTAACTGGCACTAATGAACTCGTAGGTTCATGACCACGCGGATAAAACCCTCTAAAATATCCCTATTCTGAGCTACCGTTTTTGAATCATCCCCTGCATAATCTATTTCCCTCAAATCATTGTGAATGTTATTCTCTCACCACATTTTAAGCCTTTTATTTTGGTTATCCTACAAGAAGTTTCTATATAAAACTTAATTATTCTCACCATATCTAGTTTCTTATAAAGATAATGTATCTCACTTATGAAATCTTCTCCATACACCTGTCTATTCATCTCTCTTTGGTCCATAAATTCTTATCTATCTTGTAAACTTGTACGCCCATGTTTCCCTTAACAGATATTTAGGCGCTCTCCCCTTACAGGGAAGGATTTGAACCATACTAATTTAGTTACACTTGTTTTCGTATAGATGTCACTTGAGTAGTCTGTGGTCAGCGTTCCGCCTCATACTGACATCTAGGAAACCAAGGTAGTACTAGGACGGGAAAATTCGGTAAATTTTTATAAGAACGTTATTTTCAAATACTAGTAATCTTTTCTCCTCCCTTAAAGTAAAAGTACATGTTTCGTATCCATATAACTCATCAAATAACTGTTTTATGTATTTTCAGTTTAACTTTTTTGAGAGACGTTGGGACAACTAGAGCCCCTGTAACGCATAATGGCATGGATTTCCAGAACTGAGCCTAAGTTTAATTTCTTTGTGCATCTCATTCCGATTGAGGGTCTTTCCACTTTTTCAGCGGTTGCCCTTTTACCAGCCGGCTGCTGGCCCTTCACATCCACATGTGTCAATCACAGAGGTAGATGATCAACAGCCAGTGTAGGGGTGACATGTGGTTAGCATGTCGAGTCCCCCAGCCGTTATAGCTGGTTCCTCAACCTGGAGCCGCTACTTATTGTAGCTACCCAATTGCCTCACGATGCTGGGTGGGCACCGGTCCCATACTGGCCGAAATACCATGAGAAAATTTCTTCCCCCATGGAGACTCGAACCAGCCCAAGTCCCGTAGCTCTGCGCCAAGGATTCCTACCTTAACCGCTCGGCTACGGCGCGGGACTGTGCATCTCATTACTATTTGTAATTGTTGTTCCTAGGTATTTGAATGTAGTCACTTCTTCAAAATTTCCTTCATTTGTCATTAAATGTCCATTTCCACCATATAATGTATTTATATGTGTGAACATATATTTAATTTTATTGATGTTTACTTCCAGTCCCAATTTTTATTTTCAGAAGTGAAATTTTTTTCGCCATTAAGACAGAAACCTAGAAGACATTTGACCTTACCAGATGGCTGCTAGCTTCACACAGACGTATCAATCAAATAGGTGGATAATCATTCCACTAGTAAGGCCAATACGACTGACATCTGACCGAAATTCAATAGGAAGCATTCTTTCCCTATATGACTTGATCCAGCGCGACTTTAGCTCTGTTGCTTAATCTACGACGATATACGGCTTTACTTTCCTTCCCAAAGAACACATATACATTCAAGACTTTTAACACTCCTGAAATGCATAGATCCCCCCTTATGTTTTATTTTAAATTATTGATTTGTTCAATCAACAATTTCGACCTGTGCGTCTAGGAACCAGAGGCCAGTATTGTAATGCAACTATCCATCCATCTACAACTCGACTCGGAATTATATTCCAATTTAAATTGTACCTCCCTTAGAAATAAAACAATCAAAAGCCATAGATCCACTATAAGCTTACATTTTATAAACTTGTGCACTATACCAAGGGAATATTTCTAAAGCACACACCAATACAATTAAACTAACAATAGATATTATAAATTATTCTATATTATCCAGCTTCTCCAATCCACTTCCTCCATTTTTCCCTGCCTCTAGTCATCATCTTGCAATTTCTCACTCCCGTAAGTGTAGTGGCGTCTACATGTACTCATGTCCTCCCATTGCACTCTCGGTCGTCCCAGCGTCCTCTTTTTTCGTAAGTGCGCCTGTATGACATTTCTTGGTCCTCGTGAGGTTTATGTGGTTAAGTTATTAGCTCTACGATCAATCCGAAGCAATCCTGTAGGATTGATGCGTCTCTTCTTGTGTGCAACCACATCCTTGACCTTTCCGGCATTGGAGGCTCTAACAGTAGTTATGGTACACGGAAGAAATTAAAATTATTCATAAAAAAGAAAAAACAAAAACTTTATATCTATTAACAAACAAATTGTTACAATGGAATCTTCGTTTTAAAATTCTTTTATTAAAAAATAATTTTTCTTTTATGTAGTTCTTGGCAAGCCTCATCGACACTATTATGCAAAGATACAGTGGGAGAGGGGTTAATGTTACCATCACCATCCAATAAGTTTAAGGCCCAAAGTCTGTTCAGTGAAGCATTCTCGGTCCATCTGTTTCTAGGACGTCTCAAAGATCTCATTTTTGTACTTTTTAACTTGGTTGGGAAGTAGACAAGGCCTTAAGGCCTTAACTCTGCCAGGTAAAATAAAGTTATCTTTTTCCTTGAAGACGCTATTGATGCATTACATTTGGAAGTCTATTACGATTCATTGGTTGCACATGAGTTTTCCACTGTAGCTGATATTTATTTATAAATTAATTAATTTAACCACTTTATACCAATTCTAACATGAGATCGGAACATACCAGCAGGTCTAATCCTTGATGCTGTTGATGATGATGTTAACCACTTTATTAAAATATAAGGAAATAATTAAAATAAAAAGGTAAATTTTACATATTATTATTATTATTATTATTATTATTATTATTATTATTATTATTATTATTATTATTATTATTATTATTATTATTATTACAGAATGGAATACAGAAGACTGCCAAACGAAGTGAGGTGATGAACAAAAGATGGGAGAAATAGAAAAGGATGACCAAAAGTTAACTGGATAAATGGAGTAAGAAGATATACGGAACTGAAAGGCCTAGAAGACTCAAATGAATTGGATAAAGTACAATAGAGGAAGAAGATAAAATAGCGGACATTGTATGTACTATTTTTAACTTTGGTTGAGGAAAAACAAAAACACTGTAGAAAGTCTTAAATAAATAAATAAATATTATTACGACTATTATTATTATTAATACGACTATTATTATTATTATTATTATTATCTTCTTCTTCTTCCTTCCAAGTATTAGGCCAAGGCCTGTTACGATCCAAAAAAAAAATTTCCCCCCAGCGTTTCATAGGACGGCCCAGTGATCTTCGTCCTCTTGGTATATAATTATAAACAGCTTTGGGGATCCGATTTGAACTCATTCTTTCAAGATGGTGTTTCCAATTTAGTTGGTACTGTTTAATATATTCCAAAATTGGCGTAGTCTTCAATTCTTTTAAGATATCGGTGTTCCTTTTCCTATCCCATCTGGTGTAACCCGCTGTTCTGCGCATGAATCTCATTTCACAAGCCGTTATTCTGCTTTCATGTTGTTTTTTTAGTGTCCATGTTTCACTACCATAGGTCAACACTGGTCTAGCCAAAGTGTTATATAAACGTAATCTGGT
The DNA here is from genome assembly GCA_030220185.1 of Diploptera punctata. Lineage (NCBI taxonomy): Eukaryota > Metazoa > Arthropoda > Insecta > Blattodea > Blaberidae > Diploptera > Diploptera punctata. The sequence continues at coordinate 3,906,590 of JASPKZ010008887.1, forward strand.
GTTTTTTTTGTACAAGGGATGGTTTCATAACTTGATTAATAATTCCTAAACTTTTATTTTAACTAGTAACTTTTTCAGGGATATCCATTTCATCCCAGATAGAGAGATAATATCCAAGATATTTAAATTGATTAGATCTCTCTAAAATTTATTCTGGAGACAGATTTTACTTTGTATGGGGTCCTTCCCATGAAATGCCATAATTTTAGTTTTGTTAATTGATATTTCCATATTAAATTTGGCACCTATTTTTTGTAAATTATAAATTGATCGTTGCAAATCATTTTCGGAAAGTGCCAGGAGAGCTAAATCGTCTGCAAAAAGAATATCATCGAGTTTGAGGTTCCTATTGATGGGTATATATCCTCGTTGTGTTTTCCTCCATTCATTTATTAATTTATTCATGTATATAATGAAAAGCACCGGTGAAAGTCTACATCCCTGTCTTACTCCAGTGTTGATCTTTTCCCAAGAAGATAATTTGCCATCTTGTTTAACAGAGATTTCATTATCTTTATAGATGTTGAAGATATTAGTAATATATTGTTGTGGAACGTTATCATCAGCTAAAATGTGTAGTAATATATTTCTGTCTACTTTGTCAAAAGCCTTTATGAAATCAACGAAGGCGATATGAGTTTCTATATTGAATTCCTTGTGCTTTTCTAATAGTAGTTTTAGAGTAAAGAATCCATCTGTACAAGATCTACCCTTTCTGAATCCATTCTGCTCTTCTCCAATTATATTTTCATAAATTTTCCTCAATTTATTCTTAACAATATTAGCATAAATTTTATATCCAGAGTTCAACAGCTAATTCCACGATAGTTATCTTTGATTTGGCGACTTCCTTTTTTGAAGATTGGTATTACAATGGATTTGTTCCAGCTTTGTGGTGGTTCTTGTCCTTCCCATATCATATTAAGGAGAATAAGAAATCTGTCTAAAAATTTTTTAGTTGAAAATTTAAATAATTCTTGATTAATGTGGTCTTCTCCGGGAGCTTTGTTACTTTTTAATGATTTAACAACATCAGTTAGTTCATCTATAGAAATTTGTTCCAAAGCAGTGTTATTAGAGATTGGTATTTGTAATAAATCATCCTTTTGTGTCCATAAATGATGAAAGTAATTAAGCCAAGATTCTTTAGATATACAATTTAAATGTGCATTTTCTCTTGAATGATTATTTAAATTTTTTAAAACTTTATATATTTTTGGTTGAGGCCTAGTGATATCATTTTCCAAAAATGAGACAAATTGTTCCCAGCTTTGTCTATGTTTTTTGCGAACTTCAATTTTAGCTATGGCTCTCTTCCTATGATATTATTATTATTATTATTATTATTATTATTAACTCTAACTAACTCACTGGCACTATCGAACCCGTAGGTTCATGGCCGCACGGACATAAGCTCTCCATATATCGCTATCCTGACCAATGTTTTCCAATCATCCCTGTATAATCTACTTCCCACAAATCATAGTTAATGTTATTCTCCCACCTCATTCTTGGTCTACCAACTGGGCGTTTTCCCTCTGGTTTTCCTACAAGAAGCTTCCATGCACGTCTTTCATTCTCCATTCGTGCCACATGTCCTGCCCATCGCAGTCTACGAAACTTAACTGTTCTCATTATATCTGGCTTCCTATAAAGACCATGTAATTTACTGTTATGCAGTGTTCTCCATTCACTTGTCTGTTCATCTCTCTTTGGTCCAAAAATTTTCCTAAGAACTTTATTCTCAAATACTCGTAATCTCCTTTCCTCCCTTAAAGTAAGAGTCTATGTTTCACATCTATATAATATAACTGGTAGAATAATAGTTTTATATATTTTTTAAAGGAGTTGGGAAGTCGAGTGTCTCTGTAATGCATAATAACATGCATTTCCAGAATTGAGCCTATGTTTAATTACTTGCTTACTTACTCACTGGCACTATCGAACCCGTAGGTTCATGGCGGCGCGGACATAAGCTCTCCATACATCCCTATCCTGAGCTAATGCTTTCCAATCATTCCCTGTATAATCTACTTCCCTCAAATCATAGTTAATGTTGTTCTCCCACCTAATTCTTGGTCTACCAACTGGGCGTTTTTAATTTCTTTTATTATTATTATTATTATTATTATTATTATTATTATTATTATTATTATTATTATTATTATTATTATGTAATGAATCTCTGCATTTATAACTGATGGAAGATGGTCCTTAACAAACAGAAATGGAAATGTTTTCTCCAAAAAGGCGTGGCCCAACTAGAGCTGTTGTCCTGTTGATGACTATGATTATTATTATTATTATTACGGTTATTACGATTATTATTATGATTATTATTATAGAGCTGTTGTCCTGTTGATGACATTGATTATTATTATGATTATGATAATAATAATAATAATAATAATTATTATTATTATTATTATTATTATTATTATTATTATTATTATTATTATTATTATTATTATCATCATCTCAAGAAGATGGTATCTGATAGAATCCCTAAGAAGATCCTGGAGTGGAGAATAGATAGGAAAAGAAGAAAGGGAAAACCTAAAAGGTTGTATGAATAGTTGTGAACTGGGACTTACAGACTAAGTTGTTCAGGACCGCTACAACTGGAGGAAGCGAATTTCTTGAGGCGACGAAAAACTATTGTATTGTGAATACATTACGAAATAATAATAATAATAATAATAATAATTATTATTATTATTAATATAAGGCATTATACAGCGATTGAACAAATAATAGGACAAGATATTTTGAGATAGGCCTATGTAAAATCTTTACGGCTGGGATTATTAGGTTAAGAAGAGAAAATGGAGAACAGGATACCCAAAAGCCTATTACATGACAATATTATAAAGTTAAAATAATAGGGAGGCCGAGAAAGAAGTGGCTGCAAGAATGTAGAGAAAGACTTGAAAAAAAAAACTACGGATAAGAGGATGGAAAACATTGGCACAGCAAGAGAAAATGAGAGGAGAGGGAAGAAGGGGGGGAAGGAGGCAAGAGAGAATTAGGGGAGTGGAGAAGGAGAAAAAGTATGTATATATGTATATATGTATGCATTATTAATAATAATAATAATAATAATAATAATAATAATATTATCATCATCATCATTATGTTCATATTCAACTAACAGTTAGAAAGATTTCCCTGATAGATTTGTTTTTTTTTTAATCGGTAACATCCATCAGTAACTTTCTCCTGCTAACTCCGGGACAACTGCAGAGAGAAAGAGAGACTGGTAGTACTAACAATATAGCAGTAGCTGTGATGCAATTGCTGGCAAATTAAGTTATGTGCTCCAGTTATCACGATCACAATATACATTATAAAGTGAAAGTAACACCACTTCACCTACAGTTAAATACATATATTATGTCAATGAGAACATTAACCCTCCTATCAAAATGGAGCTTTTCAAATCTCACAACTCAAGCATGTGTTAATTTCAATACAACAATGTATTAGAGTTTATGATAACAAAACAAATGTTTAATACAGAGTGTCTTTAAAGTCACTAACCATATCCACGAAAACACAACTTTTTTCTTATTTTATTTGCATACACTGATACTTAGTAGGCTACAACATGTTTAGCACAGGAGAACGAGTGCCATTTTTTGTGCACGGGTACGCGGATTGTCATATATCATTAATTCCGTAAATCAGCCCCAACAAAGACACACATTCGAGAGCCTTAAAATATTAATACTCCAAGGCTCTACTAAGGCCTGTAGTGGAATAATTTACTTTAGGCCTATGTGTATGGTCTGTGTATGTATTTTTATCCAAAGAAAGTGCAATATATAACGAAATAGGGAATTAAAATTGGAATTATAAATAATTTAATACCCTCTTTCAACAGTAATGAACGTGTCCTGAATAATAATAATAATAATAATAATAATAATAATAATAATAATAATAACAATAATAATAATAATAATAATAATAATAATAGCTTTATTTTACCTGGTAGAGTTAAGGCCTTAAGGCCTTATCTACCACTCAACCAGGTTTATGTTGTATGTATGTATGTATGTATGTATGTATGTATGTATGTATGTATGTATGTATAGTTTATATATATATATATATATATATAATATATATATATATATATATAGATATTATAAATATATTTTGACATTTGGCAATGAAGGCAAATATTATATGAAAAGAAAAATGAATGCTTGAGTCGGGATTCGAACTCGAGTCTCTAAAGTCTGTACCTTTAGCGCTCTAACCAACTGAGCTACTCAAGAATTCCAATACAAGCATACAATTTTCTTATACATGTAGTATTCTCAATTCACACAAGAGGTTGAGCCGAGAAATTGTTCCAACTGCCATCTCGCGGCTAAGTACGTAACAGTTAAGCAAATTTTAAAGAGAATATTTACTTTATAGCAGTAACGCTTTTATATATAGATATTATAAATATATTTTGACATTTGGCAATGAAGGCAAAATATGATATGAAAAGAAAAATGAATGCTTGAGTCGGGATTCGAACTCGAGTCTCTAAAGTCTGTTACCTTTAGCGCTCTAACCAACTGAGCTACTCAAGAATTCCAATACAAGCATACAATTTTCCTTATACATGTAGTATTCTCAATTCACACAAGAGGGTAGCTGAAATTGTTCCAACTGCCATCTCGCGGCTAACGTAACAGTTAAGCAAATTTTTAAAGAGAATATTTACTTTATAGCAGTAACGCTTTTATATATAGATATTATAAATATATTTTTGGACATTTGGCAATGAAGGCAAATATGATATGAAAAGAAAAATGAATGCTTGAGTCGGGATTCGAACTCGAGTCTCTAAAGTCTGTACCTTTAGCGCTCTAACCAACTGAGCTACTCAAGAATTCCAATACAAGCATACAATTTTCTTATACATGTAGTATTTCTCAATTCACACAAGAGGTAGCTGAAATTGTTCCAACTGCCATCTCGCGGCTAACGTAACAGTTAAGCAAATTTTTTTTTTAAAGAGAATATTTACTTTATAGCAGTAACGCTTTTATATATAGATATTATAAATATATTTTTGACATTTGGCAATGAAGGCAAATATGATATGAAAAGAAAAATGAATGCTTGAGTCGGGATTCGAACTCGAGTCTCTAAAGTCTGTACCTTTAGCGCTCTAACCAACTGAGCTACTCAAGAATTCCAATACAAGCATACAATTTTCTTATACATGTAGTATTCTCAATTCACACAAGAGGTAGCTGAAATTGTTCCAACTGCCATCTCGCGGCTAACGTAACAGTTAAGCAAATTTTTAAAGAGAATATTTACTTTATAAAAATTTGCTTAACTGTTACGTTAGCCGCGAGATGGCAGTTGGAACAATTTCAGCTACCTCTTGTGTGAATTGAGAATACTACATGTATAAGAAAATTGTATGCTTGTATTGGAATTCTTGAGTAGCTCAGTTGGTTAGAGCGCTAAAGGTACAGACTTTAGAGACTCGAGTTCGAATCCCGACTCAAGCATTCATTTTTCTTTTCATATCATATATATATATATATATATATATATATATATAATCATCGAAAAGAGGTTTTAGGCGATAACGACTGAGATTCATATTCAGGAGGTTCAGGTTTAAACTCTGATGCAGATCAATATTCATTTTTTCCCTTAGTCAATCAAGATAAATTAAATTCTATTATCAGGACCCATTTCACTATAATTACTATTTAATAATATAATTAAATTACTTAACGTCTTATTCAAACACATACCGATTCCAATAGGAACATACAGCTTGGGATCCATCTAATGGTCCTAGATGTGACATGATATCATAAATATTAAAATGTGCAAATAATATTGAATTAAAGTATAAATCATTCGTAAGCAAAAGTAAATTTACAAATTGCATTTTCTTTTTAAATTAGTAGACTTTCATATAAACCAAGATTTAAAACATATATTTAGTGTGAATATTTAATCATAGTTGGCCTATTATTTGTATCTACATTCTAATATATCCTATAGAGGGAACGCATATCATTGAATAAACTCGGCCATAATTACAAATTCTATTCGTGCAGAAGGAAGTTAACGTTGGATCAACTGTGGTAATACATACTGTTATGCATCATAGGGACTGTTGTCAACCCAGAAACTCTAAAAGAAAAAGTTAAACAAAACGTACACTTAGCAACAAAAATAATGAGACGCTTCAAAAAGCAGAGTCCCTGTTATGGCCCACTGCGCATTCTCGAAAAGCTAAAGCTGTGATTCACGAGGCAACACATTGTTAAATATTTTAAATACACTGTATTTGATTTTAAACTACTTACATAGTTAAAGAACAGTGAAGGAGACATGTTTCTAGATATTTACTAGTGTTCGACAAATGCGATATTACTCAAATTGCGACATTTCAAATAAAGTTAAACTCTCGTTCAAAGTGCAAAAGTACAAGACAACCTACACTTATATTACTAGTTCACGACGTTCGAGTAGCGTAAATCGTTAAACCACTTTACAAGAAGATGAAATATGTATGAAAGCCAGGGTTCAAATCCTTCAAAAAACATTTTTTTTCCTTCATTTGTATTTTCGCAAAATATATCCTGTAAGTGCTATAACATTTAATTCCCGCCACGAATTCTAAGTCCACTTTACATTATATTAAGTAATATTCCTGCCTTCGTTTAAACTCTATAACACTATTTAGCTACCGGTATAAATTTAACTGTGTGTGTTCAGTACCACGTTTTAATAATAATGCCATAAATGTATGTAATAAAAGAAAATAGGCCTATAGCTTCATATATGTATGCGTTTATTTATTTATTACGTAATAGTAAGGAAAAAGCTTCACCCTTCAATTAAAATATTTAGTTAATATATTTTAAGTCCAGCAGAGTAATAGCCCATAGGTGATGGACAATAATAAACAAATAATAATATTATTATTGTCCATCATCCATAACAATAATAATAATAATAATAATAATAATAATAATAATTCCGTGTGGAGGTGCCAGTCTCCCATCGGACGCCTCCCCAGGTGGCGGATAGGGGAATGCTCACCAGATATGGCGGGTACTGGGGAAATAAAATATCCAGGGCGGACCAAAACTAGCGGTGCTGCCTTGCAGTAAGATACTGGACTATCAAAGGCTACAGGAAGAAAACCTTGAACAAAAATTACCCGTCCCCCAGGTTGGGGGTTGATGCATCGGGCCAGCTCCTCGTTCATCATAAAAAGAAAAAAAAATGCCAAAAAACCCAACAACATGCCTCGGGAAAACACTCTAGGATCAGGTGGAAAATCTAGAATGGATAGAATACGAAATAAAGAAATAAGGGAAATTATGGGTGTACAAGAGGAGCCGGATATCATAGACATCATAGAAAAGAAAAGATTGCAGTGGTATGGTCATGTCAAACGAATGCCAGAGCAAAGATTGCCAAAAATTGTTATGGAATGGATCCCAATGGAAAGGAGGAAGAGAGGAAGACCGAAGAAAACTTGGATAGAAGGGGTACAAGCAGCTATGAATATCAGAGGAATGGAGGAAGATCAATGGATGGATAGAGAGGAATGGCGTTTGGTTTCCGGAAGACGGCGGCAGCTGCCATGATACCGGATGAATAATAATAATAATAATAATAATTAGTAATAATAATAATAATTACTTACTCACTGGCACTATCGAAACCGTAGGTTCATGGCCGCGCGGACATAAATTCTCCATACATCCCTATCGTGAGCTAATGTTTTCCAATCATTCCCTGTATAATCTATTTCCCGCAAATCATAGTTAATGTTATTCTCACACCTGATTCTTGGTCTACCAACTGGGCGTTTTCCCTCTGGCTCTCCTACAAGAAGCTTCCATGCAAATCTTTCATTCCCCATACGTGCAACATGTCCTGCCCATCGCAGTCTACGAGACTTAACTGTTCTTATTATATCTGGCTTCCTACAAATACCATGTAGTTCATTGTAGTCTTCTCCATTCACCTGCTTGTTCATCTATCTTTGGTCCAAAAATTTTCCTAAGTACTTCATTCTCAAATACTTGTAATCTCCTTTCATCCCTTAAAGTAAGAGTCCATGTTTCGCATCCATATAATATAACTGGTAGAATAATAGTTTTATATATTTTCAGTTTAACGTTTTTTGAAAGGAGTTGGGACATCAAGAGTCTCTACAATGCATAAGCACGCATTTCCAGAATTGAGCCTATGTTTAATTTCTTTGAGCATCTCATTCCTATTTGTGATTATTGTTCCTAGGTATTTGAATTCAGCCACTTCCTCGAAATTTCCCTCATTTGTCATTAGCTGTCCATTTCCATAATATAATGTATTTCTATGTGTGACCATATATTTAGTTTTATTGATATTTACTTCCAGTCCTGATTTCTTAGTGCGTGTTGTCCTTTAGTATCTCCTCGCTATCGGCCAATAGTACTACATTATCAGCATAAACTAACAGCTTATTAATACCATTGAGTTGTAAGCCTGCCTCATTCTCTAAAGATTTAATGGCATGCTCTAGTACAAAATTGAATAGTACAGGAGATAATGCATATCCTTGCTTCGACCCATTCTGGATTTCGAAAGTGTCCGAAAACTGTTTGCCAACACGCACCCTACTCTTTGTGCCATTTAGCCACATTCGTATAAGTCTAACTAACTTTTTAGGAATTTCGAACTCCAACAGGATACTATATAACTTCTCCCTCTTAATTGAATCATATGCTTTTTGAAGTCTACGTATAGTTGATGTACAGTACCATTATATTTCCATTTCTTTTCTAAAATCTGTCTTATACTAAAAATCTGATCTGTTGTAGACCTATTTCTTCTAAATGCACATTGATGATCTCCTAGAATGTCATCAGTATAGGGAGTAAGTCTGCTGACTAATATATTTGTTAGAATTTTGTACGAAGTTGAAAGTAATGAGATGCCCCTGTAGTTGTTGCAATCAGTTTTATCTCCTTTTTTTATAAATTGGTACGATAATTGAATTGATTCTTTCCATTCATCTGGAAGAGCTTCTTTTTCCCAAACCAGTGTATCTTGTCCATCAATTTTTCTCCCTCTGATTTTATCAGTAATAATAATAATAATAATAATAATAATAATAATAATAATAATAATAATAATAATAATAATAATAATAATGGGATGTATCAAATTATGTGAAGAATGTAATTACCTGGGGATCCAAATTAATTCAAAATGTACCAAAGAAAATAACATAAAATATAGGATTGAAAAAGGCAGATCAGTAATAACAATGTTAAACGGAGTTTTGTGGGATAAGAACATATGAATGGATACCAAATTAGAAATTTATAAATCCATAATTCGAAGCACACTAACATACGGTGCAGAAACTTGGCAGTTGAATAAACATTTGAGTTTAAAGCTTCTGTCTACTGAAATGGATTGTTCTAGACGCTCAACTAGACATTCAAAATTGGAAAAAGTCAGAAATACAATCATCAGACAACAAATGAAAGTCCAAAATTCAATATTAGATTTTGTGAGATACAGACAACTTGAATGGTATGAAGTCATATAAGTAGGATGCCAGAGAAAATATTACCCAGACAAGCTTTGGAATGGATTCCACCTGGGAAAGGAAAGAGAGGTCCACCTAGATTTAAATGGATATGACGTAAGAACAAGTATGAGGGGACTAGGTCTGGAAGAATTGGAATGAGAAGATAGAGAAGAATAGAGAAAGAAGATACAAATTTAAAAAGCTTTGGGCATAGGAAGATGTTTTATTACATTGTAAACCTGTTTATAAATAAATAAATAAATAAATAATATAAAAGTAATACTTCCAAATAGTTAGTACGTTTTTTCTTTAAGAATGGACATACAGAATAAAATAGAAAGCATTTTAACAATTAAAAAAATATTAACCTCATCAGGAATCGAACTTGTGACCTTTTGCATACGAATCAAGCCACTAAGCACTGAGCTAAGCTCTCGCTGTCGTAATTGCGCTTGAAAGAATACTCTTCAAAGGAAGAAGGGAAATGTATTGTAGCTCTACTCTGCAATTAATTTACTCGTTGGAATCGCGCGTTGGAACTTAAAATATTCGAAATCAAGAGGCGGCCCATTGTTTTTGTCGCTAAGTGTACATAAAACAGTTATTCTTTCAGTTATATGGATGCGAAACATGGCCCGTTACTTTAAGTCAGGAGAAAAAATTACAAGTAGGCTACAGTATTTAAGAATAAAACATAGCTTTAGTGTGGCTATTTAACTCATGCCCCAAATGGGAATCAATGACCAATCACATTTCAATGATTTTTTTGACTTACAACCAATTACAGTCGCGTTTCGTCTCGAATTTATCAACTAAAGTTTATCATATTAAAGAGAGCACCGCCATTTTTAACATTCTGAATAGGTCATAGCATTATTTTGCAGTGGCTGACTCCGTAAGAAATACGCTACCAGATTGTATATATATAGTGCATGAATGGCAACAGATAGAGCATGCGGGAGATAATATAAAAACATTTGTAGCAATTGCTTATACCACAAAAAAACACTGTTTGCATTTTCTTAAACGAATTATTTTACCGGAAATGACGTTGCAGAAAAATATAATTGGCATATTTACATCATAGGACACCGGAAATTAATTAATACCTATAAGTAGGAGTAGTATTCAAATGTTCTGAAGCTCTTGATTTGTCATCAATCATTTGTTAATACCTATAATATTGGTTATAAATTTCTCCACTAGGGTTCATTCTTACATTATTGCGTTCCATTGGCAATAAGTAATATGATCTGGTTACAGTGATGAACAAAAGAAGCAAATAAAGCGTACCAATCGTTTCTCATTTGTTTTCAGACATCGCCGTTTACATTAAATATATAAATATTTTAAAATAACTATGTTAAATAATGATTTGTGAGTAAACAGCTTAATTTTATTCGTTAAGTAGTCCTAACAAATGTTACTCTTGATTTCCAAATTCTCTAGATAAATTCACTCCTCACTTCGTGAGTCGTGAATTTATCGATAATTTGGAAGTCACTCGTGGCATTACTTATGACAATTTTTGGATTAAAGAAAGAGATGAACAGTGAATGGAAAAGACTACATAACAGTAAGCTACATAATATTTATGGGAAACAAGGTATAATAAGAAGAGTTAAGTTTCGTAGACTGTAATGAGTAGGACATTTGGCACGAAAGGGGAATGAGATAGGAGTATGGAAAATTCTTGTATGAAAACTAGAGGGAACATTTCCAGTAGGTAGATCAAGATTGAGGTGGGAGAATGTATTAACCATGGTATGAGGGAGGTGAATTATACAGGGAATGATTGGAAAGCATTAGCTGAGGATAGAAATGCATGGAGAGCTTAAGTTGGTGCGGCCATGAACTCCCGGGCTCAATAGTGCCAGTGAGTTAGTTATTAATCTGTATATCTATATGTATAATGGCGTAGCCCATTGTTGATCCATAGCCTCTCCTTTATTATGAGTTACAAGACCAAGTTAATTTTCAGTTACCTTATTTGCTTACAGATGTCATGGATGGCATGTGGTCAATACACCGACCCAATGAGTTATCTAACAGGCAACTAAGGTACCGGTATTACTAGGACGTTGATATCGATAAATTTTGCTTAGAGCCCTCTTTATTCAGGCTTAAGTATCTTTTTAGAAGCCTGAAAATCTCCACACTCGGGACCCACGGCTTAAAGTCCCTCCGAGGAAGACTTGCTCCTTGGATTTTTCCGTCCTAAAAAATTCCATCAACGCCGACCGGGTTTAAACCCGCGACCCTCGGAACCAGAGGCAAGGAGCATAACCACTGGTCTACCGCGGCCGACAGGGTTGAATAAATTACAGTTGAGGTAATCAGGCTATTCTCAGAAGTAAAGAGAATGGAGAAAAAATACAATGAATACAATCGAAAATTATATATTTTTGTTGAAAGTAATTACTTTACAGCAAGTAAATGTAACTTTCTCTAGTACAGTACATGCATGCATTGAAACCGGTCCGTAAATACGAATTGTTAGTAGCTGGTGATGCAATTGAAAGTGCTCCAGTTTATGTATCTAGTATTTACATCATTGGCAAAGTGACAAATTTTTAACATTAAAACTATCGACCTATATTTCACATACTGTCTGAGCTTAATATACAGGGTGGAACAAAACTCTACTAACAAATTTTTACATGCTGTTCTATGATGTTTTCTGAATGTTTTGATATAGTCTACAGAACCCGTGGATCTCGGATTTTAAAATCTAAAAATGTTGTAGTAACAGTGGTCTTTATCGATACGGCTATTTTTCATTTACAACAAAATACATGCATTTTAAATGACAGTGCGCACCGGCTTGTTTGGTCATTAAGTTTATTAATTATGCCCTGAGTATATAGTAATTCTACAGCCTACCAACTGAGGGCTTACCCTCTAGTTTTCCTATAACAAGGTTCCATATCCCACTATCATTCCCCATTCGTGCCACATTCCCTGCGCAACTCAGTCTACGAGACTTAACTGTTTATATTATATTTGATTTCCTATGAAGATCATGTAGCTCCCTGATATGAAGTCTTCTCCATTCCCCTGTCTGTTTATCTCTCTTTGGTCTAAACATTTTCCTAAGAACTTTATTCTGAAATAGTCTTAATATTTTTTACTCTCTTAAAGTAAGAGTCAATGTTTCGCATCCATATAATTGTAACTGGGAGAATAACAGTTTTATATATTTTCATTTCAACGTTTTTGAGAGAAGTTGGGGCGACAGGAGCCCTTGTAATGTATATTTGCATGCATTTCCAAAATTGAGCCAATGTTTAATTTCTTTGTGCATCTTATTCCTATTTGTAATTGTTGTTCATAGGTATTTGAATTTAGACACTTTTTGAAAATTTCCCCCATTTGTCATTAACACTCCATTTCCTTTATATAATGCATTTCTATGTGTGAACATATATTTAGTTCTAGTGCCAATTTCTTAGTATTACTCAATATAGTGTGTGTGTTGATCGTCAGTATCTCCTCGCTATCGCCTAATAATACTACATCATCAGCATAATCTAACAGCTTATTAATACCATTAAGCTGTAGACCTTCGTCCCCTTAAACATTTTATAACATGCTGTATATAAAATTGAATAGTGTTGGAGAAAGTACCGTACATATCCTTGCTTTAACCCATTGTGAATTTCTAAAGAATCCGAAATCTGTTTGCTTACACGCACCCTACTCTTTGTGCTATTTAGACACATTCGAATAAGTTTAACTAACCTTTTAGGAATTCCGAATTCCAGCAGGATACTATAAAACGTCTCTTTCTTTATTTAATCGCACGTCTTTTTGAAGTATACGTACAGTTGATGCACAGTGCCATTATATTCCCAATTTTTTAAATATATCTTACACTAAAAAGAACAGATAGTATAAGTAATAAATTGAGCAGGCTGAGTATAACGACCAACGGAGGGCTTAAAACTTGCGCATGGAATCTGATGGCTCCTCCTTACGACAAAGAATTAGCGAGTGAGGGAGTTGGTAAGTGGTGAGTTATATAATTTGAAATTCGGATTGGAAAGTATCACGATATAACAATCGTTTGGTTAACTCAGATATCAAGGAGTTAACTGTGAATTCCACTATTAATTAGCAACAGGTGGTCGAGCAACTTGAAGCAAAGCGCTCCTCCGGCAAGTGAAATGAAAAGTGGCAAGCTAAAAGAGAGTAATGGCATGGTTTCCAGCAACCAACTCCGTGATTTACTGGGTGTGCCAAGTACACATCCCGATTATTAATAACCTAACTGTCAATGACGTTCTTCAATGATTGCAAAATTTATCACTGATTATGAAGAAAAAAAAAAGGTCGTTCGTTACCCAGGAACTTGTCTACCGCTGTGGTCTCGAGGTAGCGTGCTGCCTTATGCTTCCTGGGCGAGGTTTTCTTTCGGGTTTATCCCTCACCTGTAAGACAAATGTCAGCTTTAAGGCCCAAAAGGTCCCCGAACATCATCTGGTCATCATCATTATCTTTCAGCGGTGTGAAAAACAACGGGAAGCTACCACACCTATAATTCCCTAGTAAAGCTGCAAAGCATAGCATTGAAAATGCTAGGATTGCAGTGAAAGACCTGCCCTAGGGCTGAACACTATACAATAGAACAGACCCAGGAGACCGAACTGCTATCAAGTCAAATCCATGGTACCATTTTTTATCCATTTTCTTTGCGAAGAAATAGAAATTGTGACCTATAGAGCAACTATCAAATTTTGGCATACAAGTAAACCTCTACTTCTAACGGTCCGATCTCCCTACTTTTGGAGAGAAACTTTTTCGTTTTGTTTAATGGTATGTACCGAGTTTAGTTTGGAAAAATCGAAAATTGCGACCGATATGCGATTTTTCTAAATTTTCGCTTCACCTTAACCTCACTCCTAATGATCCGATTATGATGCAACGAACTCGACCTTAATTTTCTTAAATCATTTATATAAGTCGAGTTTGATTCCCAAAAAAAACATCGTTAAAATAATATACCTCAAACGGAAATGGGTACCAGTCACGTATTTGGGAGTAAAGGCAGTCGTTCACGCATTACTGACAACCCGTCCAAAATCTAGTGCCGATTGTTTGAAAAGATGGGAGCCTTAACATTCTACTAGCCTAAGGCTTGTACTTGGATAATTTTACTTTTAATATATAGGCCTATATATAAAAAACCAAAAGTAAAATTCACGCAGCGGAAATGAGATTCCTACGGGCTGTGAAAGGTTGCACCATAAGAAGAACATATTAGAAATGAGGATATTAGAGAGGAGATATAAGTACAACCACTTCTTCAACAAATAGGAAAACACATGAACAATTGGATAGAACACCTGCAAAGAATGACAGAGGATAGGATACCAAAGATGGCACTGAGGTATAATCCTGGATGACGAAGATCGGTGGGAAGACAAAGAAAGCGCTGGGCTGAACAGATGTGAGACTGGAACAGGCAAAGATCTAATCAGTAAAGGATGATGGTGATGATATATAAAACATTACAAAGATTATATAATATATTATAATCAGTTACATGGTTATAACTTATAACATTTAAAACTAGTGTGACGTCTTGAATATAATAGTTAAATTAACAGAATAAGCCTTGTTCGATAGCAGATATCTGTACCAATTAAACTGATTTGTTATGTGTAGTACAACGGTACAACAATCGCCACGTTATCACTAGCCAATGGTATTCGGGTAATTCAGAAAAAAACTCCTGGCACGACAGGCCTAGAATGCCTTTAGCCTAACATCCGGCTGCTGGCCTCGCATCTGCATGTGTCAATCACAGAGGTAGATGATCATGTAGCCAGTGTAGGGGTGACATGTGGTCAGCATGTCGAGTCCCCCAGCCGTTATAGCTGGTTTTCTCAACCTGGAGCCGCTACTTATTGTAGCTACACAAATGCATCCAATGCTGGGTGGGCAACGGTCCCATACTGGCCAAAATACCATGAGGATAGTTCTTCCCCATGGAGACTCGAAACAGCTCAACTCCCGTAGCTATGCGCCAAGGCTTCCTGCCTTAATTGCTCGGCTACGGCGCGGGACATTCGGGGAATCCATCTACATGTAAACTCAAATATATCCCGTTCCGCACTATACCGTCATCTCCGCGCTAAAACTATCTTTATCTGGGAATACAGTATCTGACCCGTAATTTACTGTGTTTTTTTTAGCATTTGCATTAAGTATGTTCATTTTATTTTCCAAATAAACTGAAAACATCATTGCGAGACAGGCCTAGAAGACTCTTGCCCTATAAGGCTCTTATTAGAAATAATGCAAACTAAAAAGTGGTACGATATAGTCAATCTTCCCCCAACATCAAATTTCAAGATATTTATCTCAATTTTCATAGCTTTCATCTCGGGACCATAATATTTGTACATTGATCGGCAGGTCCAAGACAGAACACCGACTAGATTATATCGTACAATTTGATCGGATACATGGATATAATGACGGATCATTTTCTCATCTTTGTGAGTTTAAGAAGACCAAACAGTATATTTTATTTTACTTTGTTGTGAAGAAGGAATCTCTGTTTACGTCACGCTTTGGCTTGCATCGTGATATTCAAGATTTACCAGTCTCATATTCATTCTTATTGGGCGTATCTTAAAGGCACAGTATATGGAAAGCCTGTCACATTGCAAGGCTACGGCGAATAACCATTGTATCCGATGTTGCAAGTGGCGTCCTATGAAAACAGACATTTATATCTATATTCAGGGCGTCTCCTAGATCAATATAAAGTACTTCCATTTAAAAATAATTTTGAACAGAATCAGAACTACTTTTCTTCTTCGTTCAAACATAGATATATATAGGAAATGGACAGCTAATGACAAACGAGGGAAATTTTGAAGAAGTGGCTGAATTCAGATACCTAAGGAATAATAATTACACAAAGAAATGAGATGTACAGAGGAATTAAACATAGGTTCAATTCCGGAAATATTATGCATTACAGGGGATGCTGCAGGCCCAACTTCTATTGAAAAAAGTTAAACTGAAAATATATAAAACTCTTACTCTATCAGTTATATTACAATGGACTCAAAACACGGATTCTTGAGAAAAGATTACGAGTATTTGAGAACAAAATTGTTAGAAAAAAATTCGACCAAAGAGAGATGAACAGAAGACAGTGAGCTACTTGCTCTTTATACTCGTAGAAAACCAGATATAATACGAACAATTAAATATCATAGACGACGATGGGCAGGATATGTGGCACGAATGGGGAATGGTAGAGGGACATGGAAACTTTTTGTTGGAAAACCAGAGAGAAAACTTCCAGTTGATAGACCAAGAATGAGGTGGGAGAATAACGTTAACTATGATTTGAGGGAAGTAGACTATTCAGGGGATGATTAGAAAACATTAGCTGAGATATGGATGTGTAGAGAGCTCATGTCCGCGCGGCCATGAACCTAAGCGTTCGATAGTGCCAGTGAATTAGTTAATCTAGGGGTTAAGTTCCTTGACAGTGGTCCCGATAGTTTTTGGGTTAAAACATGGCAGGAGTCAATGTATTTTTATGATGGAAAAATCCTCCGGGAGGGACTTTAAGTCATCATAGGTAGCGATTCTGAAGGTTTTCGGCTCATAAAACTGAACAAAATTTAATCGGCCTTATCTATCGAAGCAATATCTTATTTGTCTACTAGGTATCTATTTCGCTTCGTTAAGTAACTTTCCGCACGGGACCACCCTTGCTCCACGATGGGATGGGATGTAATGATATAGACAGACAGCCTACCTACAAAATAAGAAAGACAGACCGATTTAGCTCAAGCGGTAGCGATTGAAACTCGTATTCGGGGTTCCAAGGTTAAAATCCTTTTCCGACTAACCTGAAATTTATTATTAGTTATCAAATGGTTGGTACGGCCTCAAGAAGGGTACAGATGCCGACTAAGGGTCGGTTTCACCAACAGAGGTAACTGTATTACGCCAGTTTTCCCCGTGTATAATGCATAGCTTAAACTGGCGTAAGACAGTTACCTCTGTTGGTGAAACCGACCCTATGTATACCTTAATAAATCTCGAGTAATGCCACTGCGACTTTTTTAGTAGCTCTACCAGCAAGTCCTAATCCTACGTTCTCGTCGTGCTCCCTTACTGCAGTCGTAATAGACTAGCTAACAGGATGGGACGAAAGGCGAGTTCTCAGCGCCTTAAAACTGAGACCTGACGCCAAATTAAATATGACAGACTTAAGGTACGAAAACGGACCTTTTTGCTATTGGCACATGGAATGTTCAAGGCTTGAATACTAAAGAACAAGAAGTAATAGATGATATTACAGTAATGAATGCAGATATTATTGTGCTCTCAGAAAAAAAAAAAAAAGAAAGGAAAGGACAGGAAAAATTAGGAAATTATACGCATATCTGGAGTGGAGTACCAAAAACTAGTGGAGCAAAAAGAGGTATATCCATTTTGATAAAAAATAAGTTGGTAAAAAATAGTGTCTTGGGAAGAAATTGATGAAAGAATTATTAAATTAAATCTCAAACTTTTTGGGATAGAGCTTATAATAATAGGAGTATATGCCATAAATGAGGATGCAATAACCATAGAGAAAAATTAATTTTTTGACAAACTGTCAGAAATTTTGGACAAAATAAAAAGAACATCAAGAAGTAATAATAACAGGATATTATAATAGTCAAGTAGGAAGTAGAATGAAAGATGAAGTGATTGGACCATTTGGGGAAAAAGTGGAAATGAAAATGGTGATAGATTGATAAGTTTATGTAAACAACATGGCTATATGATAATGAATAGTTTCTTGCAACATCGGGAAATACATAAATACACATGGGAACAGCCAACAAAAAGTCTCAAATCAATAATTGATTATATACTTGTGAAACAAAAACGTGATATGATAGTGAAAGATGTTAGAGTGTATAGAAAACCAGATTGCGGAAAGTGATCATTATATGCTTTTGGGAAAATTCATATTTAACAAGTAGGAAAAAAACAAAATATTGAAGTAACGGAAGACAGAATAAATACAACCCTTTTGAATGAACAAAGATATAAAGTAAATTTACTCTATGATGAGAGTATAAAATATATTTTTCAATCAAGATTAAAACAAAAACTTAATTTAAATTTAAATAAATCTGCAGTGGAAATGTATGATCAACTAAAGGAAAGTATACATTCAGTAGCTTTAGAAGCACTTGGGACAGAAAATCTAGAATTAAAAATAAATAATGAATGGTTTAATCACGATATTAAAAAAAAATAGTAGAAGAAAATAAAGAAAGCACGGATGAAATGGTTATCAGAACACTCAACAGCATCTCGAAATTAATATATTACTTTAAAACATAAAACAAAGGTGGAAGTGAGAAGAACAAAAAATGAGTACTGGGATAATATATGCTCGAATATAGATCATTCGATTGGATATCCTAGATCAAAAGAAGCTTGGAAAACATTACAAAATATCAGGAAATTAAAAAGAAAGAAGATAAATATTCAGTTGATAAGACCATCAGAATGGATGCAACATTATAAAGGTTTACTTCAAGAAAATAGAAATGAGTTTAAACTTCAAGATACGGATGTAGAATATAAATTTGACACTCCAGAGATAACAGAAGATGAAGTAAAAAAGAGCTTTGAAAGAGGGAAAAAATGGGAGAGTACCAGGACCAGGAAATATTCAGACGGAACTCCTAAAACATGGAGGAGATATTTTAGTAATATTTTTAACAAAACTTTTTAATAAAATTGAAATTGGAGACGATATCCCAGAAGACTGGAATTTATCGTACATATACCTATTTTTTAAAAAAGGTGATAAAAACTGTGTTCCAATTATAAATATAAGCGTTATACCTTCAACAGCTAGGGTTTTTAGTAAAATTATAAATTTTAAACTTTAGGAGATGAAAGATAACTTAAGAGAAGAACAATGTGGATTCCGGAGAGGGAGATCATGTATTGATAATATTTTCTGTATTAGACAATTACAAGAGAAAATCCTAGCAAAAAATAAAGAACTACAAATGACCTTTAATGATTTAGAGATGGCATATGATAGTGTACCTTGACAATTGTTATGGATGACAATGAGAAATCTGAATATCTGTGATAAATGGATTAATATTGTTAGGAAGATCTATAGTAATACAAAAGCTAAAGTAAAAATGTAGAATAATTTAACAGAGGAATTCACAGTGAATAAAGGCCTCAAGCAGGGATGCAGTTTGTCACCAATTCTTTTTTAACATTTATTTAGACCAGGCTCTCAACTTATGGTATCATTTTTTTCTGAAATGGGTATTGATATAGGAGGAAAAGTACTGCATTCATTGTTGTTTGCAGATGATCAAATAATTTTTGCAGGGGATGAAGATGATATGAAATATATGATGAATAAACTAATGGAGGAATATAAAAAATGGGGACTGAATATAAATTTACAGAAAACAGAATATATATGTTTGGGAAAGGATGTGGATAATCTCATACTTGAAACAGGGAAAATAAAAAAGTGTGAATTTTTAAAATATCTTGGGTCAATAATTACAAGTTTAGGTACCTGTGAGAGAGATGTACAGACTAAAATTGCAATGGCAAAAAATGCAACTAAGGCATTACATGGAATAATTTGGAATAAAAATATTACAAAGGAAACTAAAATGAAAATTTATAAGAGCATAATACAGAATATTTTTTTATGGAAGTGAAATTTGGTCTTTGACGGAATTACAAAAGAATAAAATTAGAACAGTTGAATTTGATTATTTTAGAAGAAGCCTCCAAAAAACAAGACAGGATAAAATAACACATGCATTCCTTTGGAGAGAAATGATTGTCACTACATCTGTTCTTAAGAGGATTGAAAATCAAACGCTTAAATGGTATGGCCATGTACAAAGAATGGAAAATGGAAGATGACCAAAAAATATATACCAATGGTCACGCCCTGCAAGAAATAAACGTGGCAGATCAAGATGGAAATGGAAAATCTACATCAGAACCATAATGGATGATAGGAATTTGGAAGAGGGAGATTGGAATGATACAGATAAATGGAAACTGAAGACGGCAAACCTATAAGTGGGGGAAAGCCGAAGAAGAAAAAGAAGATATCATAACTCGTACATACTAATTCTTGCAAGGTTAGGAAAATCTTACCTGTTCCGCCTTCTCTGGCTTTGTGCCCTCAAAACTGAAGGATTCGAGCAATTATATTCCTTGATTGATTATTCTGGTGGAGGGGTTGCCTTCTCAAAATATAAATATTTCTATCCCAATACATAAACCCTTGAGTAGGGCTGCTTCTTTCGTCATATCTAGCTTCGAGGTCGTCGCTCCTGTTACCCTGGTCGAAAGGAAAGAGCTAAGAACAGAAGTCTCCGAAATCAAGCTCCCTGTTCTCCAGGAAAGGAGTTGGTTATGGGTCAGACGACTCCATCTTCTAAAACAACACTGTTGAGATTTTTTAACAAATGAATTTAACTGGACAGTTTAATAGGAGGAAGATTCAAGAAATACAAATATGGAGGAACATTATCTTTATGTTATTAAACAAATAAATCTTAACTAACCAATTTATATAAACTCCACAATTTAGGATTTTAAGGATGCCAGGGTCCACTTACATATGTACCGGATTTGAATAAGAATAAGAAGAAGATGATATAATCATAGTCTGAGCTTCAATAACTTAATTATATTATTGTCTTGAGTAAGCAGAACAAAGAATAAGTTGGTATCATTAAATATTTCAAGGAACAAATCATTTTTTGTCATTTAAGAGCACAATAGCTTTTTCATAACTTATTCCACGCAGTTTAGATTACATACAGACTTCAGACACAAAAAAATGGCAAATAATTATACCAAACTATAGCCAACCAAACTCAAAATAAAAAATAGGGTTCGGTCCTGGTTGACTAGCGATCCTGCTGGTTTCTGGTTTCAAGATTCGCGGGTTCAAATCAGGCCGAGATCGATGCATTTTTAAAGACGTCATTTACACACTCTATATCAACATACAGCAATGTCATTACTATAATGCTGTCATTTCGAATAATTATTGTAAATTTCATCTTTATAGAATAGAGAGAATGTACTATTAATCAGCTGTTAGTATATGCTGATGATGCAGTATTATTAGGTGATAATGAGAAAATGCAATATATCAATACACATGTTCTATTAGATAATACTAAAAACCAGAGGCTGGAAGTAAATATCAATAAAACTACACATATAGCCACATACAGAATCACATTATAAAATGATAATGGATATTAACAACGAATGAGGGAAATTAAAAAAAAATGGGACCAATCAAATATCTTTCTTACTTGTTGAATGCAGGCTTTCACGGCCGGTAATCATAATGTTGTGTGATTCCGGGTTCTGTGGCCGTGGTCCATAGTTGGTGTTGATACCAGACGTTTCGCCCTCAACTGCGGAGGGCATCTTCAGTGGCGAGTGCTTCTAGGCGTGTTTCCTGGTCGGAAGATCTACTTAGAGTGAGCTCTGCTGACGTTGTGGACGTTGTATTGATACTAGTGGTGGGAGCAGGGTGAGTGAGCGTGGCTCTTGCTGATTGGCTAATGGTCGTCTCCTTGTTGTCCCTAGTGTTGATGCATTTATTTTCTAGTGTATGGTACCAGGCCTTAGGCAATTTGATACCTTCCTCTTTTCTGTTAATATTTTCTTTATGCTTGTATATTTCTATAGCCTCTCGGTATAATCTAGGGAAATAGTAGGAAGTTGTGGCTAAAACTTGTGTATCATCGAATAGAATCTGGTGTCCATTCATAATGGCATGTTCTGCTACAGCCGATTTATCCATTTCTCCTTGTCTGCAGTTTCTTTTATGTTCAGATAAACGGGTGGCTATACTTCTTTTCGTGGTCCCTATGTATGGTTTACCACACGAACAAGGAAGTCGATATACGCCGCAAGTGGAGAGAGGTGGCCGAGGATCCTTAGCTGAGCGAAGGCAGTCTTCTATTTTTCTTGTAGGTCTGTAAACTGTTTTTATGTTGTATTTTCGTAGGAGTTTTCCGATACGATCTGTGACTCTTTGTACATATGGTAAGTAGGCTATGCTGGTTGAGGGCGTGTTATCCATTCTGACGTGCTGTCTTCGTGGATGTATGGTTTGTCTTATTTCCTTGGATGTGTAGCCATTTTTCTGGAAACAATTGAACAGATGGTGTTGTTCTTGTTTAAGGTGTTGTGGTTGGCATAACTTAGTCGCTCTGTCGAACAGTGTCTTAATGACACCTCGCTTTTGTCTTGGATGGTGGTTAGAGTCTTTGTGCAGATATCGGTCTGTGTGTGTAGGTTTTCTGTAAACTGTATGTTGAATTTCCCCATTGCCAGTCCTTATTATTTGAACATCCAGGAAAGGAAGTCTTCCATTATCTTCTTTTTCCATAGTGAACTGTATTTTGTTGTGTCTGCTGTTAAGGTGTTGAAGGAAACGTTCCAATTCTTCACTGCCATGTCTCCATACTACGAATGTGTCATCAACATAGCGAAACCAATGTTCTGGAGACTTGGGAGCTGTTTTTAGTGCTTCTGTTTCGAATTTCTCCATGAAAAAGTTCGCTACTACTGGGCTTAGAGGACTGCCCATGGCTACTCCGTCGGTCTGTTCATAGTAGCTGTTGTTCCATTGGAAGTAAGTAGTAGTTAGTACATGCCTGAATAAATTGGATATTTCTTCTGTGAAAATCTGTCTAATGTAGTCCATGGTCTCATTTACTGGCACCATGGTGAAAAGGGAAACCACATCGAAGCTAACCAGTATATCTTGAGATGTTACGTTTATATTCCGTAGTCTCTCAATGAAATGTGTCGAGTCTCTGATGTAGCTGTCCGTTTTTCCAAGGAGTGGTTTCAGAAGTCCTGTAAGATGCTTTGCCAGTAAGTAGGTCGGGGAACCGATGGCACTGACAATTGGCCGGAGTGGAATGTTGTTCTTATGTATTTTTGGAAGGCCATAGAGTCTTGGAGGTTGAGCTTCGGATACGCGTAATTTCTTCTTAATTCCTTCTGGCAAGGACGATTGCTTGATAAGATTGTTGGTTTTTCGAAGAATACCGGATGTAGGGTCTCGCTTGATAGGTTTATATGTATCTGGTGTCAGAATCTCTATTATTTTCTCTTTGTATTCGTGTGTATTCATAACAACTGTAGAGTTTCCTTTATCGGCTGGTAAAATAGTGATATTATTATCATTATTTAAAGTTTTTAGCGCTAGTCTCTCCTTCTTAGTTAAATTGCTTTTCGGTGGTTGGGCGCGACGGAGTATTCTTGCAGCTTCATAACGAATTTCATCAGTTGTTTGCAAGGGGAGATTCTTGATGCTTGCCTCGATGTTAGAGATAATATCCTCTACAGGTATTGATGTGGGTGTGATAGCGTAGTTGCCTCCTTTTGATAGTACAGATGTTTTTTTCTTCAGTTGACAGCGTGCGTGATGACAGGTTTGTTACGGTATGTTGTAGACCGACTGATTGCTGTAAGGGTCGCGATTGCATTTTTAGATAGTCGAATTTCTTCATCTGCGTTCTAGTAGACTTTAACATGGTTGCTTCACTTGAGTTGTATGTAATGCTGTCGATCTTGTTCCAATATTGGTAAGGAATGCTGTTACTGATTGTTATGTGAAGTGTAAAGAGTTCTGCGTCGTTGGTTGCTAACTCCTTCCGTGTTTGTTGGATGCGTTCTCTGAGTAGAGCACGTTCAGTACGGTCGTATATGCGATGGGCTTTTTTAGATCTAAAAGTCCTCCGTTGTTGTAGGAATTTGGGTATATATCCAGCGTCTCTGCACCGTAATAAAAAAGTATAAGATGATAGTAATTGGGATTTCTTCTTCCGGAGTGTCTCCAGGTGTCGAATACGTAAATAACTTTCCTCCCCGTAGAGGCGCTTAATAGTTGAATGCAGGCTTTCACGGCCGGTAATCATAATGTTGTGTGATTCCGGGTTCTGTGGCCGTGGTCCATAGTTGGTGTTGATACCAGACGTTTCGCCCTCAACTGCGGAGGGCATCTTCAGTGGCGAGTGCTTCTAGGCGTGTTTCCTGGTCGGAAGATCTACTTAGAGTGAGCTCTGCTGACGTTGTGGACGTTGTATTGATACTAGTGGTGGGAGCAGGGTGAGTGAGCGTGGCTCTTGCTGATTGGCTAATGGTCGTCTCCTTGTTGTCCCTAGTGTTGATGCATTTATTTTCTAGTGTATGGTACCAGGCCTTAGGCAATTTGATACCTTCCTCTTTTCTGTTAATATTTTCTTTATGCTTGTATATTTCTATAGCCTCTCGGTATAATCTAGGGAAATAGTAGGAAGTTGTGGCTAAAACTTGTGTATCATCGAATAGAATCTGGTGTCCATTCATAATGGCATGTTCTGCTACAAGCCGATTTATCCATTTCTCCTTGTCTGCAGTTTTCTTTTATGTTCAGATAAACGGGTGGCTATACTTCTTTTCGTGGTCCCTATGTATGGTTTACCACACGAACAAGGAAGTCGATATACGCCGCAAGTGGAGAGAGGTGGCCGAGGATCCTTAGCTGAGGCGAAGGCAGTCTTCTATTTTTCTTGTAGGTCTGTAAACTGTTTTTATGTTGTATTTTCGTAGGAGTTTTCCGATACGATCTGTGACTCTTTGTACATATGGTAAGTAGGCTATGCTGGTTGAGGGCGTGTTATCCATTCTGACGTGCTGTTCTTCGTGGATGTATGGTTTGTCTTATTTCCTTGGATGTGTAGCCATTTTTCTGGAAACAATTGAACAGATGGTGTTGTTTCTTGTTTAAGGTGTTGTGGTTGGCATAACTTAGTCGCTCTGTCGAACAGTGTCTTAATGACACCTCGCTTTTGTCTTGGATGGTGGTTAGAGTCTTTGTGCAGATATCGGTCTGTGTGTGTAGGTTTTCTGTAAACTGTATGTTGAATTTCCCCATTGCCAGTCCTTATTATTTGAACATCCAGGAAAGGAAGTCTTCCATTATCTTCTTTTTCCATAGTGAACTGTATTTTGTTGTGTCTGCTGTTAAGGGTGTTGAAGGAAACGTTCCAATTCTTCACTGCCATGTCTCCATACTACGAATGTGTCATCAACATAGCGAAACCAATGTTCTGGAGACTTGGGAGCTGTTTTTAGTGCTTCTGTTTCGAATTTCTCCATGAAAAAGTTCGCTACTACTGGGCTTAGAGGACTGCCCATGGCTACTCCGTCGGTCTGTTCATAGTAGCTGTTTGTTCCATTGGAAGTAAGTAGTAGTTAGTACAT
Source organism: Diploptera punctata (assembly GCA_030220185.1). Lineage (NCBI taxonomy): Eukaryota > Metazoa > Arthropoda > Insecta > Blattodea > Blaberidae > Diploptera > Diploptera punctata. The sequence continues at coordinate 3,932,487 of JASPKZ010008887.1, forward strand.
GCCTGAATAAATTGGATATTTCTTCTGTGAAAATCTGTCTAATGTAGTCCATGGTCTCATTTACTGGCACCATGGTGAAAAAGGAAACCACATCGAAGCTAACCAGTATATCTTGAGATGTTACGTTTATATTCCGTAGTCTCTCAATGAAATGTGTCGAGTCTCTGATGTAGCTGTCCGTTTTTCCAAGGAGTGGTTTCAGAAGTCCTGTAAGATGCTTTGCCAGTAAGTAGGTCGGGGAACCGATGGCACTGACAATTGGCCGGAGTGGAATGTTGTTCTTATGTATTTTTGGAAGGCCATAGAGTCTTGGAGGTTGAGCTTCGGATACGCGTAATTTCTTCTTAATTCCTTCTGGCAAGGACGATTGCTTGATAAGATTGTTGGTTTTTCGAAGAATACCGGATGTAGGGTCTCAACACCAACTATGGACCACGGCCACAGAACCCGGAATCACACAACATTATGATTACCGGCCGTGAAATCCTGCATTCAACTATTAAGCGCCTCTACGGGGAGGAAAGTTATTTACGTATTCGACACCTGGAGACACTCCGGAAGAAGAAATCCCAATTACTATCATCTTATACTTTTTTATTACGGTGCAGAGACGCTGGATATATACCCAAATTCCTACAACAACGGAGGACTTTTAGATCTAAAAAAGCCCATCGCATATACGACCGTACTGAACGTGCTCTACTCAGAGAACGCATCCAACAAACACGGAAGGAGTTAGCAACCAACGACGCAGAACTCTTTACACTTCACATAACAATCAGTAACAGCATTCCTTACCAATATTGGAACAAGATCGACAGCATTACATACAACTCAAGTGAAGCAACCATGTTAAAGTCTACTAGAACGCAGATGAAGAAATTCGACTATCTAAAAATGCAATCGCGACCCTTACAGCAATCAGTCGGTCTACAACATACCGTAACAAACCTGTCATCACGCACGCTGTCAACTGAAGAAACATCTGTACTATCAAAAGGAGGCAACTACGCTATCACACCCACATCAATACCTGTAGAGGATATTATCTCTAACATCGAGGCAAGCATCAAGAATCTCCCCTTGCAAACAACTGATGAAATTCGTTATGAAGCTGCAAGAATACTCCGTCGCGCCCAACCACCGAAAAGCAATTTAACTAAGAAGGAGAGACTAGCGCTAAAAACTTTAAATAATGATAATAATATCACTATTTTACCAGCCGATAAAGGAAACTCTACAGTTGTTATGAATACACACGAATACAAAGAGAAAATAATAGAGATTCTGACACCAGATACATATAAACCTATCAAGCGAGACCTACATCCGGTATTCTTCGAAAAACCAACAATCTTATCAAGCAATCGTCCTTGCCAGAAGGAATTAAGAAGAAATTACGCGTATCCGAAGCTCAACCTCCAAGACTCTATGGCCTTCCAAAAATACATAAGAACAACATTCCACTCCGGCCAATTGTCAGTGCCATCGGTTCCCCGACCTACTTACTGGCAAAGCATCTTACAGGACTTCTGAAACCACTCCTTGGAAAAACGGACAGCTACATCAGAGACTCGACACATTTCATTGAGAGACTACGGAATATAAACGTAACATCTCAAGATATACTGGTTAGCTTCGATGTGGTTTCCCTTTTCACCATGGTGCCAGTAAATGAGACCATGGACTACAATTAGACAGATTTTCACAGAAGAAATATCCAATTTATTCAGGCATGTACTAACTACTACTTACTTCCAATGGAACAACAGCTACTATGAACAGACCGACGGAGTAGCCATGGGCAGTCCTCTAAGCCCAGTAGTAGCGAACTTTTTCATGGAGAAATTCGAAACAGAAGCACTAAAAACAGCTCCCAAGTCTCCAGAACATTGGTTTCGCTATGTTGATGACACATTCGTAGTATGGAGACATGGCAGTGAAGAATTGGAACGTTTCCTTCAACACCTTAACAGCAGACACAACAAAATACAGTTCACTATGGAAAAAGAAGATAATGGAAGACTTCCTTTCCTGGATGTTCAAATAATAAGGACTGGCAATGGGGAAATTCAACATACAGTTTACAGAAAACCTACACACACAGACCGATATCTGCACAAAGACTCTAACCACCATCCAAGACAAAAGCGAGGTGTCATTAAGACACTGTTCGACAGAGCGACTAAGTTATGCCAACCACAACACCTTAAACAAGAACAACACCATCTGTTCAATTGTTTCCAGAAAAATGGCTACACATCCAAGGAAATAAGACAAACCATACATCCACGAAGACAGCACGTTCAGAATGGATAACACGCCCTCAACCAGCATAGCCTACTTACCATATGTACAAAGAGTCACAGATCGTATCGGAAAACTCCTACGAAAATACAACATAAAAACAGTTTACAGACCTACAAGAAAAATAGAAGACTGCCTTCGCTCAGCTAAGGATCCTCGGCCACCTCTCTCCACTTGCGGCGTATATCGACTTCCTTGTTCGTGTGGTAAACCATACATAGGGACCACGAAAAGAAGTATAGCCACCCGTTTATCTGAACATAAAAGAAACTGCAGACAAGGAGAAATGGATAAATCGGCTGTAGCAGAACATGCCATTATGAATGGACACCAGATTCTATTCGATGATACACAAGTTTTAGCCACAACTTCCTACTATTTCCCTAGATTATACCGAGAGGCTATAGAAATATACAAGCATAAAGAAAATATTAACAGAAAAGAGGAAGGTATCAAATTGCCTAAGGCCTGGTACCATACACTAGAAAATAAATGCATCAACACTAGGGACAACAAGGAGACGACCATTAGCCAATCAGCAAGAGCCACGCTCACTCACCCTGCTCCCACCACTAGTATCAATACAACGTCCACAACGTCAGCAGAGCTCACTCTAAGTAGATCTTCCGACCAGGAAACACGCCTAGAAGCACTCGCCACTGAAGATGCCCTCCGCAGTTGAGGGCGAAACGTCTGGTATCAACACCAACTATGGACCACGGCCACAGAACCCGGAATCACACAACATTATCTTTCTTACTTACTTACTCACTGGCAGTATCGAACTCGTAGGTTCATGGCCGCGCGAACATAAGCTCTCCATACATCCCTATCCTGAGCTAATGCTTTCCAATCATTCCCTGTATAATCTACTTCCCTCAAATCATAGTTAATACCTAGGCAACGTAATTAGAAAAAAGAATGAGGCGCAAGAAGAAATTGAGCACAGACTCAACTCTGAAAACACAAGATTATAGGGACATTTGTCATCCCATCTCCCTTAAAAAATGTTGAAATAAATTTTATGAAAGGAATATTTTTCCAGTTATGTTATATGGATGTGAAACATGCTATCTTACTTTAAGGAAGGAGAAAAGATTACGAGCATTTGAAAAAAAGTGCTTAGGAAAATATTTGGAACAAAGAGAGACTAACAGTCATTGTGAATTGAGTAAACTGTATAAATAGTTATAAAGTTAATTGTAAATCACAATTGAGTTTATGTAGTAATATTTTTTTAAATATTAAATTGTATAAGTGGGCTACATGTTCGTTATGGGAAAACAGGTCTAATAAGGTCAGTCAAGTCTCGTAGACTGCGACTGGCAGGATATGAGATAAGATGGTACGAATGGAAAATGAAAGCGGATATGGAAATTTCTTGTAGACATTTCTAAGGAAAAGTGGCCAACAGATAGACCAAGTGTGAGGTGGGAGAATAATATTAATGATTTGACGTAGGTATATCATACAATGAATAAAAGTTAGCTCTTGATATGGGTGCGTGCAGAGTATATGCCTGCGTGGCCATGAACCTCCGGGCTCGATAGTGCCAGAAAGTTAGCAAGTTAGTCATTTACACGCTATATAGCAAGACACAACAATGCATTCCTTTATGGCTATCATTTAGGTTAATTGTAACTTCCATGAAGCATGTCTTTTCACTACGTAGCTTCAATCTAAAAAAAAATCTCACAGAAGATTACCCTCGAATAATAAGAGTCTGCACAACAACAAATGAGGTTGGACACATTCAGCACATGAATAGAGCACCTGCAGTGGCGCATTGTGACTGCCATGAATATTTCCCATGTGACAAACAACTTTCTGCTTTAATGCTATGATTAACAGCCGCTGCAGCCTGCGACCGATGCATACAGAGACTAAAATAGTCCCTCGCCGGTAGAATTACAGAACATACACTGGTTTGGTCATCATAGAAGAAGAAATTTACTCATTGAATTTCGGTCAATATGGGACCGGTATCCACCCAGCAACATGAGGAATTTGGGTAGATACAATAAGCAGCGGCTCCAGGTTGAGAAAAATAAACTCCATTGAGCGAGAGGCCCAGAAGGCACTTGACCTACCAGCCGTCTGCTGGCCTCACATCCACATGACCTTACGGTCTTAACTTAATCAGGTAAAATAAACAAATAAATAAACAAATAAAATAAATAGACAAAATAAATAAATAAAATAAATAAATAAAATAGATAAATGAAATAAATGAGTTAATCACAGAGGTAAACGATCATCCAGCCAGTGTAGGGGTTACATCTCGTCAGTATGTCGGGTCCCCGGCCATTATGGCTGGTTTTCTCTACCTGGAGCCGCTATTTATTGTAAAGTAAAAGTAAAGTAAAGTGATCCCACAACAGACCCGAAGGCCCTTGGGGTAGTAGGATGTTAAGGCTCCCACTTTTTCTAGACAATCGGCACTTTATGTTAGCCGGGTTGTCAACCCTGCGTGACGACCGCCTTTACCCCCAGAATAAGCGTCTGGTACTCATTTCAGTTAGAGGCTGAGTCGACCCCAGGGCCATAGTGCCGCCAGTGGGTTTGGTCAGTTTAAAAATCCTGACCCCCAACGGGACTTGAACCCTCGACCCTCCGGCTTGTAGCTCAGTGCCTTAACCACTACGCTACGGCGTGCCCCGCTATTTATTGTAGCTACCCAAATGCCTCACGATTCTGGATAGGCACCGGTCCCATACTGACTAAAATTTCAAGAGAACATTTCTCCCCCATGGAGACTCGAACCAGCTCAAGTCCAATAGCTATCTGCCAAGGAATCTTGCCTTAACGACTCGGTTATGGCGCAGGTTAAGAAAACCAGATAAAAACGGCTATGGAACCAGATATGTTAACCACACGTCTTATTTGTAATGGCTGGATGATCGTCCACTTCTTGTGGTTAACGAATGTGCATGTGAACCACCAGCCGGCTGGTAGAACAAAGATCTTCCAGGCCTGTAATGCCATGGATTTTTTTTAGAGTTCGTACGAGATACTTTTATCACTCATAGGTTCTTATTTATTAAAATCAGATTTTTATGATAACCATAATCTTATTTATTTTCAGGTTTTACAATGTCTTTGACACCTTCTTGTGCCCATTTCAATATTCTATAGTCAATCTCCAATCCTCTCTATTTTTCCACGCCGCGCCGTTTCTTCCTAGCCTCTTTAGTCCATTGTTCAGAGTACCGTACTCTATCCGACCATGTTAGTTTTGGGCTTCCCCTCTTCCTTCTTCCTGTAGATTCCATTCATAAATCATCTTCGGTAATCTATTTTCCGTGATCTTTCTCATAAGTCTCAACAATCTTGATTGTGTTGTTTTGATAGTTACTACTGCGAATTATTTCATTTTCATATTTTCTCTTATAACATTATTTCTAATTCTCTCTCAACATTTCTTAGGATTAACAGGAATACCTCGACGTTACTATGCTTATCCAGATGGAAAATTCTTCCAGATCGTTGCCACAAGTCTATTTCTGTTTAATGTAATTTATCTATTGTTATTCTTTTAAATGCCACGTCTCTGGGACATATTTTATTGTGTTTCTGACAATTGCATTAATAATGTTCTTTTCATTACTATATATTTACCCCAATAAAATGTTTAAGTGAGAGTAGGCCCCTATTACCTTCATTAATTCTTGAATTAATATCTATCTATTGGGCATTTTTATTCTGGTTTTCATACAAGAAGCTTCCATCCCCTCCTTCGTTTCGCATTCGTTCCACATGTCCTGCCTATCGCAGTCTAAGACACTTAACTGCTCTTATCACATATGGTTTTCCATAAAGATCATGTAGTTCATTGTTAAGCAATCTTCTCCATTCACTTGTCGTTTCAACTTCCATTAGTCATAAATTGTCTATTACTACTACTATTATTACAACTAATAATAGTAAGAAAAATAAATTTATAATATAAATAATAATGATAATAATAATAATAATAATAATAATAATAATAATATTGATGAACTGACAGGTGAATGGAGAAGACTACATAACAATGAACTACATGGTCTTTATAGGAAGCCAGATATAATAAGAACAGTTAAGTCTCGTAGACTGCATTGGACAGGACATGTGACACGAATAGGGAATGAAAGACGAGCATGGAAGCTTCTTGTAGGAAAACCAGAGGGAAAACGCCCAATTGGTAGACCAAGAATGAGGTGGGAGAGTGGCATTAACTATGATTTGAGGGAAGTAGATTATACAGGGAATGATAGGAAAGTATTAGCTCAGGATAGGGATGTATGGAGAGCTTATGTTCGCGCGGCCATGAACCTACGATTTCGAAACTGCCAGTGGGCTTACTAATGGCCGGACAAATTCTTGTTATTATAATAATATAGTGATAATCTGACAAAAAAAATGTTCAGCTGACTAAGATTTTATAAGTACCGGAAGTAGTGACACAACCATATTGGTATTATGATTTATATCATATTTCTATCATTCATGTGATTAGCCCTTAAATCATGGTGGTTTCCGACATATTTTAGAATCACGAGTTTTCTTGGAAATGACTGACTAACCGGTACCGTTGCAACAAATAATTGCTTTAATACTATATAATCAATGCGAACCATGTGTTCATGTTAGTTTGCCAACTGGTTTAATATTAGTCTACCTCAATTCTTGTTAAATTTTACAACATATTCATACGGAAAATCCCAGACAAAATCTTCCAAGATCATTACAAACAATACAAACTTAAGTAATTATGGCACACGAATAAATACCCAATGTCAGTATAAAGATAAACAAAGTAAAGTTATCCCACTATGAGTCTCAAGACATCCTTCAGGTAGTAGGAGGTTCACCCACTTTTTAGACATTTAGCCGGGATGTCAGCCCTGCGTGAAGGCCGCCTTTACCCCCAGAATAAGTGTCTGGTAATCGAAATTAACAGATATTTTAAGTTTCACACAATGAAAATACTACCTACATAACAACTAGGCGCCTTTACCCTCAGAAAAAAGTGTCTGGTAATCGAAATTAACTGATACCTTAAGTTCTACACAAAGAAAATACTACCTGCATAACAGCTATATTTATCATTTTGTATGTAGGCCGCATTGTGTTTTATTTAGTCTAACTTTAATGATATTTTTAAAATATTGTAATTTAGGTACGCCGTAGCGTAGTGGTTAAATCACTGAGCTACAAGCCGGAGGGTCGAGGGTTCAAGTCCCGTTGAGGTCAGGATTTTTAAACTGACCCAAACCCTCTGGCGGCACGATGGCCCTGGGGTCGACTCATCCTCTAACGGAAATGAGTTCTGGGGGTAAAGGCGGCCGTCACGCAGGGCTGACAACCCGGCTGACATAAAGTGCCGATTGTCTAGAAAAAGTGGGAGCCTTAACCTCCTACTACCCCAAGGGCCTCCGGGTCTGTTGTGGGATCACTTTACTTTACTTTATTTATATACAGAATTTTAATGTGTACACATCTTTCTGTACCTAAAGTTTTATTTTTCTTCTCCACTCGTCTCTCTCCATCCAATCCATGTCCTCCAGTCTTCTTGCTCTCATTCCAGTTCTTATTTCCTGCATCCACGAGTTTCGAGGTCTTCCTCTCCTCCTTCTTCCAGGTGAACACCATCTTCATTGCCCCAAAAACTTATACTACTTATTTGAAGAGAACAATTATACGCTCAGACCGGGACTTGAACCCGGGACCCTTGGTTCTCTAGACCAAGTGCTCTACCAGCTGAGCTACCTGAGCAAGTACCGATCTAAACGCAAATCCTTCTCTATATACATTGTAATTCCCGTCCACCAAATGCTATGAAGCCATGCTTCTATCTTGCAAATAGCGGCTCCTTTATTAAGAAGACATATTTGGGAATTATACATTGGAAAAAGCCGTACTGGCTGTAATGTATAATTCCCAAATATGTCTTCTTAATAAAGGAGCCGCTATTTGCAAGATAGAAGCATGGCTTCATAGCATTTGGTGGACGGGAATTACAATGTATATAGAGAAGGATTTGCGTTTAGATCGGTACTTGCTCAGGTAGCTCAGTTGGTAGAGCACTTGGTCTAGAGAACCAAGGGTCCCGGGTTCAAGTCCCGGTCTGAGCGTATAATTTTTCTCTTCAAATATGATTTATCCATCTTTGAGATGTACGAAATCAATAATAATTATACTACTTAGTTAAATATTATTTCAAAGACAGAATAGCCAAACTTTCAATTAACCACAGCAGAGTAGAAAAGGAAGTGACGAAAGGCTGCTCTCAAGGGTCCTGCTGTGGCCCGGGACTCTGGAATATTTTATATAAACCTCTACTCACCTTACAATATACAAAACGTATGGGAAGAATCCATCATTAAAATGAAGAACATGTTACAATTTCAGAGAATACAAAGATTGATGAATATCAAAATTACAAAGGCGTACCGAACTGTGTCTTATGAAGCGTCTTGTGTTCTGGCAGCAGTCAAACCGATAAACATCAAAATGCAAGAAATAATAGATATATATATATAAAGGCACACATAACGATACAGACACACCATTAGAAGATGTCCCGAAACTGAAAGAGTGGCCCCATCCAGCGGACAGAGTCAGAATCTTAGAAGCACAAGAAAATGCACGGTACAACATAGAAATTTACACTGACGGGAGCAAAATAAATGGGAAAGTTGGAGCAGCAGCAGTAATATTCCAAGACGGGGTACCGATTAAACAATTGAAATACAAACTCGGTACGCACTGCTCCAACAACCAAGCGGAGCAAATTGCGATTCTTCAGGCTCTCAAAGAAATAGATGAAAACTCAGAACTAAAAATAAAACAAAAACTAGGAGTAGTTAACACTGACAGCCAAATAACAGTCCAACTCCTAAAAAATGGACAAATCCGCAGCATATTAGCAAAGAACATAAAGGAAAAAATAAAACAACTTCAGGACAATGGATGGGTAATCCACATAAAATGGGTTAAGGCACACGCAGGGTTATATGGAAATGAGCTAGCAGATAAACTAGCAAAGGAAGCTGCACAGGAAGATGGGGACGAGGAAATATACAAGATGCCTAAAGCCGAAGTAATCAGGGGTGCAGAGGAGAGAGGATTATAGAGGTGGCAAGACCAATGGGAGAGATCTACAAAAGGAAATGTCAACAAAATGTTCTTCCCATCTGTACAATATCGAATAAAGCAGAAGATCCCTCTCAACGGACACATTACGACCTTTCTATCCGGACATGGGCAGACAAGACAGTATTTCCATCGATTTAAAATAGTGCAAAGTGAAATGTGTAAGCGTGGGCAATATATACAAAATGTGAACCATTTAATATATGAGTGTTCTATATTAAACACTGAAAGAAACATTTTAAAATACAATATTAGTTTAAAAGGCGGACAGTGGCCAATAACAAATAATATTTTAGTGAAGGTTTATTTAAAAGAATTTATAAACTATATAAATTCGATAAATTTCGAAAAATTGTAACAGTATATAATATTGCAATTTTACATAATATTGTAAATATTAAATTGTAATAGTTTGATAGAATGCATGTAATGTTACCATGTAATGGAGCATGCAGTATAAATAAATAAATAAATAGTAAAAAAATAAAACCATTCCAATGTTTTCCTGGGTAATCTTTCTAGTAAGTATTTCATTATTTTATGGTTTCATTATTAGCTGCTCATGGTCTTAACTCTGATACCAAAGTAAAACATTATTATTATTATTATTATTATTATTATTATTATTATTATTATTATTATTATTATTATTATTATTATTATTATTATTATTATTATTATTTACGATAGAGGCAGAGTCGACTCCAGAGCCATTGTGCCGCCAGAAGGTTTACCCCACCGGGATTCTAACCCCCTGACCTTAAGAGTTGCAGCACATTGCTTTAACCAACTACGCTATGAAGTGCCCCATTAAGATAAACATTTAATCCAATTCACTCCTGGCCTTCCAGTACCTCCTCTTCCATTAACTCAAGACCGTTTCTGGGCCCTATATATTGAAGGTATGTGAATAACAAGGATGCCGGCCAAACACGCCTGACGCACCATCACAGTGCAGATGAATGAAATTAAACAAAATGAATGAGTGTGCAGAAATGATGCAAATAAATTTGTCCAACGAAAAACGGGAGCAACCCTGAGAAAAACATTTCCAGATTCCGTTTCGTTTAGTACGAATCACAGATGGAGTTACCAGTAGATAAACTATTCGATAACACAAGAGAGTGCAGAGTTTCAGGTCCCAACATCTTGTTAGTGACACAAGACACAGAATGGTTCATGGTTGATCCAAATCCGATGCAAGTCCTTACCCAAACAGTCATGTGCTATAAACTAATTTGCTGGCTGTATCGAACCCGTAGCTTCATGGTTGCGAGGATATAAGCTCTCCATATATCTCTAATCAGACATATTTTTTTTAAATTATCCAATGTATAATTTATCTCCCTTAAAACATAGTTAATGTTATTCTCCCACTCATTTTTGGTCTACCCACTTGGCGCTTTCCCTCAAGTTTTTTTACAAGGAGTTTCTTTGCTCCACTTTCATTCCCCATTAGTACCACATGTCATACCCATTGCAGTTTACGAGACTTAACCGTTCCTACTAAAATTGGTTTTCCATAAAGATCATGAAGCTCACTGTTATGTAGCCTTATCCATTCACCTCCTTGTTAGTCACTTTTTGGTCATGTGTCATAACAGTTTAATCGTTTCCACTCCATTCCTTTCTATTTTTCCACGCCCCTTCCTCCAAGATTCTTGCTTCCATTGTTTCGACTATTCTTCATGTCCATGTTAGCTTTGGTCTTCTTGGGAAACTAGAGAAAGGAAGGGAAGAGATTGGTCAAGAAATCATTGGTGGAAGAATGGAGTAAGAAAAAGTATGGTAGCAGGGGTTCTTAATGAAGAAGATGCATTATATATATATATGCTATATGACGTCAAAACACTTTGGGTTGAAGGAGAACCATGGTAGTGTAAAATATTCCTAGTAAAATATTATTTTTTATTATATTGTCTTATTTTTGTATTATTTTATTACCATTTGATTTATTTTTATTCACAGAACTGAAAATAACAATTTTAAGTAGGTACTGTGCTGTAGTCTTTGTGGTAGCTCCATTGTCTCGTACTCAGCGGACCCGAGTTTGATACCCGATCGGAACAAGTTTCTTGGGTGATGGGTTTATTTTCGGGATTTTTCCTCACTTGTTAGATAAATGTGAAGAAATATTAAGGCCCCAATCGCTCCCCGAACATAATCTGGTTATCATATTCATCATATCTTATTCGCCATGTTCATTGTAAATGTGTGTGGGAATGATATGTTCTTTGTTAATTTGTGATGTCTTGGAGGAGGCCCAGGCATTGGTCTGATCTCTCATTCAGGGAGGCCTTCCACGTCCTTGTGTGGTCAAAAAGTATATGTGTGATCCACTGTTCACAATCCCTCTCCCGACAGATCGTGACACTGTGAACATAGGGTGAAATGTGACATGGATAAGTATAAAATACACCTAAGGTGAGAGGTTAAACTGAGATAAAAAAAAGAAGATAGATACTATTCTTAGTTATTTTTCATTTGATATTAACAAAAATCTTAATAAAATTCATTATAAATTTCTGTTCATCTCTCATTGGACCAAAACATTTCCTAAGAACTTTATTCTCTGATATTATAATCATAATATTATCTCCTCTCCTACTTTAAGAGAGAAGAAAATATTACAACTATTTTAAAATAAAGTTCTTAAGATTTTTTTTGAACAGACAGGCGAATGGCGAAGACTTACATAACAGTGAAACCAGATAGCCTAAAATAAGAAAAGTTAAGTTTCGTAGAATGCAATAGGCAGAATATGTAGCACGAATGGGGAATGAAAGAAGGGCATGGAAGCTTGTAGGAAGATAATAAGGAAAACGTCCAGTTGTTAGACCAAGAACGAGATGGGAGAATAACATTAACCATGATTTGAGGGAAGTAGCTTATAAAGGGGATAATTGGAAAACATTAGATCAGGATAGGGGTGTGTGGAGATCTTATTCCGCGCGGCCATGAACCTATGGGTTTGATTGTGCCAGTGAGTTAGTTAGAATAAAGAATTGAGTGTATTGGAACAGAACGGTGATTCAATTTGAATTACAACATTGTCAAATACAAGACAAGATGAAGCGTTTAGACTGTAGTTAGTTATCTTCAGGCACAATGAAAAGGGGCAATGAGAGGGATTCGGACCTTGGCCTATATACATGATATGAAAAAGCAGCCCGCCGGTTCTCATCCAGTAGAACAAAGAACATACAACGGCAGGTCATAATGTAAGAGAAGAGATAGCGATCTTAAAGTTTTGTCCTCTTTCCTCCACAAGTCTGCTACTGATACTCTTCTTCTTCCTCCTGCTTCTCGAATTCACTTTCAATGTAGAGTTTCATGGTAATCGCAAACATAATCAGATCATCTGGTCTTTGTGCCATGCATGGACATGGAAAAACACGCTGGAAAACACGAGTACAGAACTTGCATACAAATTGCAACACTACTGCACCACGATTCAAATGTCTCATATGTTATGCAACATTAGCAAACTTGGCTGTACTTCATCTGTACTAATGTCACAAACATTCATTACTGACCAGAAAATGTTAAGTCAGTTACGACATTTATCATTATTATACGTGTGTTCGGTCTCGGTGATCCTTGACACTGGTCCGAGGGTCATGAATTCAAAACGGCCGATGTCGATGGATTCTTTAGGATGGAAATATCCATATAAAGAAAAGTCCTCCGGGAGTGGTGAGTTCCCAGTCTGAAGAACCTTGAACTCGTAAAAGAACCTCAAATCTAAAACAGACCCTCGGAGTAAAATTTAATGGCTCTTCTCAATCCAAGGTCCCATGCCGCAGCCGAGCGGTTGCAGGTAATCATCCCTTAAAATAAAGCTACGGGAATTAAACTGGTTCAAGTCCCCAAGGGGGAACAAATTTTCTCAAGGAATTTCGGCCAGTATTGGACCGTGTCCACCCAGCATCCTAAGAAATTTTGATACGTACTCTATTTTTCCCTCATTGCTACCAATTTGTCTTTTATGTCATTTCTGGCTTTCTCCCATGGTATTGACGGAGTTGTAATCCATTTCTTAGGTTGGGGCACCTGAAAGGCGGAATTACGCTATCCTGATGTTATGATGGGTGATAAATGATAATGAAGCGCCAGGAGAGACCTTAATCTAAACTTAACCTAAATTCCAGACCATGGGAGACCACACGAATAATTCCCTTTATGGTCTAACCGGGATTCAAACCCGGGACTTCATGAACTGTAGTCATAAACGCTGAGCACTAGCCCACGAGGCTGGTCGCTACTATAAATATAGAAGATTATATTAATACAATTTGTACCCCAGATCCTGTCGTCTACAAAGGTTATAGACAATGATATGGGACCATCGAAAGGACTTTTGGCCAGAAAACAACAAACGACAGTAAATTAAAATTTTACAAAACGATGGTTTTACCTAGTCTAAATCAAGGTTATTCCCTTGTTACCACTCTAGAATAAGTGAAGAAAGAAGAATAAAAACAGCCGAAATTAAAGTTTTAAGATATGTAGCAAAGCATGCATTACTAAAGAAAAAAAATGAAGAATGTAGGTATAAGAGAAGAATCTAAATACCAAGGCTGCATGACACGAACCAGAACTGGATATATAAACTGAACTTAGTTGGCTTAGGATAGGAATCGGTGGAGAGCATTAATGAATGCGGCATTGAACTAGGGTAAAAGTTCCAAGACATAGTTATAGACGCACTTAAGCATAAATTGTACCAAATGTCTCTGCTGTTTGTTTCGCCGTGTATCACGAATTTTCATTTCTTTATTACTTATTTCCTGGCCCCTAGTCATAACAGATCAGTCAACAACTTCGTCAATTAACAGGACTGTGTATTTATTACAACTTAATTTGCTCATTATGTGGAAGTGTTACAAATGTACATAACCATGAGAGAGTTCAAAATTATTTTAGATATGTTTACATACAGAATAAAACAAATAAAATAAAAAACAGGAAATTCTATGCCACCATACCTAAATTCTAATTAAAAAAAACTAAAAAAAAATCAATATTTGTTGTTGCAGTATGTGAATAATTATCCGAGAGAAATATATATGTTCATTTATTTCCCAAAAAATGTGAGAAAATTCATCGACCTCGCTGATTTTGAACTCGTGAACTCTGGGTCTAAAGGCAAGGAACATAACCACTAGACCACTACGATTATCTGACACACAACACACACACACACACACACACACACACACATACATATATATATATATATATATATATTATATATACGGATAGGAATGTTATGAACTAAAAGTTAAAGACTGCAACACAGTGCATATATTATTTAACTGTTTGTATACAGGAGCAAAACAAAAGATAGAATTCTAACTTCTTATTATACTACGTTTCAATTTTAACTTTTAGTACATAAAAAAAGTCTAACCATATTCAAAACGAATGCCAATTCCATCATCTAAATGACGCTCGTTACGAAATTAACAACCGTTTTATTGCAGACCCATAAGATAAACTTTCTTATTTCACGATTGGCTTACATTTTCTTAATTTTTTTAAAATTTGAAAATAGTTTAAATCTCACATTTATATAGTACCGGTAGAATACAAGAGTAGAAAGTAGCAGCCCACCTTAAAATATGCTATCATTTAAGATCAAGTGACCCATATTTTCCTGGTTCAATTACGGTAACACTTCTTACACCAAAACATCGAATTTTTTAAATAAAAAGCGTAAATATTTAATTTAATTTCAGCACAAAACTGTCAATTAAGGATATTCAAGTATATTTACTTAACATCATATTTTAAAAAGGTGTGCGATTACAAACTATTTTGCTCAAATTTGAACTCCACCCATAAACTGGATTTTATCCCGGACCGCCTGTGTAGAATACAAGTGGCTCTGGCCCAATGAGTTAAGATTTACGCCATTGCGTCATGTAGAGAATCTAATTATATACAATTATAGATAAAACCGAAGAGCAGTTTTGTCAAGACTGCAAATTTACATTCTATGTTGATGGCATAATTTAAAAGTTTATAAACAAAGGCAAATTAATTGAAATACATACAGTTTCTTCCTTTAGTAAACGATAACCTGTCGTTTAATTAAAACTGTGTAAAATTATAAAAGTGGGAATATCACCAATCAATAGATTTTTAAAATTCTTACTGACTCTTTCCTCAAAACGGTTATTATTCCAGTTTTATATTATATGGAAGCGAAACATGGACTTTTACTTTGAGACAGGAGAAAAACTAGACTTCATGGCGCGGCAGACCTAGGCCCTTGGTTTACCAGGTGATGTTGCCCTCAAATCCAAATAATTTTCACTTATCACTAAACGTAGGTGGAGACCGACAAATAGATGGTGGTATTATGTACATTAGGACTTGGTAATAGGAAGAATACAGAATTGCTAGAAAATGTTATTGAATAGGAATATCTGGAACAATTCCCCTGAGGAGGTGAAGACTCTTAAATAGCTGCAGAAGCAAATAATAAGAAGAATTATATTATGAAATACGGTTATCATGAAATGGATACTGCTAATAAAATTTCAATCCAATTTTTGCTTTGACCACTGAGTAAAATTATCAAAAAATATCAGACAGATTGTTCGGCATCGAATTTTTGAACTCGTACCTAAAAAATTCGAGACTCAAACGATATACCTGAGCCAATTCTAAATTCTAGCGAATTCCGAAGGAATGCAGCTACTCTGAGGTAGTTCCCTCGATAATATTTCGTTTTTTTTACAAATCTCCTACTTACTAGAAAAAAAAAAATATATGGGGGTTAAGAACATAAATGGACCAGGTCCATATTTTGATAATAACTGATAGGCCTATAAAGTTAAAGTAATATATTTAATGAATATCAAGAATTAATTTCTTTCAGTGAAAAAAAAAATCGAAAACTAGATTCACCATTAATCTGAAGAATTACTGATATTTTGAATCCAAATTTACATACTAGGATTTTCAATTTGCGGATTTGGTCCATTTTTGCTCATGTATCTCTCTGTCTGTCTTGTCTGCCTGTCTGTCTCTCACTCTCTATCCCTCCCTCCCTCTCTCTCTCTCTCTCTCTCTCTCTCTCTCTCTCTGTATTTTAATGCTCTAGCACTTGCATTTTTTTTTGGAACTGAACTCGAAAGCCTATACCAAAAAATATTAAGAAACATAATAACGAATTCGTTAATCAGCATTTCGGACCATTAAGAATGGGGAGATAACCTAAAGCAAAAACTTAAAAATCGCCCCAACTTAAAAATCGCAGCAATTTTTTTTTATTTTTTTTGCAACGGAACTCAGCATATACAATTAAAATGATATAACAAATAAATATAAATAAATAAACAAACAAAATTGGACCATTTGGAGAGGGGTTTACTTGAAAATTGCAATTTAAAAATATTTCTTGGGGCCGAATGATTGCTTTCTTGCAACAATGTAATTAACGAAGGATATATTCCATAAACCAGCAAAATCGGACCATAAATTCGACTTCGTGAAGAATTCGGTTAGTTTACGCAATTCTTACACGATAGACTTTTATTGTATAAATAGGTTTACTTATGAAAGCTTGGAGCTTGCCCGTCTCAGTAGTTTGCATCCAGAATCCATGTCGTAAACTTTTAGCAGTTAATGGTGTCCAGTTTCAAGAAATGTTGTAAAACAGTGGTGTGCTGTAATTGCCAGTCCTTAACGCTGTTAATTTATGGAGGATATGTAGTTAAAATAGAAAATCAAAGTGCGGACATCAACATCGCACATGTACATTTAATTACGTATCCTGCCGTCCTATTAACATACAAACAATGTATCATGAAATGCTTTTAAAGTTTCAGATATATCTTCTATGCTTATTAGAAATAGATAGACACACTGAGATTTTCAAATAACTTACCTATTGTTTCCTGGAGTAAAACATGGACCTTGTCCAAGACCGATATGTCAAGACTGAGTTAATTAAAAAAAAGGAGATAGCCTACTAAGACAAATGTATGGCCTAATATGTGACTAAGGAGAATGGCGTACAGTATATAACTCTGAACTCTAGCAGTTGTGTATGTCTCCCGATCTGACTACGTCAATTGAAGTTTCAAGATTGCGATGGGCAGGGCACATACAAAAAAATCCCTGAACTCAAGAAAATCATGGAATGTAAATTTGAAGGAAAAAGGAATGTGGGACGACCGAGACTTAGTTGGATGGATAGAATTTTGGAGGATCTGAGGAAGCTGAGAATCGAAGGATGGTGGTTTGCTAGAGACAGATGCCTGGAAGAGGGTTCTGAAGGAAGCCGAGGCTCGAATCGGGCTGTAGTGCTAGTATTGATGACAATGATTATTTTCTGGCATTTTAAACAATATCGACCTATTTTGATGAAATTTATTGTGTTTGAGTCGGTCCCTGGATGGTTTAGATTCACAATATTAGACCCTCTAAAATCATTGGTGTAGGAGTTCACCTGAAGTGAAAATTTTAAAATAGTTCTAGCGTTCATATTTACAACGTTTCAGAACGAAACTCAGTGTATGCTATTAAAATAAACGGAGGTAGGTATTATCCGAAAATTAGCGAAATCCGACAAATAAAAGTGGAGGTTTACCTTAAATCCGAAATTAAAAACTAACTAGCAACCGCCATGTTTGGTTAGGCTCATCGTATACCATAACATTTAAATTAACCTTTAATATTTGATTTATTTAGGCGTAGCAACGCACGCTGGGTATTAGATAGTAAATAATATATTCCAACCATTCATTGTAACACACAGAGAATCAATATAACGTCTCTGAATAGAGCGATATCAAAATGCAGGGAAATGTGTGTGCGGAGTTTTTCAAATGCCTATTATTCTCCGGCATTTTAAACAATGTTCTCTATAAATAAAATACTCCACCCATTCATTAGGCTAATATCTCTAGTCTCGAGGGTTGCGTGTTTATTCCCAGCCAGGTTCCATTGGATTTATAGGATGGAAAAATCCTCCGGGAGATACTTTAAACCGTGGTTCCCGAATTTGAAGATTTTCGGGCACGTAAAAGAACCTCAAGCCTAAACTAGTAAATATTAACAAAATTTAAGCAGCCTTCCCCCTCCAAGTAATACTTCAGTTGTTACTAGATGCTCATTGAGGCGATGTGCTGACCACATGTCGATTACTGACGTCTGTTGGGAAATAAGCATAACTAAATTAGCTTGGTCAAGAAAACCCTCTAGGAAAGAATTCATTCTCATCACATTCATTAGGTTATTGCCAACTTTCAATTTCATGTGCTTGATTTTTCCCAAATTTAGAATTACACTTTCAACGTACTGCTGCTCCATCTTCTCATAGACCTATTTTATAATTCCAAGTCTGATTTTTTTAAATTTATATAGGCCTATTACATGCTTTTATTACTTTCTCTCACTATTATCAAGTAGCATATATTTTGTCACTTTCGGCATAACCTATTTAGGAAGGCTTATTAGTATTAAATAAACACATACAAATATTAGGAAACTTTATGGCCCAAACGGTCCCAAAACATAATATAATAATAGCTTTATTTTATCTGGCAGAGTTAAGGCCTTAAGGCCTTGGCTATCATAATCATAATTTCACATTCGCCATGTTTAGTATGAATGTGTGCGTGAATGGTGTGTTTCGTCTTAATGTTGATTTTTCTCCGGGAGGCCCTGATATTAAGCTGATAATTCATTCGGGGAGACCCTCCATGTTTTTGTCTGGCCAAAAAAGTACTGGCTGCCTTGAATACTCTAAATATGACACGGCCATAGGTGTCAAACCGTTTGTAAATACAAAATTAAAAAAAAAACAATAATTGTGTTAGTATTTTAAAAGAAGGACGGACAATCTTTATTAACTGACATTAGGTTCACAATTCAAACCTGGATGTGGAAAAAATGATACATTTTGCTCAGTGGGGTCTTATTTATCAGGTTAGATAATATTTGACGTGCCGTACATGTATATGACGGGACCCATGACTTTATTTTACTTTCCAAAGAAGCCATACTCAGGATTGTTCAGTCGAGATTAAACCGTGAAACTCGGAAAGAAAAATAGCTACTAACCCTTCAGATCCGATAAACAAACACGTAAATATATTGAAGACTATTAAGAGATTTTTTTAAGTCAACATAAAAAACGAACAACAACTTCCTTAGTCAATATTTTTAAGCAACTAACAGCATAAATAATGTCGAAACTTAGTCAAAGTACTGACATACAAGGAGTACATAAAAAAAGAGAGGGAGAGAGAAACAAGCAAAGTGCACACTAGAATTCTGGACAACTGACGAATGGTTATTGTGTTTATTCAAATTTGATCGCATCTGCAAACTTGGGCAATTTATTATTCACATATACGCGACATCCTAACAACTCATCGGGACAGTTTGTCTTCTCTTGCAATTTGACATAGACGTACCGTGGACAGGAGAGGCCCCCATGTAACACTTTTAGTGTACATAGTGAATGTTGGAAAGACAACAGATGAAACATCAACTGTCTTGTTTCGAGAATTCTTTCTAGTTGAAGGATTATCTAAACATAACTTAATCTGACTTGTTATTCTATGACGTAATTATGAACACCATATTAATGTTTTATTTATAATCTAACTCATAACTTGTGTAAAATATATGAGGAGCTTAGGGCAGTAACAAGATAAGCCACATTCTGTTAAGAAATGTAATTTATTACAATGATAGCAAATAAATGTATTGAAATATCCATAAAAATCATTTGTACATGCGCCAGTGAGAAGTTAAAACATAGACACACAATGTTTTAACAACAATACTGCCCAATTAGTATGTATAATTTTTACAAACATTAAAATCATTACATCTCAGAAAGATAAATATGTGGTTTATCATGTTATTGCCCTAAGCCCTTCAAATAGGCCTATGTATAATTGGCACTCTGAGGTCTTGGACCAAGTATAGCACGTTTAACATCATCATTATCATCATCCAGGGATTAAGCCTGTTGGCTCGTTTCGGTTTCATGAAAGCTATAATTATTAAAATTGTTCAGACCTCTGTGTGGGCGTCCGAGTTTTCTCCTTCCGTGCTGTTTACAATTTAGCAATAATTCTCGAAATCTTCTTTCTGGCATTCTATCAATATGTTCTTTCCAGTCGTTCCTATATTTAATTATTCGGTCTATAAGTTTGAAAATATTTAGTTCCTTTCTTATATCATCATTTCTTTTCTTATCCAGCAGAGTACATCCCGCTATATTTCTTAAAAATCTCCTCTCAGCTACTTCCAATCTTTGTTCTTGACCTTTAGTGATCGTCCAACATTCTGATCCATACATCAATACAGGAACAGCCATTACTTTACAAAATTTTATTTTTGTTTCTTTTCTTGTGTTTTTAAGGTTCTTTTAATAGCGAAACACATTCGATTAAATTTATTTATTTTGTCATTAATATCTTCAATTTTAACATATGATACATTGAAACCTAGATATTTAAAACTGTTCACTTGCTCAAAAATGTTTTTATCAATTACTATTTTTGCTCTTAAGGTATCATGCTCTTTAAATGCTAACATTTTAGTTTTATTCCTTGATATTTTAAAATTGTAATTGGCACTTATTTTTTTCCAAATTAAAAATAGCTCTTTGTAGATCATCTTCTGAGCTGGAAATCACTACTTGATCATCGGCAAATAGTATTGTATCCAACGTTTAACTTTCTTTCATATTTTGAACAAACAATACACCACTACTTAATTTTCAAGGAATATAACTATTGAGGTTACCCTCCTGAAAAGGGTTTGAAAAAAAATACAAATCTTCTTCGAACCTTCTAAGTAGACATGAAAAATGATCAACACTAAAATTTATATAGTTCATACGTAACATTAAAAGAAAAATAAATGCCTGAACCGGAATATGAAATCGAGACTTCTATCATTATGAGTTAGTGCGCTACCAACTGCGTCATTCAGGCATCCTAGCAGAAACATTTATTTTTCTTCTTTATATATAATTCTAGTCTGCCGCGGTGGACTAGTGGTTATGCTCCTTGCCTCTGATCTCGAGGGTCGCGGGTTCAAACCCGGCCGGGGTCGATGGATTTTTTAGGATGGAAAAATCCAACGAGCAAGTCCTCGGGAGGGACTTTAAGCCGTGTGTCCCGAGTCTGAAGATTTTCAGGCTTGTAAAAAATCCTTAAGCCTGAATGAAAAGGCCTCTAAGAAAAATTTACCGAATTTTCCCGTCATAGTACTACCTCGGTTTCCTAGATGTCAGTATGAGGCGGAACGCTGACCACGGACCACTCAAATGACATCTATAAGAAAACAAGTGTAACTAAATTAGTATGGTTCAAATTCATCCCTGTAGGGGGAGAGCGCCTAGATCTCTGTTAAGGGAAACATGGGCTTACAAGAAGAAGATATATAATTCTCTATCACGAGAGGCAGCGGGACATCGGTCGCACTGCCATCTCGCTCCTATAACAAATAAACATTTAAAGAAGAGAATGCTTACTTTATAGCAGTAACACTTCTTTATTTCGATGCTATAATTAAAATTTGAGATTTAACAATGAAGACCAAATATGACATGAAAAGAAAATTAATCGCCTGAGCCGGGATATATATATATATTGTATAATGCTACCAGGTTGTCTTTTATGACATTTCTGGGTTTACCCCTGGCATCGGCGGAATTGTAATCCATTTCTTTCATTGGGGCACCTGGAAGGCGGAGTTACGTTACCACGATTATATGATGGGTGATAAATGATAATGAAGCGCCAGGAGACTTCTTAACCTAAACGTAACCTAAATTCCAGACCATGGGCAACCACAGGAATAATGCTCTATACGAAAAAATCCTATGGTCTGACCAGGAAACGAACCCGGGGCTCCGTGAACAGTAGTCAGTAACGCTAACCACTAGCCCACGAGGCTATATATATTGTTTTCCATTAACGCAGTTTGAGCCGTGATATATATAACATGATAAAAATAAATGCTTGAACCAGGACTTCTGGATTGATACCCCAGTGCGCTACCGATTACGCTACCGACCAAGTCTAGTACAAACATCTAATTTTCTTATATTTTTTTCTTATATATATACATAAATAAGAACAATATTATTATTATTATTATTATTATTATTATTATTATTATTATTATTATTATTAAGAGATGTAGCGGGAACTCTGTCTCAATTGTCATCTAGAAGCTCCTATACCAAGTAATCAAATTAAAGAGAATATTTTTACTTTATAGCAGTGAGCTTTATCGATGTTATAATTAAGTTTTTGACATTGAGTAATGCAATCTTAATATGACATGATAAGAAAAATAAATGCTCGGACGGGACTTGAATATATTGCATTCCATTAACGCAGTTTAACCTCTCACATTATAGGTACTTTTACGTGCCACTTGCCACCTGTCGGAAGAGGGATTTTAACTGTGGATAACATATACTTTTTTGACTACATAAGGACATGGAGACCCTCCCCGAATAAGTGACCAGCTCAATGACAAGGTCTCCTCCGAGACAACGCACCATTAAAACGAAACACGCCATTCACACACGCATTCATACGAAACATGCCGAATATGATAATGATGATTATGATAGCCAGATGATGCTAGGGAATCATTTGAGCCTTGAAGTTCCCTGATATTTATCTTACAGGTGAGGATACTTAAAACGGAACACGATTGTATTATTAGCAAATCAAAACTTTTAATAAAGAATATTAATCCATCCGCTTTAGAATTAAATATCGAATAATCTACTTTGATACCGGAAAATTGTAAACATATGATTTTTTCTCTATTTTGAAAGCACTAAAATAGAACAATTGAGGGCGAAATGTGGGTCACATGTTTATACAAGTTGTAAATGTTAACTGAAAAACGCTCTCTCATGGAATTTGCAAATCATTAGAGATTATATTGTATATCAGAATGTGAACATTTTGTATGTTTTGAATTAATGGCCATAAAATATACAAGGGCAGAACTCGTCTTCCAAGGTTGATGGTTTTAATAAAATAGAAATAAGTTACAAATTGTAACACATTATTTATTCAGTTTATGTGTAAAAAATACTTGATAGATGCCCTTCTGTGACCTTATGTTACTAATCTGAAACATTTACGAATCATGTTCGACAATTTCTGAACAATTACGTAACAGATCTGACAATTTCATTTTGACTTACTTCACTGATAATTGACTATGATTGGTTTAACTTAAGACATTTTGTTTACAAACTACTCTCTTGATATCAAATTAAAATAATTAATTTTTTTGATCGGCGAATCCGTGACGCAAGTATTAGACACTCATCCTCTACCTCTGGGTCCCGAGATCGCACCTCGCTTACTCCTGTGGAATTCGTGATGGACGAATAGGAGCTAAGGCAGACTTTTCTCGGGATTTCTCCCATTTTCTCCAGCCAAAAAAAAAAATAATTCCATCACTTCTCTAGGCTATACTTATTTTATAAATTTCGTTTCGTTTGCCCCAGTTGAGGTGCAACAGGGCTGGTCAGCAGGCTTCCTTGTATATCACAGAACTAAAATCTCATTCTTCGACCTTAGCATTGCGTGGACAAGTATAGAGGGTTTACTTTACTAATCTTCAGATCATCATGTAGAATTATTTTCAAAGAAGTAATTAATCCGTTAGCTGTAGGTGGTTTTTGGGTGAGTTTCAATATACTTTATAAGGATGGATCGAGTCATGGGTGTCATGTTCGAAGAAACAGTTCTAGAGAGTATTCAGAACTCTGTTTAATTAGCTTACATTTTACATGTAATCTTAAACTATAAGTTAGTCATGGTGAAATGTAGTTAGAATTATTGTGGTTTTAATTTATTTTTATTAAATAGGCCTAGTACTGTTTTCGAACTTGGTTTACTTGTGCTTGGAATCATCCGTATGTGCATTGAGAACTTGTCGCTATATTACATCATTTTGATGCAGGACAGCCGCAGGGTTCACTTGTCAGTTAATACATGTTTGATGGAAAATCCATGAATTTTCTTATTCAAGGAGTAGCATTGGATATAATACAAAATATGTGACAAGATTTCAATGTGGACGGTCAATGGCCCCTGCAGATATGCATGACTAGGAGCAGTGAAAAAATGGCCTCTGGCAAGGATACACACGGAGAATGTGTCAGCATTTATCAGCTACTGGCAACAATTCACACTGTGCATTGGTATATATTATATTCTGTACACATACACATTTTGTGCATGACTGCACGGACACTAGGATAGTATGCATGGGAACCTTCAGACACACCTGTAACACGTTGAGAAGCAAGGACGCTTATACATGATCAGTAAGGGTGGTGATGTTTACCTTTTGAAATCAGAAATTTAGCATTTTGATAACATAAATTTAGCATTTTGCAGCTATTTTTAAATATGTTTGGTGAATGCGTTATATTTAATAATATTGACGTTTATACTTTGCATTTGTTTAATTTTATAGCATTTTGAAGAAAAATATACAGGCTATGAGTAAATTCAAACGACAGGTTTTAAAATACTTCAATGTGAAATTAAATTACATTATAGAGGATTGATATGAGGGTTTATAGCAAGATAATTATTATGCATTGATTTTAAATAAATATAGGGCAAAAGAAAAAACTCCAACTTTTGGCGCTACTTATTGCAATACCCAAATTCCTCAAGATGTTTGGGGTACAAACCCGTGAGGATTTCCATGGCTTTTAAGAGAGTGAAACTTTTAAGTATAGTTTACTTGAAAAAGAAAGTAAACTCATGGGCTCCGTGCCATAGATTTATGATACGTAAAATAACCTCAAACATGAAAGAAATGGAAAATAATCTGAGCAAAACTTATCGGCTCTATGAATTCGATGCTAATAAGATATAAGTTGTTACAGAACGTCATTATTTAAATATAATCACAATACGCTACACGCCGGAGGTCAGGGGTTCGAATTCCGATTAAGTTAGAATTTTTGGCGTCGATTCAGTCTTTAACAGAAATGAGAAATGACTTTAGGGGTAAAGGCGGCCGCCACGTAGACTGACAATAGGCTGACATGACCCGACAGTATAGAAAGATAGAGCATTGCCCTCCTACTACTCCAGGCCTCCTGAGACGTGTAGCGCAATCATTTTACCTTTCAACGTAGAATATTACGGATTTGCTGAAATAACCATTATTAGAATTTGTTGTTAAAATACCCTGCCCATTTTATTGATTATCAAATGTAGGCCTATGTTTAAAATTTCTCTGAGTTACTAAATTCATCATGTTCTTCTAATTAATTATGTAATGTATTTTAAATTCTGAGTTTAATGAGGGTTTTGAGCTGATTTACGACCTTTTAAAATAAAGCATAGCATATTTTATTATAAGAAGAGAAAACTAGTAGTGATACAGAGACAGAGTGAAATATGATTCTGGGTACTTTCGTGAGCATTTCTGACTGCTAATTTGAATTGGAGATTTTCAATATACTTGAGATTGTACTGATTTCGGAAGGCTGGCGCCTCGGGAAGAACGCGGTAACAGAACTAGCCGTAAGATGCACAATTTCTTTCCTGGGAACATGCAACTCGCAGACTATTAAGAAAAACAAAAACAAACAATAAATATAAATAAATAACATAAAGGGATCTTGAGTGGCTATATTACGCGTAATTAGGGGATGACAGAAAGACAATTTCGAACACTTTTTAAATTATACTTTATTATTTGGCGGCTTCATTATCATCATCATCATCATCATCATCATCAGAGGTAGATAATCCTTATGTGGACTCTGATCTTCTTAATAACACCCCGCCATTTATGTTTGTTCAGAGCTACAGTTCTCCAATTCCTTATTCCTAAGATTCATACGCCATTTCAAACAGTCCTTCAATCTCAACTTAGGCCTTCCAACTTTCTTTCTTCCCTCTGGCATAGCTCTACATATCCACTGTTCTCTGGTCACCAGCATGCTGTCAGAATATGTCCAGTCCATCACAAAGTCCTGATCTTGATAAGTTTAACAATACCCGTTTCTTAAACAAATACATTTCAGGATTGTACACTCATAGACAAAAAAAAAAAAGTCATACGCTGATATTATCAATCGATCGGGGAACTTCGTGAGCGCTCGCAAAAGCCGTATTCACATCAACACGTTTTCAATAATTGTACTGGGTTGTTTGCTAGTTAATGCAGTTCACACTCAAGCAACATTAAAGAGAGAGTTTGGCTTAGTGTGTTTCCAGGGTCGAGAGGTTTAATAGACATCGTCTGCGTTCGTAACCTCACGGGTTCGATTCCCGTTCTATCTTTTTTTTAACGGAATGTTAGAATAGCATTTGGCTGTAATGTAGTTTCATATTTAATTTTATATTTAAGTTTTATGGCATTAATGCACACACAAAAACATAAATTAAAACCTTCTTCTAAAAAGTGAATGAGGAAAGAAAATAATATCTTCTAAAATGAAAACTTTAACAAAAACAAAATCAATATCGGGCGAATGAATCCTCAGCATCTAATACTGCCCTCAATCTGCGGGGCATTGATGCAATCAAATTTCTACAGGCACGTGGATGACCGGCTAGAGCATCCCAGGTGTCTTGAATTTGTGCCCATAAGCCATTTTTTTGTCTTTCGTGCATCTGCAGGCCAATTAGAGTTCATCTCCATTTTCATCTTGGCCCACACATTTTCGATTGGATTCAAATCTGGCGAACAGCGAAATTTGATTTGCCTTCTCCTTTAACAATCAATGAAATTTCGCTAAACACATTTCAGAAAGTGGCCACAATTTCAACAATATCGATAACAATGTCAATTATACACAGAGAAAACAATAGACACAAAATTAAAATTTTAGAAGAAATAAAAATTATCATGAAGGCCAAGAATACAAACATTCTCAACGAAAATATGCCTAATGAGCAAAACCCTCTATTAGGCATACAGTTAATTCAATACTACTACAACTCCAGAAAAAAATATTAAGAGTATTTGAGAATAAAGTTCTTAGGAACATGTTTACACCAAGAGAGACGAACAGACAGGAGAATGGAGAAGACTTCATAACAATGAGCTACATGACCTTTATAGGAAACCAGAAGTCATTCCTTTTGTTTTCTTGTATCTTCTTCTTCTTGTAAGCCCATGTTTCCTTTAACAGAGATTTAGGCGCTCTCCCCCTATAGTGAAGAATTTGAACCATACTAATTTAGTTACACTTGTTTTCGTATAGATGTCATTTGAGTAGTCCGTGGTCAGCGTTCCGCCTCATACTGACATCTAGGAAACCAAGGTAGTACTAGGACGGGAAAATTCGGTAAATTTTGCTTAGCGGCCTTTCATTCAGGATTAAGGATCTTTTACGAGCCTGAAAATCTTCAGACTCGGGACCCACAGCTTAAAGTCCCTCCCGGAGGACTTGCTCCATGGATTTTTCCGTCCTAAAAATCCATCGACCCCGGCCGGATTTGAACCCGCGACCCTCGGAACCAAAGGCAAGGAGCATAACCACTAGCCCACCTTAAAAAAAGGAGATGAAACGAATGATAAATGTACATGACTCTTCCTTCCCCCCTTTTTAAAGGTGTACATTGAACTTACTCTAAACAGGCATCAATTTCATGCAAAAGACTGAAAATCTTTATATAGGGAACGATGCGACTATCTATAATTACAATTATACGATTTTCATCGATATTTCAATTACAGTATTTATATAACAGAAGACTTTTCTGCATGGGAAGAGTCACTTTGTCTAATTTTCATATTGCACTAATAAAAAAAACTCCCAAGAATAAAATATGATTGGATAAAATAAACCTCTAGGCAGGACAAATCGCTTAAAGCATTGACCCCTTCCCCTTCTCTTTGAAGCCGGCTTTGCCATTCTCAGATGTTAATAAGAATTGCACATTAATTCTAGAATGAAAAGGTTTATTGTACTAACAGTAATTTACAGCTCTGACCACCAACTTATATTTTTCCTTGACATAAACAACAGCTGATAAATTTTCTCGCTTCCCTCACATTGTCTCTAGAGTCAAAAGGTTCAAAATGTATTCAACTTTACCACAACTATTTTACTTTTAGTTGTTTTTACCAATTTTATAAACTCATAAATTTGCAACCAAAACACAATGAAGATACTTTAATGTAATAATAATTGATTTGTTACCTGGCACAGGCTTTAGAGCCTTCTCTAACATTCATACAGATTATTTCAAATTTATAATAATTAATCATATAACACGAAGTTGAGAAAACCGGTTATAATGGAAGGGGCATTCGACATGCTGACCACATGTCGCCCCTATACATGCTAGAAAATCGTCCACATCTGTGATTAACACCTTTGAAAGTGAGTAAAGCAGTCGGATGATAGGGCAAGGGCTTTCTAGGCCTGTCATAAGATCGAGGAAGCGTCACATAACAAAGTTACAGTAAAAATAACTTATTAGAGAGTTTGTCTACAATGAAATCGCAATGTAAAATATGTGTTGATTTATAGAAATACAACGATTAAGGGTAAAAAGTAGGTAATTGGATATATTTAACAATAATAATAATAATAATAATAATAATAATAATAATAATAATAATAATAATAATAATAATAATAATAATAATAATAATAATAATAATAATAATAATAATAATAATAGATGCCATTTTGAGTGGTACGTGGTCAGCGTTCCGACTCATACTGACATCTAGGAAACCAAGGTAGTACTAGGACGTGAAAATTCGGTAAATTTTGCTTAGAGGCCTTTTCATTCAGGCTTAAGGATTTTTTACGAGCCTGAAAATCTTCAGACTCGGGACCCACGGCTTAAAGTCCCTCCCGGAGGACTTGCTCCTTGGATTTTTCCGTCCTAAAAAGTCCATCGACCCCGGCCGGGTTTGAACCCGCGATCCTTTGGACCAGAGGCAAGGAGCAAACCACTATTCCACCGCGGCCGACAATAATAATAATAATAATAATAATAATAATAATAATAATAATAATAATAATAATAATAATAATAATAATAATAATACATCAAATTATTTAGAATAATTAAAATGCATGTGAAGGAGAAAAATTGTCTCATACATTACCAGGCCATCATTATCATATTCGCCGCGTTTACTGGTAGTATGAATGTTACAGTAGATTGTGTTTCATCTTAAATATTCGTGTTGTCTCGGAGGGGGCTCTAGATTAAGCTGATCACTCATTCGAGAAGGCCCTTGATGCCATTGTGTGTAAAAAGAAAAGTATGTGTGTGATCCAAAGTTTAAAATCTCTCTCCCAATAAGTCTAGCCACTGTTTAATTCCGTACGGCGCGTATAATGTAAAAAGTACATATAAAGTGAAAGTTAAACTAAGATGGAGGAGGAGGAAATTTAATTTTCCAACAAATAGTAATTACATAAGATTGATTTAAAAGTGTTAGGCGCGCGACAACCCGTGAAATATTGAGAGAAGAAATTCCAGGATCGAGCAGTGGCTACTGTGAAAGAAGTAAAGTACAAAGAGGTTCAGTAAATGAGGTATTGGTACCATATTAACTACAAATATGAAATTCCCTACTATTTCCCAGTTTTTTCATGGCATCAAAGAAAACTCTCGAGTTTTTCTAGCAAAGCTAATTTTGTAAAAAATTAATATGTATAAATAATAAAAACATGTAATTTGTTTTTATGGTTAAGGTCTTAAATAAGAATATGAAAATAATTTATTAAAACATTATTTGACGCGATATCGTGCTGGCAATTTCTACAACGGCGGCAGCTTGATTCCGCCAAATTTATGCTATAGTTTCATAAACACTTATTCCAAAAAAATAATCCAACATCTATACCATTTTTACAACGTGGTTTAACGATTGCGATTATTTTAATTTGAATACAAGATCGATGCACGTGGCCTTACGAATTCCAGTCCATTTCCCGATTTTCCCGATTCTTTTCAAATTCCCGACTTATTCCCGATTTTCAAGATTTTCCCGACTGCTGGACACCTCGCATACTGTTATCTTGTGACCTTGTGTCAATATTCTAATTTGTGAAAGGATAACTTTTAAAAGGTGGACGTCAGGTAACTGAGTAGGAAAAAAATATGATTCGGGGGAAAATAGTAGAAGTAAAAGGGTGATATCTTGTGACCCAGTGCTAATATTGTGGTAAGAATCTGGACGCCAATTAACTAGGAGCATAGGAAATCATAGGTAATATAAAATATTGATAATTGGATGCATTTTAGGAAATTGGATATCAGATATGAACTGGTTTCACTTGTCTAAGGTCAGGGAACAGTGCAAAGCTTTACTAAATGTCGCATTGAATCTACGGGTTCTATAAGTCCTAAGCCAGTTTATCTTGAGATTACAAGACAAGTCGAAAAGACAGGAGACACTGAACTGAATAGTAACACGGATTTCCTGCTTTAAGTCAGTACTTAATATCTTCATGAGTGTAATTTTGTTCTGCAAACAGTGATCCTAGATATTATAGGTGTCTCATACGTAATGTCGGTTTTTATTATTTTTTAATGCAAATTGTCATTTCGACATTTTTAGTATTCTCTCCTGGTATGGCGTACTTGTACCCCACTTCTGAGGTTGGAGCGCCTGGAAAGCGGGGTTACGCTGCCCCGATGATATGAGAGTTGATAATGATACTGATGCGCCAGGAGAGGCCTTAAACTGAACTTAATTTAATTAGGCGAATATGATATTGATAATAATGATGGCCAAATGGTGTTCGGGACAAGTTGTGCCTTAATGTTTCCTGGCATTTATCTTACACGGAAGGGGGGGGGAACTCCAAGCGTGACAGGCCTAGAAGGCCCTTGGCCTACCAGCCGGCTGCTGGCCTGAAGTCCACATGTGTTAATCACAGAGGTAGACGATTATAAGCCAATGTAGGGGTGACATGTGGTCAGCATGTCGGGCCCCCCAGCCGCTATAGCTGGTCTTCTCAACCTGGAGTCCCTACTTATTATAGCTACCCAAATGACTCCCGATGCTGGGTGGCCACCGGTCCCATACTGGCCGAAATTTCATGAGAAAATGTCTTCCCCCATGGGGGACTCGAACCAGCGCAAGTCCCGTAGCTCAGCGCCAAGGCATCTTGCCTTAACCACTCGACTACGGCGCGGGACACAGGCGAAAAAGAACTCCGAAAAAACTCATCCTGGAAATTTGTCCCGGCCGAGGATTGAATCAGGGCCCTCTGCGTGACAAGGCAGCACTCTACGTCGAGACCATAGTCAATGTTTTACATTCGTTACATTCGATGGGATTTTGAAGGTGTGATTCACTGGGAGTTCGATCCAAAAACGGAGTGCTTTCGATGAGTATCTTTATTCTCAGTAACTGGAAAGAGTTCATGAAATGTTGATGGTCGCAGGTTCAAACCCAACCGGACCCCATACTGCACGAACTACTATGACAAAAATTCATGAAATTGGGAGTAATCGAACTGCTACCACACCCAGCATATAAACCTGATATTATGCCTTCAGATTACCATTTGATTCAATCCATTGGTAATTTCTTCCATTGCTTGGGTGAAATTTCGAAAACATTAAAGCTATGGAAGTCGATCTTAATTATTGTATATGTTTGAACATGATAATCACTTTAAAAAAAATTAATATTTGAGAATGTAGTGTTTAGGAAAAGTTTTGAACCAAAGGGAGACAAATATATGAGTGAGGAATACTTAGGCTACTAACAGTGAGCTACATGTTCTAACCTCTTGTAATAAGAACAGTCTCATACAATAGGTCTTTAAACTTAAAGACTTTGGCGGTATTTTAGATTATTTAGAGTAATCTCCAATCCGCAGGACACGTGGCATGAACGCAGAATTAAAGAGGGTCATGGTCTTTAAACTTCAAGTATTTGGTGGTATTTTAAATTATTTAAAATAGGTGAATGGAGAAGACTACATAATAATTAACTACATGGTCTTTATGGGAAACCGGATATAATAAGAACAGTTAAGTCTCGTAGACTGCGATGGGCAGGACATGTTGCACGTATGGGGAATGAAAGACTTGCATGGAAGCTTCTTGTAGGAAAGGCAGAGGGAAAACGCCCAGTTGGTAGACCAAGAATGAGGTGGGAGAATAACATTAACTATGATTTGAGGGACGTAGATTACACAGGAAATGATTGGAAAGCATTAGCTCAGGATAGGGATGTATGGAGAGCTTATGTCCGTGCGCCCATGAACCTACGGGTTCGATAATGCCAGTGATAAGTAAGTAATCTCCAAGAACATTTGACACGAATGCAGAAATAAAGGGGTCATGGATCTTTAAACTTCCATAATTTGGCGGTATTTTAGATTACTTAGAGTAATCTCCAAGGACATTTGACATGAATGCAGAATTAAAGGGGTCATGCTAGATCTTTAAACTTCCATAATTTGGCAGTATTTTAGATTATTTAGAGTAATCTCCAAGGACATTTGACACGAATGCAGAATTAAAGAGGTCATGGAACTTCAAGAATTTGGCGGTCTTTTAGATAATTTAGAATAATCTCCAATGCGCAGCACATGTGGCATGAATGGAGAATTAATTAGGGCCATGGAAACTTGCAGTAAAAGAGGGAAAAAAAAGTCCAGTGGGTGGAATAAAAATGAGGTTTGAAAATAACGTTAACCGTGATTTGAGAGAGGTGAATTATACAGGGAATGATTGGAACATATCACCGCAGAATATGGATGTATGGAGAGCTTATGTTCTTGCGGTTAGAAACCTCCGGATTCGATAGTGCCACTGAGTAGTTCGTTAGTCCGTGATGTTGTAAGTTCAATTGTTTCAAAATTACTTTTATTGTTTCGTGACATGTATTTTTAAATTCATATAGCAGAAACATTTGCTTATTTTCATACAAATAACAATGTTGAACTACATATGATTCCAGAAGTTCATACTAGATTCTACGTAGGCTGTTATTATTAACATTATTCAGTATTTATTTTATATTTTAATATAATTAATAAGCATTCTTATAAATATACATAAGTACTTGGATTAAACGTAATTTACCCTTTCTGAATCAAATAAAATATCAAATTAGTTGTTATATTGAAATTGCTAGTGTAACAACTTGTGAAAACACTTAAAGTACACCCTATAACATACCTACGGAAAAAATACAATTCGTGGTCAGGAGTTAGTAAGACCAAAATATAGTGTTCACTGTAGGTGGTATTCTCATCTGAAATCATGTTCGCAGTTTATTTTATACTGTAGCGTAGTTTTATGCTTAACTTCTTTGTTTGTAAATAAACACAAAACAACCAAAGTATATTGGCTTTGCAAACTGGACTTGCGGATTGTTTAGGGAGGAACGTTCTCTGACCTCACCACCGCTGCGTGTAAAAATTAGCATTTCAAACACAGTGTTCTCTACAATTCAATATAGATTCTGCTGGTATTAACAAATTTCCATTCGAAAACGACATATGATAAATGTAATTCATTATCTCAAAACATTCACAATATTTAATAGAATTTGGACAATATCATAGCGTCCCTGAAAAGTATATGGACATTTGAAATCATTGAGTTAGTATTTAATTTATCGACGCTCTTTAACAGCTAAGGGCGAGATACGAAGAGATGACATTCCGGTTGTTTAAATGACTGAAAACCATCTCATTTGTTACCACAATTAATAACATTCTGATTTTTTTGTACTATTAACTTACAGTTTATATATTTATATGCTGATTTAAAAATATTATACTTATTTCATATAAGAAGATAGAGGGGTATTCACTTTTATAAGAGTTCCCATAAATAATGGTACCTATATAAAAATGTATTCTCTCTCTCTCTTTATATATATATATATATACTTATTCTATAGTGTTCTGCTCTAGGTCCTTCACTGGAATACTAGCATTTCCATGCTATGCTTTGCAGTTTTACTAGGGAATTATAGGTGTGGTTACCTTCTCGTTGCTTTCCACACCGGAGATGATAATGATGATGATGACCAGATGATATTCGGGGATATTTTAGATCTCAAAGCTACCTGACATTTTTTTTACAAGTGAGGAAAAACCCCAGAAAAAACATCACCCAGGAAGCTTGTCCTGACCGGGAATCGAACCCGGCCAGCTACGTGACAAGGTAGCGCGCTACTTTGAGACCACAGCTGTGGACATATAATATACCTCTCTCGAGCTAAGTTCCAATTGTAATGTAAATAATGACTGCATTTTCATTGGTCGAATAATAGTTTTACCTTTAAGCGTGTAAGAAAATGTAGTTCGCACTCTAACATTCGAAATAATGGAAATAAAGAATATATCTTATCAAGCACATGTCTATATAAGTTATATGGGAGAATCTCACAATATAGGCTTATACATGTAATTACAATATTAATATATTAAATAATCATTCTTATAATAATAAACCAATAGAACAAGTAACACACTTTAATTATTTAGGTAATAACATATCACAGTTTCATAATCAAAAAGATGTGGAACAAATTTAGAAAAATATAACAGATTAAATGGTATAATTAGGGGACATTTTGGAAAACAAATGAGGCAAGAAATCCAATTGAGATTTCATAATGCTAGCCAAACCTGCTCTACTATACGGAAGTGAATGCTGGACACTTCGAACAAAAGATAAATCCCGCATTAATAGTTAACAAATGAGATTCCTCCGATTACTAACTGGAGTAACATTAAGGGATAGAATGAAAAGTGATGAGATAAGGATGCAATGGAATAGTAGCGAAATGGTTGAACATATACACAATTATCAGATTAAATGGTTCCAACACGTCCAGAGAATGTCAAATTCCCGTTTACCAAAGATGATTTACCACCTCAACCCTAAAGGCAAAAGAGACCTCGGAAAACCCTTCAACCGATGGAAATATCAGTTTTTGTAATCGCAGAACGGGCATCATCACCCAATACTGCATTCGGAAGAAGAAGAAGAAGATAATCATTCTTATATTCTTAAGCACAGGCAATTCAGAATACGTTGGGATTTCTATTGTTACAAAATGGTCGCCTACTATAGAATTTCTTAAAACACAGGAAAAGAAACCATTTTAAATGCGGAGAGAAGTAAATTAATTTTAATGTTATCAAACAGTAGGCTATAACCTACATTCGCCATTCAGTATGAGGTAAAAATAACAGCAGAATTTACAATGGAGTCAGTATAGAACATTTATTCTTGTCGTAATTAAATTACAAATAAAGAATATGCATCGACAACATGGGAAAAGCGTAAATGTCCCATTAGGTAGACCTACACACACACACACACACACACACACACACACCACACACACATATATATATATATATATATGTCATAAATAAATAATAAATGGAAGTTCCTAATTATTGGTACCATCTTACCTTGTATTCTGTCTTATTTCCCGTAAAATACGATGTTGCCTAAGAACAATATTTCTATCGATGACAGTTCCATACACATTCAATGATATAGCGGATAAAAGTAGCACCACGGTTCCTCCAATAGAGGGAATCGGTGGAGTAATCCTTATGCAAATTTATTTACTGTAAAATTGGAACTTAGCTTGGAATTTGTATAGAACAAGAGTTTTTGAAGACATTTTGACAAAAAAAACTACGCACAAACGTTTCCTAAAATGTTATAGTAAATTATAACAACATAGATTAAAAAAATTCACCTCATATTACGTAATTACTTTACAGACTACCTTCTGGTGCTTACATCAGCTTGGTACAAGCTTCAACTATCCCGGTTCATTTTCATTCCACTTCAAGCACTGTGCACATATACAGTTAGTTCATTAATCGTGGAACGGAAGTAGGCAAGAAAGACGAAATAGGCTGTATTTTATTTTTTTGTAGCTGGTTTTCTCAACTTGGAGCATCTACTTATTGTAGCTGCCGAAATTCCTCACGATGTGTAAACTTTCAATGCTGGCCAAAATTCCAAGAGAAAACATTTTCTGCCATGGAACTGGAACCAGCATATATTCCGTAGCTCTGCACCAAGGCTCTATCCATTAAACCACTCGGCTACAGCTATGTCGTAATTCTAAGATAAAGGACTCACGGCTTCAGTGCATCCAACGACGTACAAGACTAGATCTAATTCTGGAAACTTTGGAACCAGGGATAGCGTGATAACCACCATCCACTAGGACCGACTGTTATAGTAATACGAGTGCGTGCAAAGAAAAATAGATGATCAATTAATTTATAAAAATGTATAAGTTGAGAGAAAATAAAAGTTAAATATGAGGAAACTGCGTAAAATAAACGAATTTCTCAACAAGTCGAATTTATGGTCTGATTTTATTGAATTACGGAATGTATACGTATTTTATTAAATTGGATAGACTAGACTGGAAGCAACATCACTTTTCCTATATGTAGCCCTTCCCCAAGTCAGCCAAGAGCTCATCCAGTTTCCTGGAGAGATTTATTTACCCTCTTTAGCCC
Source organism: Diploptera punctata (assembly GCA_030220185.1). NCBI lineage: Eukaryota > Metazoa > Arthropoda > Insecta > Blattodea > Blaberidae > Diploptera > Diploptera punctata. The sequence continues at coordinate 3,969,436 of JASPKZ010008887.1, forward strand.
TTTTGTATATTTGTCATTGATAATAATGAGCGATTAACGTAGTGCGATCACAACCAGCTGCAGATCAGGAGACAAAAATCCAGTGGTCAGACATTAACAAGCCTTTAAACTGATCTTCGCTTGTGGTCTTCTAGAAGCCATCTCACTAAGCCACCAACAGGAAGACCGAAACCATCACTGCCGCCGCCAGGCCCCAAGGGGACAAGAAAGGGAGGGAGAATCGCAAGCCCAACCAGAAACGGCTTCTTTCAGGTTAAGTTGATCTGTTGCGAAATTTTGAATTCAGAAGATTTATTGGGGATGAAATTTACTGGTGGACTCTATGGGAACACTCCGACATTTTTGTCAATAAGCCAAGGGAAACCACCAAAACCTTGGCGGAGTGGTTTGAAATTAATAATATGTAATAGAAAATAAAAATAGTATAGATTTGGAAAAAGTTATTAAGAAATATATATCGAAATGATAAACTTCTTCGGCTCTGTAGCGAAATAGCAGGCTGAATCATCATTTATGAGTGTATCAATTCACTTCCTGTCTTTTATACATCATTTATGCACTCTACTAAGTATTTATGCTTTTCATAATCCAGTTGTATAGAAACGACTAGATATTCTGGTTCTTTTTTTAGTTCCATAACTAATTGGCCCATGACTTCATTTAATATCATGACATCTCTTTTGGAGTGGGCAGTATTTACCGACCTACTCACACTTGACTGAGCCATGGTTGTTTGTGGATAAGCTCAATTTCTGATGAATGCTAATTTAAAGAGTCGGACCGCAGAGAAAACAAAATATACACAACCATAACTAACTGACTGGCACTATCGGACCCGTAGGTTCATGGCCGCGCGGATATAAGCTTTCCATACATCCCCCTCCTGAGCTAATGTTTTCCAATAATTCCCCGTATAATCTATATTCCTCAAATCATAGTTAATGTTATTCTCCCACCTCATTCTTGGTCTACAAACTAGGCGTTTTCCCTGTGGTTTTCATACAAAAAGCTTCCATGCGCGTCTTTCATTCACATTCGTGCCAATTGCCCTGCCCATCGCAGTCTACGACACTTAACTGTTCTTATTATATCTGACTTCTTACAAAGACTATGTAGTTCATTGTTATGTAGTCTTCTCCATTGACTTGTCCATCAATCTTTGATCCAAAAATATTCCTAAGAACTTTATTCTCAAATATACATAACCATACGTTAGTACAATTGTATGATTTCACACAAATTATATATCTACTGATTAATTTTCCATTATTTTAAGGATACATTGCCAATTTAAGGTTTAATTAAATAGTGTGGTATAAAATTAGACGAAGCAAATATGAGGGTTGCTAGAAGTCTATTTAAAAAAAGTGTGTCAGGTAAACCCAATTCACTTCAGATGGACAAATTTCTTTAATTTTTTTATAATACCTTCCTCGTTTTATTTCAATAGTACCGAGTTTCGTTGTGAAAACTCGAAAATTGCGACCGCTAGACTCCTACCCGTAATGGTCCGATTTTGCTGGTAGCGAACTCGACCTTACTTTTTAAATTAATTAGTATAAACTAAGTTTGGTTCCGATAAACAATAATTGTTATAGTCGTTAGAGCGTCAACAGACAAACACACACGCACACACATAGGCCTATATATTATACTAATTAACTCACTGGCATTATCGAACTCGTAGGTTCATGGCCGCGCGGACATAACTTATCCTAAGCTAATGTTTTCCTATCATACCTTGTGTAATCTACTTCCCCCAAATTATGGTTGATGTTATTCTCACATCTCATTCTTGGTCTATCAATTATGTGTTTTCCCTCTGGATTCCCTACAAGATATTTCCACGCCTCTCTTTTATTCCCCATTCGTGCCACATGTCCTGCCCATCGCAGTCTACGGGATTTAACTGTTCTTATTATATATGGTTTCATATAAAAATCACATAAGTCACTGTTATGTGGTCTTCTCCAACATCTAGTATATAATACATCTAAATTTATTATTTTGAATGGCATGTACTATACTGCATTTAAGCTAAATAATGAAAAAGGTTGATCATTATTTAGCTTAAATGCAGTATAGTACATGCCATTCAGAGCATTTTAACATATAGTGCTGAAGTTTGGCAAATTCCTACCAGGAAAATTAAAAGAATTTTAAGTATATAAATGGATGTTTTAAGAAGATCAGCTGGAAAATCTAGAATTGGTAATACAAAATAAAGAAATAAGGAGAATTATGGGTGTGCAGGAGGTACCGGACATCATAGACATTATAAGAAAAGAAAATATTACAGTGGTATGGCGATGTTAAAAGAATGCCAGAGCAAACATTGCCTAAAATTGTTATGGAATGGATACCAACAGAAAAGAGGAAAGGAGGTAGACAGAAGAAAACTTAGATAGAAGGGAAGCGGCTATTAATATCAGAGGTTTGGAGGAAGATCAATAGATGGACAGAGAGGAATGGCGTTTGGTTTCCGGAAGACGGCGGCAGCTGCCATGATACCGAATGATATTGATGATGATGATATATATATATATATATATATATATATATAATAGAAGAATGTGAAACTGAACCTATAAACCTCTGGATAAATGATAGAAGACAAAATTGGAACGATCACACACACACACACACACACACATATATATATATATATATATACATATACATATACATATATATAATGGAGAACGAAGAGTAGATTAGTGAATGAAGCAAGTGACTGGATACCTCAGCAGAAAATACCTTTAGGAAGACCATAACTACGATGGAAGGACGTCACCATACCCCGGACCTGAAGTTGATGAACATGCAATACGTTGTCAGCTTCCATGCGTAGAGGAAAAATATATTTATTTTTATTTTTTTGGTCATGGTCATTTTCGGTGTCTACTAGACAGGATCCATGAAGATCTGTAAATATCTTTAAAAATATTTGCATGTGAACAACCTCAATAGCTTCATTCTTTCGCAATTCGCTAACAGAATAGACAATAAGGCGAGGACGGGAGTTGACATGCAGGAAAAAGGGTGTAGCAGCCGCTAAGAGAAAGAAATACCGTGACCAATGCAACATAATGTGTGCAAGCCGGTCGGTGCAGGAAAAGTAACGGCTTCAGTAGTACACTGCCCTCCTACATCTGCAAGTCTCCGGATCGAATCTCTGTTTAAGTATATCACGCTTTTATGCCAGACGAATTCATGATCTAATTTCTAAGCACGTGAGTTGCGAGAATGCACTTATATTGTGACATAACGTGACTAAACAAGAACACAGGGTGGTGATGTTTCGACACAATTGGTTTAACGAATTGACCTCATTAACTAGATGTTGCTATGTTCATATGGGTTATAAAATATAATTAGGCCTGATATAAAATATTTAAGATTGCGACAGATAGAACTTTTTTAATTTAATTTCAGGTGAACTCCAATACCTAATGGGCTAGTCCAATTTTGCTTTTTAACGAATTCGATCTTCCTTTTTTAATTGATTGCTATATGTCAAGTTTGGTTTTGATAAAACAAAAATTGGTGACGTCAAAGCTTTAGCTGACTTACACATAGCCTATATAGAATAAATATTGGTCAAGGTCTTATCGGTATGAAACAGCAAATAAAAGTGAAGATAGGAGAAGAAATGACAGAGGGAAGAGAAATTGGAAGGAGGGTACGGCAAGGATGTCCTCTATCACCAACTCTTTTCAACATCTACCTGGAAGACCTAATCAAGAACTGTTCCAGGAATACGGGAGGCGTAAAATAGGAGGAAGAAGAATTAAGTGCATAAGATGTGCTGATGATATGGCTTTGCTAGCAGAAGATGCAATATCACTGAGGAACATGCTAATGATAGATGCTAGGATTATGGGATGGAAACAAATATAAATAAGACGAAGGCCATGATTATAGGAAGGAAAACAAGGAAGATAGACATGAGGATTAAAGATGATGTCATAGAGTAAGTGGAACGTTTCAAATAGTTGAGTTATACTATCAGTAGTAACATGAACTGCTGTCAAGAAGTAAAGCAGAGGATAACAATGGCAAAAGAAGCTTTTAACAAGAAAAGAAGCATTTTCTGCGGATGTTTGGCAAAATAATTACAGAAGAGGCTAGTAAAGTGCTTTGAATGGAGGGTAGCATTATATGGTGCAGAGACTTGGAAATTACAACGAATGAGGAAAAGCGACTGGAAACTTTTGAGATGTCGATATGGAGAAAAATGGAGCGTATAAAATGGACAGACAAAATAAAAAAAATAAAGCTGTGCTAAACAGAGTGGGCGAAGGAACAACAATACTGGTATTCATAAACAGGAAAAGAAATTGGATTTGCCACTGGCTAAGAAGAAAAATACTTGCTGGCAGATGCCCTAGAAGGAATGATCATTGAAAAGAAGATTAGATGCAGAAAAAAGATATCAGATGATAGACAATATTAAAATAAATGGTTTGTATGCGGGACTCATAACGAAAGAGTGGAGAATGCTGAGTTCGCAGTGAAATACCTGCTCTTGGGCAGAATACTATATATACATATGTATGTATGCACAATGTATGGGCGTATGTATGTCATTATCGGTATCTACTAGATAGGATCAATGATGATCTGCATTTTTAGAATGTTTTCAAGAGAACAACATCAGTAGCTTCATTCCTTTGGAGCTATCTAAATATGAACATTATTATCTTCTGGAGAAATTCTCCCAGTTATATAATACGCATGCAAAACATGGACTCTTACTTTAAGGGAGGAGAAAATATAACGAGTATTTGAGAATAAAGTTCTTAGGAAAATTTTTGGGTCAAAGAGAGAAGAACAGACAGGCGAATGGAGAAGACTACACGTTCACACATAAATTGTTAGCACATCTGCTTCCCGACTAGCAGGTCCGGATTCACACCCGGCGGGGTTCAAAATTTAAATTGTAAAATTAATTACATTAAATCAATTTAATTGTAAAAATTTCAATTTTGGACCGAGGAGGGATGGCGGTGAACAATTTGTAATATTTGGATTGAGTATGCCTACCCGATACTTACTCACTGGCACTATCGAACCCATAGGTTCATGGCCGCACGGACATAAGGTCTCCATACATCCCTATCCTGAGCTAATGCTTTCCAATCATTCCCTGTATAATCTACTTCCCTCAAATCATATCCAAGGGTGATTTATCTAATTCCCGCGTTAATATCGCTAGTGCCCCGCTATTGTATAAAGTCCTAACATTCCATGTTCCTAGGAACATGTCCCTGTGTTTGAGCCTTTGGCATGGCTTCCCTGAAGTAGTCCCCCGCCCGGAGAACCGAATGGGGGACTATTTGATCTCCGGAAAATTTTACCCCAGATGAACCCATGTCCGCATTTCTTGACGGTTGTATTTTTTACGGTGAAAGATCGTCACTCTTTCGCCCAAGGTACTTTTTTCGTCTGGCTTATCACCTTCGACCAGTCCAGCATGGGTAACCCTATCGGCAGCAATGCTACCGCCGGCATAGCTCTCAGGATCATTTAAGCACGCAAGCCACTCCACCACGACAAGGTAAAGATACCATGGAGGGATTACGATCAATATATCATATATCATATTAATTTTGAAATAGAAACAATTTCCCCCCCCTTGTCCTATAATAATTGCTGGTGTGCTTTTATTGTTCTCCCATAATAATTTCTTCTTCTTCTTCTTCTTCTTTTGGCTTTCCCCCACTTATAGGTTTGCCATCTTCAGTTTCCATTTATTTCTATAATTCCAATCTCCTTCTTCAAAATTCCTATCATCCATTACAATTCTGACATAAGTTTACCATTTCCATCTTGGTCTGCCATGTTTATTTCTTCCAGGGGATGACAATTTGTATAAATTTTTTGGCCATCTTGCATTTTCCATTCTTTGTAACTTGCCATACCATTTAAGAGTTTGATTTTCAATTCTCTTTCTAGGGCACATAATTTGACACTAGCACTTATGTACAAGGAGAATGAAAAAAAAGAATGAATCATACAACTCTAATAAAGCCAAGATCTAGCAAATTTTTATAAATGGGCAAGAGGATTAATGACTAAGTCAACATTAGACTATTGGAAAACATCAGCAACAATTTTATTTCTCCACAATCAGTACAAATTGACCAATCAATCAGCCACAAAAAAGAACTCCATGATGCAACAGACCTAGAAGGCCCTAGCCTACCATCAGGCTGTTGGCCTCACATCTACATGTGTTAATCACAAAGGTGGATGATCATCCAACCAGTATAGGGGTGACATGTGGTTAGCATATCAAGCTCCCAGCCATTATAGAGAACCAATTAGCCAAAACAAACACAAATATTCCTTCATAGTTAAATATGGGAAATAACATTATGAGGTTCTTATTCATGAAGAATGAGTCATTTTTTATATCTTACCTCATAGTTTATGTTTTCTTAAACATGGGAACTGCAGTTTTCAAAAGGAAACATCCATTTCATTTTCAACCGACACTATGACTATCGGATTTTCATTGGAATATCTGTGCCCTGTTACAACACTTTACGTACAGTGCCAAACTGGTGTTTAAAAAGAAACACCCCCTTTTTGTATTGGGCAGTGTGTGTTGTTCGTCATAATAAAGTAAGGTTATTGCTCTGCACAACCTTATGCACTGACCCACTGCGCTTCGCCTCATCCATATTCTACCTTCCTTTGTCTGTAATCACCGTAATACAATTTTGGCATATCAGACAATAATTACGGGTTAGAAGGAGAACATAATTAGTTTTGCCCTAATTTATTTGTATTAATTAAGTTATGTAGATAGGAAATAACACTATGAGGTTTTTTAATACTGTTTATTTTTTATTACTTCACTCACCTCATACCCCATAACTCACAGCAGACCCTGGGCTTCTTCACATCCCCCGTGACATTCTCAATGCTGCGTCACGTTCACAACTGATGTCCAACGGCCTTCTATCCTGTCAATGCTGCGTCACGTTCACAACTGACGCAGCATTGAGAATGTCACAAAAGATGTGAAGAAACCCAGGGTCTGCTATGAATTATAAAGTATGAGGTGAGTGAAATAATAAAAAATAAACATTATTTGTATTAAATTAAATTACTTTAATTCTTCTTACACCAGACTTGCACGGATTCATCTGTAGTGGAATAGCTGGTGTTGGTGGGAATAATACAGAGGAAACACACTGTATTTCTCTATGGAATGTGAATACGCAGATGGCTCCGTCAAACCAAATGTGATACATGTCTGCTGGCACACTGGAAATTTTGAAATTTTATGTTCACGCGTAATTGATTTGAATGGAATTTGGCAAATATATTTTTTTTTTTTTTTTTTCAATTCAGAATTATTAATATACTAATTACCCCAGCAGTGCTGGGTTAGCTGGGGTTCAATGCATGCCATTGTATTTATTCTAAGATTTAAATTAAAATTCTTTATACCTCACCTCATATCCAGTCTTCTAATTAATTAATTTTAATTTAAATCTTAAATTAAACCTCATAGTGATTTTTCCTACAAACGTTCAATATATTTCCTCTTCAAATTTAATATTAAACTCTCGTATTGGGAATTTGACCTGTCTCATAGCTGATGCAGAATTCCAAATTCCCAAAAGTTATTTCCATAGATTGTCCTGTTCAATTATTCAAGTAGAAATTGTAAAATAAGATATGGCATTGTGACATCAAATATCAGCTTCTCATTTTTCTACTCCTCACTAAGACTTAGGATGTACTTGTATATAAGGTGCACTTTAGGCTTTTTTAAACAGGGAGTAGACTTACTAATTCTTTCTAGATTGAAAACTTACAGGAAACAACCTAGACAATAACCCAGCATCCAATCCCTACCTTCTCGTAGCGCAGCTGTTAACATATTGTTTATGCAATATGAACTAAAGGGATGGGCTACCCACCAATTAGCACTGGTCAGCTCGGTGGGTTATAGACCGATCTGGTATTTCTCCCTTTTCCAGTACCAGATCCCTCTTTTTGCTTTCCTATCCAGTCTCCCTTGACTGACCTCTTGTTTTCTTCGACCCTGATAGTATTAGAGTATTTGAGGCCAAGAGTTCATTTCTGTCTAACCTCATGGGCATTCAATGCCCACATAAACTGCATGTATATGCAGCCCCATTGCAATTTACACACTATAAGTATGCAATGGATGCATGTAATGAAGAATGAATGAAGGTGCACTTTACCATTCCTGGAAGTAGTTAAAGCACAGATCTGCATTCTTTGAATTTAGAGTTTACAAACAACGAGATGGTGTTGGATTATGTGTGATTATCCAGGGAACACCAATTACACCTCATCTCCTGCAATAAATTAATTAAACATGAATCTTGACATGTTACCTGATATCTAATCCTTGAGCTGAATGTTTAGGATTTCTTCTAAATGTGATGTGTGTTAGAGGATCCTTAAGATCATGATGGAAGATGGTAAGTATCTGCCCTCGACTGTCAACTTTTGAAGCAACCAAAGAGCCAACCGTATCTCCTGAAACCAAACGTCCTCCAAGAGGGCTCCATTGTAATATTGTTATTGGTGCCTGATGTACAGATGGAACTGTTGTAAACTCCGAATCTCCTGCCCAAGCTTTGAGTTCACCATTCTCCCAACCACACAACAACAGCTTCTTTGTTGGATGCCAAGCTAAGGCAGTGACCTGAGCCACAGTATGTTGTGGCCACACCACGTCTGACAAAGCCTCTCCCAATTCATCATATATTATATATGCCTACCCGATTCCTGAATTAAAATGAAAATTCACCCGCAGTGCATATGTAGAGAAGGCATGTGGTACTATTAATAGAGATTCGTTCGTCGGATGGGGAAATTAAACCTAACGGCCCCCTTGATGCTTTCTGACGGAGTAAGAATCGTGCCGATACCAGGTTTCACCTCTTCCCTTTCTATCACCATCATCCCCTATACAACACTTTCACTATACATACACACAAACATTCATTCATCCTACAGCTTGTACACAATTAAAGAGTATCAATACTTTTAAAATTCATGGTAAAAACCATCGTTGAGGTTAATGCCCAAGAGCAGGTTTTTCACTGCAAACTCAGCATTCTCCACCCTTTCTTTAACTCAGCTTTCCTTTTTTTATCCGCATACAAACCATTTAATTTAATACTGTCTATCATCTGATGTATTTTTCTGCCTCTAACTTACTTTCGTTGACAATTCCTTCTAGAGCATCCGTCAACAGGCAGTTTCTTCTTAGTCAGTGGTCAATTCAATTTATTTTCCTCCTCTTTATGATTTCCAGCATTGTTCTTCCTTCGCCCACTCTGTCTAGCACATATTTATTTTTTTATTTTGTCTGCCCATTTTACATGTTCCATCCTTCTCCATATCCACATCTCAAAAGTTTCCAGTCATTTTTCCTCATCCCGTCGTAATGTTCAAGTGTCTAAACCATACAATACTACACTCCACACAAAGCACTTCACTAGCCTCTTTTCGTCTTATTTATATTTATCATCATACCTTAATCCTCGCACTTTCCATTTAGCTCCATCAACATATTCTATTGATTAAAATTAGAAAATTCGTACCTGTTATATCAGTCATCCTCAACTAAAACAAATGTCTTCTTATAAAAATCTTGAAACATTAAAAATGTACATCTTTCAGAATACAGTCTTCCATCATCACCACCTACAACAATGGCATCTACATTGATATCATTGTAGATGCTGATGGAAGACTGTCTTCTGAAAACTCTACATTTTTTAATGTTTGACGATGCTTTCTAACAGAAGTTGAGGACAAGGTGATTCAACAGGTACGAACTTTATAATTGCACGAGTAATATTTTAAACAATAAAAGAATGGATCATCTACCTAAATTGGTCTGTCGAAGTGGTGCGTAAAATGAAAACAGATCACGTTAACGCATATAAAAGTCTAGCGCAGAATAGCATTAGCGTTGAATGACATTAGAACACACACATGCACACATACAATTCCATGGATTAGACATTTGTAATTAATATACTGAAGACAGGATACGTTATATTTGCAATACATTACAAACAATAGTTAATTAACTTTCATAATGCAATGCGGCCTGGTTAAGTGCATGCAGAATTTGTCCTTGTATTTCCATCTAAACAGTTAGTTACAGTTGCAGCAAAGGAATGATCACATTTGTATCATTCATATCTAATCGTGAATCTCTGTAAACATCACCTTGAACTTATCGGAAATAGTGACTTCAATTGTTTCATTCAAATAAGGCCACAGAAGCACGTGATTATATCATACGCTAAATTAGAAAGTAACGTTTTCAGCGAATTCCGAAGGACAGAAGCTATTGAAATTGTTCTCATGAAAATATTTTTAAAAATTACACATCTTCACCGATCCTGCCTGGCTGGCACCAAAAATGATCACGACTAAAATTTATATATAGGCTACGGTATGGAAATATTACATAACACTAAGCTATATGGTGTTAATGGGTGGATATAATAAGAACAATTAAGTCACTTAGACTGCGAGGGACAAGGTATCTGGCACAAATGGAGAATGCAAGAGAGGCATGGAAACGCCTTGTAGAGGCAAAGCGCCCAGTAGGTAGGCTAAGAACGAGATGGGAGGATACCATTAACCATGGTTGAGGGAAATACAATATATAGGCGATAAAAAAAATAAAAGAGGGATGTAGGAGAACATATGTTCGCGCAGCTAGCCGGAAGATCGAGTGTTCGAGTCCCGGTGGGATCAGGATTTTTAAACTGACCCAATCCTTCAGGCAGCATCACTATATCAACTTAGCCTCTAACTGAAATAAGTACAAAATGCTTTTGGGGGGTAAAGGCTGGCATCAAATGCCGATTATCTAGAAAAGCGAGAGCCTTAACATCCTACTATTCCATTTTACTTTACTTTTAATACAGGGACTTATTAACTTGTCTTTTGAAGACTCCCATGGTCCGGCAGTTCTTAATTTCAGGAAGGAGAGATTCCGAAGATCCCGAAGACGACAGTGTATAAGACATATAATAGAGAGATATTTTGTTTCTGACATATCAAATTAAATTCACAAACAAGTGATTGGGTTTTCTTGACCCTAAAGGCGTGTAGAAAACATTCAATTCGATACGTCGGAATGGAAGAAGAACATTAATATTATGCATATTGACCTATCAACAAAGGATACCATGAAATGGGAGTCGGCAAATCTCGAAAACAAGTGAATAGAAGTCGTGATTATTTCCATATGGCAGCAGGAAGTCTAATAGGTCACACTAACCTATAGAATACGTACAGTTATCAAGTAGACACCTATACCTACGGCTTTAGAGTAATACATTATTTTTATCCCTTATATAGATGTGAGAATTGCATGTTATAGTAGCAGGTACTTGATCCACATTTATATAATGATAAACATTACGCAGTAAATGTTTAATGCAACATTATAATGGGACGTACCAATATCCGTTACAAGTCACAGATCTATAAAGAATTATAATTCAAGCAAACATTTACATTTATGAAATTTCTAGGTGCCCTCAGATGTTATCTTTACTTTGTCGTGGTGGAGTGGCTTGCGTGCTTAAATGACTCCTCCTAGAGCTATCCCGACGGTTGCTTTGCTGCTAAAATAATCATCCATACCGGATAGGCCAAATGCGATAAGTCAAACGAAAAAAAGTACCTTAGTTGAAAGAGTGATGAATTTTGGCCGAAAAATACACTAGTCAAGACACACGGACATGGATTCCGCTGCGGTAAAACCATTTGGATCTCTGTGTGGAGATTACTTCAGGGAATTTACGAACCACGATTTGAAGAAGGTAAATATAGCCCGGTCAAGTTAGCTCATAAATAGGGGTAGGCTTACAAAAATTCGCATAGAGCTGAAAATTGGTATGAATGTTGGGAACACCATTATGAATGAAAAGTGAAAAGTCCCCATCGATTCCAAAAAAATTTATTCAAGGTCAAAGTTCGCGTATTTTGCATTTTTCGGCCAAACGGTAAGTTTCGTCATAAAAATAGGTCAGACAAAAGTTGTAGACAATGCAATTATCCATAAAAATTGTTCTTATACTTTTTTCATAAGAATTACCATTCTTGAGATATCACCATTTGAAGCACTGATAACAATAATATGCACGCTTTTCAACCGCAACATCATGGGATATTTAATATAATAAAAATATTGGTTGAATAACTTACATATACAAATTATATATCATATGATTGTGAGAATATACATAAAAAAGAAACTAGGTCCCTGATTTAATTGGGCCATATAACCTTAAGCAACATCTGCCGACTAGTCTACTTTTGTCCGAGTGGCGACAGTCATACTTTTTTTTCTGGAAGGCATAAACGAAAGACTTTTAGTATAGTGTTCCTTTACAGTGAATACGCGTGGCTATTGATACACGTGCTTGTTAATAATACTTCTTAAAACAATTTGCGTTGTTCAATAATTGAAAAGTCGCAATTCTGCTTTGTAGTAAACCTTTGACTGAAAAGGAAACAGTTATTTTCGATGCTAGAATGAAGACTGATCGATTCAAGTGTTGAAAGAAATTATGGGTTTTCTGAATATCTGATGGACAAGAAATCTGTGACAATTCATGTGCAGTGCCGTAAAATGTACACTCGGAAGAGTTATATTGCTGCAGTTAAAAGACAGCATGAGATGGAGCAAGCCAGTACATCTGAAATCAGTCCACCTTCGTTCTAGAGCACGCGTATGTGAATCTGTTTCTTGTTTTAAAAAATATTGCTTATTTTGTGGAGATGAAGCGAATAAAGAGGCTGAGAAGAAAAAAGCTCAAAATGTTAGGCATAAAATTCATAACGTCACTAGACTTGAATTTAAAGAATCCATTCTGAAGGTAGCTCGGACTCGTTCTGATGACGTAGTAAAACATTTTACTGCACGTATTCAGTACGAATTTGATTTAGTTACTGCCGAGGCTAGGTACCATAATAATTGCTATAATTCCTTCTTGAGACCCACCACTGCGGGTAAAATCAGTCGTTCTCAAGATGAATCTAGTAATGTTGCGATGGAGAAAAAAGTGATGACTGTCAAATTTCATTGGAATAATTACAAAATAATTGTAAAAATCCATCTTTAGATAATAGATCAATTAAGATTAGATTGACATTAAAGTATGATCATCACGATATTCTTAACCAAGAAAAATAGTCAAAATGAAAAGGAAGAATGATTTAGAATCATCAAAGCTGCAGCAGAGAGGACATTCAATCTTGGTATTTGGTAATACCAATTACCCCCCGTCTAGTCGAATGTTTGAAAATATTAACAGCGATATTCCGGAGTCATTGACTTATTTTTTTGGAACAAGTAATTCTTAAAAATAAACAATTTAAACTATAACTATTAAAACTAGTATGTACTAATATCAGCCACAGTATTAACACTGCTGTTAGCCTAGATATTTTAAATCAAAATTGCAATTGGGTCAATTAATAGATTATACATTGGAACCAATTCAACCATTACTCCCACCTGCTCCACATATATTCTTAACACAATTTTTTGAAATTGCAAAAAGGGTTGTAGTGCAAAATGTGGCTGTAAAAAAGTCGGATTTTTTTTTCACCAGTATGTACCAATTGTCAAGGCCAGTCTTGCTCCAATGTTGAATCAAATGGAACAGATGAAGATTTATATGATTTCAATGAGAAAACAACTGATACATCTTTCTCAGAACAATTAACAAATATCCAGCAAGAAGAAGAAGAAGACATTACTGACGTAGTAGAATTCGAAGATTATCAGTCAGATCAACATTACCCGGAATTAAGAATATTTTGTTTCACTTAAATAATTCCCAATAGTGCCATCTTTTAACTAATAGAATATTATTTAATTAAACAATCACAATAGATCGTGGAGTATACCTTTCGAAGACACCACATTAAAAAAATGCGCCAAGTACACTACCTCATAGGTGGTGCGAAAATGTGTGCATATTATGTAGAATACGACCTCTTGAAATTTTAGAATCGCGATATCTCAAGAATGGGATTCATATGAAAAAAAAGTATAAGAACAATTTGTGTAGACAATTACATGATCTATAACTTTTGTTTGACCTATTTTTATGATAAAATTTACCGTTTGGCTGAAAAATGCAAAAGCCCCGTATTCGCGAACTTTGACCTTGAATAACTTTTTTTTGCAGATGTGGTATCGATGGGGACTTTTCGCATTTCATTTATAATGGTGTTCCCAACATTCGTACCAATTTTCAGCTCTATGCGAATTTTTGCAATTGAAATGTCTATTTTAACTGGACTAATAATACATTAGCTCAGGAGAGGGATGTATGGAGAACTTATGTCTTCGGATTTCTTGATGAATCTTACAGTTGATTCATTAACATCGAAACAGCGTGATATAGACGCAAACGACTCGCCAACGCGTAAATGTCAAGAATTTCTGTTTTTACTTTAAGCGGCGACACTACTATTTTCCGCTTCGGGACTAATTTTCTTTCATTTTACTCGACATTATAAATTGGCAACAAAGCAGAAGCGACACGTGTTATTCAATCAAAATTATTGCGACGAATGACAAGTTGAAACAATAAAACCGATCGTCGCGAGGACGGCATTTATAACGGACTTAGCGACACGTGAAATACGGCTTTTAATAACGAACTTTAGGCTTAGTGACAATAAGGTTTGTTTTACTTTGATATTAATTTGTCCATTTGGTTTGAATCCCTCTTTGAAAAAGTCGCCTTGGCACATACCTGCAGTAAAAAAGTTGCCGATGCGTTAATAAAGGACAGCTACTACTCCTTTTAATATACCGACTGGAACCGCGAATAAAGGAACTGTGTCGCAATTTTTAAACCTGCGAATAATGAAAACGCGAATAAGGAGCTTTTACTGTAATAGGCTATCTTATGAAAGTTTGTTTACAGTACAACTGGAACTTAGCTCGGAATTCGTACTCTACTCTATAGTATTCTGCCTGAGGACTTGTCTTTTACTGCAATCATAGCATTTTCATACTATGCTTATCAGCTTTATTAGGGAATAATATGTGTGATAGCTTCCCGTTGCTATCCACACTGGTAATGGCGATGAAAATAAGGATGATGGTGATGGCCTGATGATTTTCGGGGACCGTTAGGATCTAGGCTTCCTGACATTTGTCTTACCGGCGAGGAAAAACCCTGAAAAAAACCTCACCCAGGAGCCTGTCCCAATCGGGAATCGAACCCGGGCCCGCTGCGTGACAAGGCAGTACGTTACCTCGAGACCACACCGCGGTGCACCGGTGGATGAAATTAGTTAAGCGTACTAATCGACTTGGTTGTTGTTGATGATGATGATGATAAGTATGTGCCCTCAAAATCAATATAGGCCTACAGTATTTTACTGTTTGGGTAATCCGTTTTGTTGCCAAAGTCCCTACTATAATGGAATTTTATTCTACCTGCTGATAAAATTAAATAATTCAAATATAATTTAATATCACGAAGCTATAAAGTTGGTCTCGTTACGTATAGGTTGAATGCTATTCATAACGACTGTTATGTAAAACGGGTGAGTGAACATTCGTGAACAAGTGGATGCAAAGTTTAACGTGTCAATAGAAAGTGAGAAAACAATACAACAAGCAACCGCCCCTCAGTGAAGTGTACGTTTTTAGAGAAATTCACAATCGAGTTTATTTCGAGAGAGTTTTGGGTGGGAATGTTATTATGTCCGACATATTGAGGATGATTTCTCTTTCATGCAGATATTTTAGCCTCTAGTACATCTTGAACACCTTTGTGAACAGCAAGTACCACCCTATTGCCTTGAGGGTATTCTAGAGTAATAGCTACTCTGAAACTCTTATACGTGCCTTGTGACTCTATTCATTGTCTTGAGAAATTTTACAATGTTGGAGTTTAAATTACTAACTTGTTTCATTTATAAACGTAGGCTTATACACATTCCTAACTAGTTCATTTCTCTTTTATTGAAAACGAAAGTTTTACCCCACGCTAGGTTAATATTTATAGGGGAAGGTATCCCATAACGGGAAAGCTCCCAGTATTGTAGACATATTTATATTTATAGCTGAGGTTTTTAAAAGCATTCAAATATCCATTAATTTAAATATCCAAGCAATAGGTAATTGGATTGATAGAAGAAGAATCGAATGGAACCAACATATACCTCGCATGGCATCGGACAGAATGGTAGTAGCGGCAAGTGTAAGTTTACCCGCAGATGAGATCTGAAAAGGCGAAAAGGAGGAGAAGAGTCTCCTAATTTCTCGAATGAACGGGTTTTGGCCCTGATATAACGAGGAGAATCGTGAGTCGGGAATGTCAGCTGGGAGCTTTCCAAATACGTCCAGCCGTTGCTTCCCATGTTTAGGGTTGAAGAAGGATCCATTCTCGAATGAAAGAGTACGCCGTAGTTTGAGCACACAGCAACCTTTTAAGAACCTTCGTTGCGGCTAAAAAAGAACCGGTAGAACAGTAGGAAGTCAATCGTGATCTGGAAGGCGACCATAGTGGATTGGAAGCCAGTGTGTGAAGATAGTTGTGAGGGTTAAAAGTACAGTACAACTGCGTTCGGAAACAGGGAATTTCAGTGATACGTGGAAGATACATAGAAGAATAATGCGAATGTAAAGAGATAATAATCGTGCAAAAATTAAAAATTGGACATTTTAGTGAAATCAAGCTTATAATTATTATTTAAAGAAATTTTAACTGTAATAACTTCGGAGCTGTCCACTACAATATCTACAATTAGAGTAGGCTATATAGGCCTAACTACAATGCATTTAAAAAAATAAGAAAAATATATTTTAGAATTCATATACATAGAGTAATTACTTTTAAACACTGAACAGAGGCCTAATGATTTCTGTTCCTTGTCTCTAATCCCGAGAGTTGCGGATTCAAACCCAACCGGGATGGATGGAGATTTAGGATGGGAAAATTAAAAGTAGAAGTTCTCCAGGGGGGACTTTAATAAACCCTGAGTTTGAAGATTTTCGGACTCCTAAAAGAACCTCAAACCTAAATTAACGCATCTGAGCAAAATTTAACCGGCCTTCCTCATCCAAGTAATACGAAAGTTGCCTATTAGACATATCCTTGAGGCAATAAGCTAAGCATGTGTCAATCACTGGCATCTGTTGGGAAATAAGCATAACTAAATAAGTTTGCTCAAGAACACCCGCTAGAGGAGCACTCATGTCTCCATAAGGGAGGTATGGCGTATATACAAACATAATGACTATAATAATAATAATAATCATCATCATCATCATAAAATAGAACAAGTATCACCAATTAATACATGCACATTACAAGCGTGAAGACATCATATGCCCTTGACAATAAAATATAAGATATTCTTATGCCACCGTGCTATCTGTGAATATTCGATTGGAGAACAATTAACAGCTAGCGTCATGTTGGTCAATGAGATAACACATGTTCCCTCTAGAGTCAATTGCCAACATGTTTACTCACTATTAAGATAATTCTATCTCACGAGTCCACCTACATTAGTAGGCAAATTAGGGTGAGAAAACGGCGAGTTAGTTTAGCGTTCACTTGTTTGTTAGCAGGTTTTTGTGAAAAGTTGGCTACACTGCCTGATCAATGTCTAATACATTAAGTGCAAATATGATAAAATAAGTTCCTTTGAGTTCAACTTCTCACTTCATTTTAAGGCAGTTGTTACATTAAAAAAATCAACATACATATTTCTCTCAGGTAGAAAATACTTGGCATATCACTTGAGAGACAAAATCTCGAATCAAAGACTACAAAACCTCACGTCCTCAGAAAATGTCGAGCAACGCGCTACAGTGACAAAATGGAAATGAGCTGGCCACGTGGCGAGACAGCAACACGGCAGGTGGGCAAAAGAAACCATCATGTGGGAACCACACACAGGCAGAAGATCACAAGGCGAACAACGCAGATGGGAAGACTATTTTAAGCAAGAACTAAGAGTCCAATGGTCCATCACCGCCCGCAATAGAAGTGTGTGAAAGGAGGCAGTACGCAACATCAAAAAAGTGTGAACATTCAGTGCCTAAACTAAGTACAACCAATGTGTTAATCGTACTAGTAGAATCAATTATTCATAAGTTGCGAGAAAGAAGACAAAAGTGCACCATTGAGTCCAATCACAAACTGCACAATATTGCTAACATCAAATGTATTTTAAGTCCCGCGCCGTAGCTGAGTGATTAAGGCAGAAAGCCTTGGTGCAAAGCTACGGGACTTGCACTGGTTCGAGTTTCCATGGGGGAAGAAATTTTCTCATGGTATTTCGGCCAGTATGGGAACGGTGTCCACCCAGCATCGTGAGGCATTTGGGTAGCTACAATAAGTAGCGGTTCCAGGTTGAGAAAACCAGCTATAACGGCTGGGGGACTCGACATTCTGACCACATATCACCCCTAAACTCGCTTTATGATCATCTACCTCTGTGATTGACATGTGGATGTGAGGTCAGCAGCTGGGTGGTAGGCTAAGGGCCTTGTAGGCCTGTCGCGCCATAGAAAAAAGTATTTTAAATCATAAGAGTAGACTTAGAACAGTGTTATCCGTTCATGTGGAGTTGCTCCCCACATTAACCATTTGTAGCAGTTTGAGCTCATCCCTCTTGTAGGAGGCCCTAGTCCTTCATTGGACACAGTGGCTTATTCATTCATTCAATTATTCACATACTGCAACAGTAAATGGTGCGTTTCTTATTTTTAATTGAATTTATATAGGTGGCATGTTGACGTAGAATCCCTAAAATCTATCTTAAATGTATGTATGTGTATGTGTGTGTGTGTGTGTGTGTATATGTATATATATATATATATATATATATATCAAATTAAGTGTTATCTATTTTTTAGTAAAAGCAACGGTTTAAGTTATGTTTTTACATGAGGGGAAGAGAGAAAATTGTTGGAACACACAGAATCATGTCTTGGCAAGAATTCAAACAAGTTAATGTAACAGTGTTCGAACCCTGGTACTAGGCTAGTACGAGAAGCGTGCACCATTTAACTATCTTTATAACACAAACGTGATTCCAAGAAAAAAAAACCATGGAGACTGCGGTACGAGGAGAAAGTTTCACAGGATGTAGCTCTAATGTCAATAACGTTCTTTTTTTTTTCTGCCTTCACCGCCTTGTCTACAAGTACATAATTATTACGTGGGAATAGTTGTGTATTCCATTTCACTCTCAGAGATCTTCCTTTTCTTCATTATGTAGATTATACGGGTTATCACGTTTTTCTCTTGGAATTAGTGATTTTTTCTCAACGTAACATATAATGAATAGGGAAAGTTTTTAATTCACAGACTCGTATTTTAAACAGAATAATAAAATTACCGTTAATGTCCACCGCTGTGGTGCTGGGATAGGGTGCTGCCTTTTCACGCAGCGAGCCAGGATTCGATCCCGGTCGAAACAAGTTTCCTGGGCGAGGTTTGTCGAGTTTTTCCTAACCTGTAAGACAAATGCCAGGAAACGTTAAGGCCCAAACGGTTCCCGAACACCATCTAGCCATCATTATCATATTCACCTCATTAGATTAAGTTTAGTTTAAGTCTCTGCTGACGCATCATCGGGACAGTGTAACTCCGCCTTCCAGGTGCCCCAACCTCAGAAGTGGGTTGCAAGTACGCCATGTCAGGGGAGAATATCACAAATGTCGTAATGACAATGTGGTGGCATTGGTTAAAAAAATTGTTAAATAAAACAAATTATAACAAAGAAACAAATACATAAAATCCGGCACACAAAAATGGATACAGCCATGAAACAATTAACAAGTTACTAAGCAAGCAAAAAGAACGTATGAATTAACAAATATAACTATTTAAAATATAAAATTCTGTAATATTCACCTAAAACGTCCGTCTACTCAACTTTATTAGTTATTTATCTGTAACGTACTCGGGTAGTCCCATCATCGGCAGGGTTCAAAACTGGTGTTACATAGTTTTGAAACCTGCTGATGATGGGGCTAGTCCCGAAAGCGCTACAGATAAATAACTACTTTTAGGAAAATATTTTATAATTTCATATTTTAATTTTGAAAGATACCTCAACGGAACTTATCATGAATCTTATTAATGTTAAATATAACAGTTATATTCAAGTATAGTTACTATACTTGACAAATTAATTAATTAAAATAAAACTAATTGGATAACCCTCAAATATACAGATAATGAAACCATAAAACAAAACAATTAGGAAACACGACAAAAACATAAAAATAGTTTATAAAGCAAACAATAAACTAAATAGTATTATCTACAACAAATTAAAGATACCAATACATATGGAAATAAAAGGAATTTATAAACTAAAAGGCAATTGTAGCGATAAATTTTATATTCGAAGAACAAGATACAATGAGCATCTCAGATACTTTAAATATACGACGGAAAATCAAACTCTGCAAAACACGTCATAAATGCAGGTCAAGTGAGAAAACACTCTCAATAATAAACAGAGAGTGTAATAAAAAAGTCTGAAAGAAATAGAAATACTGAAACGAGTAAGAAACAAAAACCTACAAAATGACAAATCGTCCAGCCATATCAACCTTGTCTACAATATCCTCATAGAAAATTAGTTTAGTACAGTACCCAGCTGAGGACAGAATAAGAAGTTCTGAAAGGTCTTCACTATTTTAATGAATTTTAATTTCTTGAGAACGACTGATATTTCAGAAACACATTTTAATATTTTATATTTTTAATATTTTTGTTACTGATTCAAAACAAATAAGATAATTCAAATAATTAAAAAATCCGTCACGTAGAAACTGGCAAACAACTGATTAAAACTGCTGTATTTGAAGATATTTATGTATTTATCTTGTTTAAACAATAGAAAAATAAATAAACAATACTTTTGCTGTAAGTATTTATAAATTTAGGTCCAGTGAGGCACGTTTTAATGTTATAATAATAATAATGATAATAATAATAATAATAATAATAATAATAATAATAATTCATTTTGAGAATTTTCCTCAATATTGAGGGTTTTCTCCAACCAATCTTAGTAATTAACATGAATTAAAAATAAATAAATATAAATGACTACTGACTTACAGACTATCAGTTTGCAACAAACATTCAAAAATTTCCCTTAATTAAAGTTCTCTATCGTTCTCTGTCCTCTGTGTCTTCATCTGTTACACCAAATTTCCTCATTGAATTTTGAATGTTGATCTTCCAGGTTGTTCTTGGTCTTCCTTTACTGTTCCCTCTTTCAATTATCCATGCATAGACGGCCTTGGTAGTCTTCCATCCTGCATTCTTCTTACGTGGACACGTAACATAATAATGATGATAATAATAATAATAATATAATAAGTAATCATAATAATATAATAACTAATAATAAGAATACTAGATAATAATAATACTTTATCCGACTTCTGGTAGAGGTAAGGGGCCATAAGGCCTTGAAAATAACCAGTAAAAACAATACAAATAATTATTTGACAAATATATATATATATATATATATATATATATATACATACACTATAGTAATTACAAAGATTTAAAAAATATATTAAATGTTACAATTGTAAATTTTCATGTACACACCAACATCTTATACGATTGAGTTGCAATGAAATTTGTTACACTATCAATTTGGGCCAAAAAGGAACATTTGAAGTTTATACGTTGAAATCAGACAAAATTTTAAGTCCTACACCCCTCTCAAGTAAAGCCCAGTCTAATATTTATACGTAAAAATGGTGGTCTTGGCCTTTTATTTAGAGAAACCACCAGTTTCTCCATGAGGGATGTAAGAGGTAAATATTTATTTCAGGTATATATCTCCGAAGCAGTATGCACCCGATATAACCTTTAGTAGTTAAAGCGACTACAAAACATCCCAACAAAAATGTGTATAAGTAAGTGTCCTCCCAACTCCTTTCAAAAAAAGGTTAAATTGAAAATATATAAAACTGTTATTCAGCCAATTATATGGATGCGAAACATGGACTCTTTCTTCAAAGGAGGAGAGAAGATTAGGAATATTTGAGAATAAAGGAAATTTTTGGGCCAAAGAGAGATAGACAAGTAAATGGAGAAGATTTACACAACAGTGAGCTACATGGTCCTTATAGGAAGCCAGATAAAATAAAAACAGTTAATTCTCGTAGACTGTAATGACACGAATGGGAAATGGATGGGGAACGAAATAGAGGCATGGAAGCTTCTTGTAGGAAAACCGGAGGGAAAACACCAAGTTGGTAGAACAAGAATGAGGTGGGTGAATAACATTAACCATGATTTGAGGGAATTAAATTATAAAGGGGATGATTAGAAAACATTAGCTCATGATAGGGGTGTGTGGAAAGCATATCTCAGCGCGATCATGAACCTACGGGTTCGATAGTGCCAGTGAATTATTAAAGTATCCAGTAAAATATGTATGGTACATTTTCTTCCTCAGTTTGCAAGTGTAGAGACGTGACAAGTGGAGAGGTCATTCACGTCTCTAGAAGGAGAGAATATAGATTGGAACACAAGCGCAATGTTTCAGGCAGTTCACCAACTACTAATAATTTCCATTTTAACTCACAATGATATATAAAATGACCGTCACGCAGGAACTGCGTAAATTAAGAGAATTCCTCATCAGGTGGTATTTAACGTCCCCTTTTGTTAGTTTACGGAATATAAACTTCTTTTGTTAAATTTGAGAAAATCAATTTCTGAAAAAGCGCAGTGAAAACAGATCATGCATAACCGTAAGTTATTATCCATTTGCATATTGTTGTATAATTTGACACAAATTTAAATAATATCTACCGATTCATTTATAGACTGCTTTATTAAAAGTATTAAATAAACTAATGGTCTCCGAACATCATCTGGCCATCATTATCATAATCGCCTTGTTAAGTTTGAAATATGGTGCGGATACAAGAGCAAATAGTAGCCAAACAACTCATAAGAACAGAAGAAATGAATACTTTAAGAGTCATAGTAAACAAAACAAGACTTGACAGTCAGCAACCAGGATGTGAGGGAGGAATGAAATGACATAGATGTTGAGACATTTATTACAATAAGGAAATGGAATGGAATACACACGTGTTGAGAGCTGACGATTACTTACTCACTGGCACTATCGAACACTTAGGTTCATGGCCGCGCGGACATAAGCTCTCCATACATCCCTATCCTAAGCTAATGCTTTCCAATCATTCCCTGTATAATCTACTTCCCTCAAATCATAGTTAATGTTATTCTCCCCCCTCATTCTTGGTCTACCAACTGGGCGTTTTCCCTCTGACTTTCCTACAAGAAGCTTCCATGCAAGTCTTTCATTCCCCATACGTGCCACATGTCCTGTCCATCGCAGTCTATGAGACTTAACTGTTCGTATTATATCTGGTTTCCTATAAAGACCATGTAGTTCATTGTTATGTAGTCTTCTCCATTCACCTGTATGTTCATCTCTCTTTGGTCCAAACATTTTCCTGAGTACTTTATTCTCAAATACTTGTAATCTCCTTTCCTCCCTTAAAGTAAGAGTCCATGTTTCGCACCCATATAATATAACTGGTAGAATAATGGTTTTATATATTTTCAGTTTAACGTTTTTTGAAAGGAGTTGGGACATCAAGAGTCTCTGCAATGCATAATAGCACGCATTTCCAGAATTGAGCCTATGTTTAATTTCTTTGTGCATCTCATTCCTATTTGTGATTATTGTTCCTAGGTATTTGAATTCAGCCACTTCCTCAAAATTTCCCTCATTTGTCATTAGCTGTCCATTTCCATTATATAATGAATTTCTACGTGCGACCATATATTTAGTTTTATTGATATTTACTTCCAGTCCTAATTTCATAGTGTTACTCAATAGTGTGTGCGTGTTGTCCTTTAGTATCTCCTCGCTATCGCCCAATAGTACTACATCATCAGCATAAACTAACAGCTGACGATACGAGGCTTATTAAAGCAGCGAAGAACCTACATCCTAGAGGAAAAAGAGAAATGTGCATACCCCTCAAGAAATGGGATGAGATGTAATTATCATTGACATAGTGTGTGTAAATAAACAGGCTAATGCCTATAGAAAATAATAAGTTTGAATGGTGTGTTTCGTCTCAATGCTGTGTTGTCTCGAAGGAGACCCTGACATTTAGCTGATCACTCATTCGGGGAGGCCCTCTATGTCCTTGCGTGGTCAAAAAGTATGTATGTAATGCGCAGTTTAAAATCCCTCTACCGTTAGGTCGTATCAGTGTAAGGTCCGGGTGGTATGTGACATGTAAAAAGTACGTACCTTACTGACAAGGGAACTGTCAACCATTTCATGCCGAAACCTACCTTGAAATTTCTCCCAGAGAAGCGTTGTGACGTACCAAGGTCGTGTCCAAAAAATAGCTGCATTTTTAACTGCTAAGCACAGAAATCTAAGCCAGAATCCAGCAATATGAATTCACTGTATGGAACAGATGGACTTCCTGCATGAGTACGAGCGGTGTTAAGTGAGGCGAAACGGTAAACATTAAAGGTTATCCAATTTACAAATCACGTGTTATATTACTTCCATATAGTTTAAATGAGAGATTTGGCGCTGAAATATAGTGCCTTGCAGTTAAAAATAACTGATATACTTATTTGACACGATCATTGTAAATCTCAACGCTTCTTTGAAAACAATTTCAAGATAGGTTTGTGAGTGAAAGAAAGAAAGAAAGAAAGAAAGAAAGAAAGAAAGAATTGGCATGGATCTTAAAGGTGCAAACACATATGTAAGGGAAAGAAATAACATCGTATAGGTTGAATATGAGATGTCTGATGAACATGCTGTATGTCTAAACATGAAGCACGGTATATACCGTATAGACGTAAAACATTATTAACATGAAGATAATTGTAACATTGTAATTAAGACTGTAATTAGGGTGTAATTATTTATATTATTACAGATGATATCGCTCAACACGTACTGTACTTGCCTACATGATTAACGATGCTCTTTCACTTCCACAATAAGTAATGTGTGTTTTCCTCAAGCATACATGATTATCTAAATTAAATTTCTTAAATATGTTAATTACCGGTGCCGTGTCAGAGCTTCAAACTTAAGGCGATACGGCTGTGAAGATAGGGGGGGAAAAAAAATGTATGTCACTGATTTTTAATACCTTACATTATTAACATTCAGCGAATTCCGAAGGAAGCTACTGAAGTTGTTCACCTGAATATACTAAAAAAATGTGTTTGTGTATATATATATATATATATATATATGTACACACACACGCACACACACACACACACACACACATATATATATATATATATGTGTGTGTGTGTGTGTGTGTGTTCACTGACCTTGCCTAGTAAACACTGAAATTACCAATGCCAAATTAATTCATATATGTCTAAAGTGTGCTGTTAATGCTCTAGTGGCCGAAATTTTTGTTTTATCATAACCAAACTTGACATATTTATAGCAATCAATTTAAAAAGTAAGGTCGAGTTCGTTAAAAACTGCGACCGCTAGTGCTTTAACGGATATATATATATATATATATATATATATAGAGAGAGAGAGAGAGAGAGAGAGAGAGAGAGAGCGAGAACGAAACATAGACACAAGTTCTTAGGAAATTTTTTTCGGCCGAAAAGAGATGAACAGACAGGTGAACGGACAAAACTTACATAATAGTGAGCTACATGATATGTATAGGAATCCTGATATAATAAAAACAGTTAGGTCTCGTACACTGCGATGGGCAGGTCATGTGGCACGTATGTGGCATGAAAGAGGTGCATGGAAATTTCTTGTAGGAAAACCAGAGGGAAAACGCCCAGTTGGTAGACCAAGAATGAGGTGGGAGAATAGCATTATCCATAATTTGAGGGAAGTAGATTATACAGGGATGATTGGAAAATATTAGCTTAAGATAGAGATGTATGGAGAGCGTATGTCCGCGCGGCCATGAACCTACGGGTTCGATAAAGCCAGTGAGTTATTTTACATATACAGAGTGTAAATGAATTATACCGCACAAACTTAACTACATATTGAGAGGTGTTATATAAGCATTTTGAGATAATGAACTAATGGTCTACGAATAAAAATGTCCAAGTTATGATTCTATTTGTAAAATGGTTGACACGCCACTGATTATTTCAAATTAAAATGGAAATAATATGATACAGAGATTGTAACTTGTAATAAGTATGCGCCTTTAGCTCAGTGGTTACTACCAACGCAAATGTAAGATTGATGAATCATGATCGAAAATACCTACAGTATGTGTAGTGTGTACACTTTTCCCCCCATTTCTTCCTTTATGTACGTACTGTAAATTAGTTATGTATTTAGATTTACATCTGTTTTTAATTGTTTATTCATTATTTTACAGAATGCGGCATTGGAATGTCGGTGCAGTACATGAGTTACAAAACTATCTACGTATGTAATGTACAGACAATTGTTTGAAAGGTTGTAATAATAATACACATAATGTAGAGTAAATAGGTTTCGCAAATAAAATGTGTAATAGTAATGTACAGTAGTTATGTATTTAGATAATGATAGTGCAGTGATCACAAGAGTAATAACATGAAGAGGTACAGTGAATGCACACATGACATACATAATGTTATTGGGAAATAAAAAGCAATACATTTGAGTAAACCAGAAAAAAAAGTAAAGCACCTACAGACTCATTAGAAAAATTGTTCAAATTGGCCACCTTCATTCTCACAACACAGACAACATCGGCGACTAAAGGATTCTCGTACACCGTTCAAGACACCAGGTGTCTCGAGGATTACATCACATACTGTGATTATGCGCGCAATTAACACCAGATGTCTTGAAGGATTACATCATATACTGTGATTATGCGCGCAATTAACAGTTCATCTGTATCAACAAGGGTCGCACACATCAATGTTTTCAGCTGTCCCCACAAAAATAATCAAGTGGACACAGATCTGGAGAGCGAGGTGGCCACACTACAGATGAACTACCTCTTCCTATATCCAGCGGCCAGGATACACTTCATACAAATGATTTCGCACATTCCGGCAGAAATGGGGAGCAACCTGATGTGAAGAGGACTAGCAATCAAGATAGGGCGTGCTCTAAAATGTCTTATAAATGACACAATTTAATCTCTGGGAAAGAAGGCAGGGGCCAATGATGCGGTCAGAAATTACGCCTAACCATACGTTTACCGAAAATGTCTGCTGGTGATCTCTCTCTCAGATGGTATGACTATTTTCATAATCCCACACAATACTGTTCTTTCCGTTCAGAACCACACCATCCGTATTAAATATTGCCTCGTCAATGAATAACACCGAGGAAAAGAAATCCGGTGGCTGCAACAAAGCCCAATTACAAAATTGTACCCGTTGAGCGAAGTCCATTGGATGTAGGGCTTGTACTTTTCACAGATAAAAAGGATAAAGCTGGTCTTCGTGCAGGACTTCCAATACTCTTTGATGGTTCGTGCCATTACACGTGCAACAGCACGAGTACTATTAGAAGGATCATCTTCCACCCTATGAAGAACATTTTCTTCGAACTTTGCAGTGCGGCGCGTACGTCTTTCACCGGGGTCTACTCTGTTTACCATCAACGTCCCATGCTCTCGCAAACATTTATCAACAGTCTTTAAGTTTGTTCGGTGAGGATGGCGTCTATTCGGATACCGCTCTTGCACCATTACCTTGTGCTGCACCATAAATCAGATGCATTTCGGCAAGTTCAGCATAAGATATTAAATATAAAATTGTAGGTCAGTCGTCCTCAAATAAATTACTAAACTTCATTAAGTAGTTCCAATATGGAGAGGCCTTTCAATAACAATGTTTAATCTTCTGCATTTTAATGATTAAAACACAGAAGATGAAACATTGTTTTTGAAAGGCCTCCATATTGTTATTACTTAATGAAGTTAAATCATTTAGTTGAGGATGACTGACTTACGAGGTACCAATATTATATTTAATATCTTATTACATAACCTCAACGGTACTTTAATAGTATTAATTTAAAAGTGTTGAAACTGTAAAGATGTTCCAAGATGCTTTCATGTAATGCGACTGATACTTAAGTAACTTCTAATCAGATGTTAATGTTATAACCAATATGGGAATAGGTATTTTGCGCATGCCTATACTGAACAAATTTCAGTGTCAATATATCACAGTACACACGCAGGGAAAAAAAATAAAAATAAAAAAAAAAAAAAAAGGAAAGAAAAAAGTGGCCTGCCGTAATTTGAACCACCACTGTTCGAACTCAAATCCATGACTTTAATCATTAAGTCACACGTTAACTACACAGATTCTGCGTGTTTCACTTTGAGATGAGGCTCACATTGTGCCGATTCTGCTTTAACCAGCGTGCAATCATCTGCTAAGTTCGACATTTTAAGGAATTTGATAAGTCAATATTTCATAACGTTGTTGATTAATTATACTACGATCTGAAGTCATTCTAGTATAATTTTCTCCCCTACTTTGCTCTCCTTTTGATTTATCTGTATTAATTGTAGATTACTTTGATTCCATATAACTATCATAGACCATTGGTATATATATATGTGTATAAATTAATGCCTGAATCGAGATTTGAGCTCGAGGACTTTAAACTTTAGTCAGATATCATCATCTCCACTCAAGCTGCAGGTGCAAACATTACTTTTTATTTCCTTATATATACTATTTTCTATCGTGAGAGGAAGTGGGACATCACTCCCATGTCATCTTACAGCTTACATTATGACAAGAAACGATTTTAATGAGAAAATTTTATTTTAAAGCAGTAACGAGTTTTATTTATAGGTCATAATTAAATTTTGAAATTTAGCAATGAAGGCCAAATATTACATGAAAAAAATAACACTTGAACCGAGATTTGAGCCAAGACCTCTAACTTTATATGTAAATGATATATATATATACATATATATATATATACACACACATACTTTTTTAATGATAGAAGACTAAATTGGAACGATCACGTAGATAGAATGGAGAACAGTAGTTTATTTAATGAAGAAAGTACGTGACTGGATACCTCAGCAGAAAAGGCCTTTAGGAAGATCACAACTACGATGGAAGGACGTCACCATACCCCGGACTTGCAGTGAATGAACACGCAACAAGCTGCCAGCTTTCATGCATAGAGAAATAAGAAGACGAAGAAGAAGAAGACACTTTTCTTTGTGCTGGTCCATTTTCGGTGTTTGCTTAATTAGCATCCATAAAAAATCAAATATATCTTCATGAGAACAACCTCAATAGCTTCATTCCTTCAGATTTCGCTAAAATGAACTACTACTTCGTATATGTATGTTTACATTTACGCTTTATACTGCCACTCAACCAACTATCTCTAATATTGAACTATTGAGAACTTCGTGAAAACACTGAACATGAGCAGACCAATGATACAAACGTACTTAAATCACTGATATTGTCAAACTCGCAGGTTCATGTCCACGCGAACATAAGATATTTCAACTTAATTTACTGAGCTAATGTCCTCCTATCATTTACAGTATAATTAATCCCCTTCAAATTAGGGTTAATATTACATTTGACAATGTCTATGCAGACGAACTGGAAGACTTTTATTTCTCGTATAAAAGAATACATGAGAGCATATAATAGAAATGTTGGTACTTGAAAATACGCTAATCATCTACTTCAATATGATCATTGTTTTAATTCAAATTTTCAACTTTTACACGTTTGAACAAAGGAAAAAAGCCAGATCTTTTAAAAATTGTAGAAATAAATAAGTTGAAGAATAGCAATAGGCTGTTAAATTCCAAACTGGATTTAAATGTATCACTTATTTTAAATTTATAATAGGAGAATGTTTGTTATACTGTTTTCGTTTACATTTAGTTACTTAGTTACACAGGTTACATACTAGAGCGTATACATATAACAACAAAATTAATTTGTATTCGTAGTATTCATCTGAGAAAAGAAACCAAGAAGAAGTATATAAAGTATATTTATTACAAGATCAAAGTATTAGACAACATTGTGAAAGCAGAAAGAATAAATATATATCAGAGATAGCGACGTCAGAAGATATAAATATTGAATGGGAAAATATATCAAATGTAATACATAAAACAGCAAATGAGATATTAGGAAAGAAAAATAGAATAAGAAATAGGAAGGGCTTGAGAACTTGGAATGCGAATATACAAAATGCAGTGAATGAAAAACAAAAAGCATATCATACATACTTACGACTGAAAACAAAAGAATCTTATGAAGAATATAAAATGAAAAGGAGAATTGCTAAAAGCATTATAAGAAATGTCCATCAGGAGTCATGGGATAAATTTATAAGCTCAGTAGAACATGATATGTATGGAAGACAATAAATAGGTTATAAATTAGTGAAACATCTAAATCAGACTGAGAAAGATTCTACCGGATTGAATATAACCCCAGAACAAGAATGGATCCAACATTATAAAAAACTTTGGAAAAAGGAGGAAATTGAAGGAAAAGAGAACAATGAGGAAGAAATAAAAGTGGAAAATATTGATGTAATAGAATAAATGAATTAGAAATGGCTTTGAAAACCACTAAGAATACGAAAGCAACAGGATTAGATAATATAAATATGGAGTTAGTCAAATATAGTGGAATATTGTGTAAACTACGAATACTTCATCTAATTAATATATGTTGGCAGACCTATGGGATTCCAACCACTTGGAAAACAGCAATTGTGAAGAATATATTCAAAAGAGGAGACCGGAGAAATTTCGAGAATTACAGAGGGATTGGCTTAATGAATACTGGCTACAAGATATATACGAAAATAATAACTAATAGATTGAGAAATATAACAGAAGTAATAATAAATGAAAATCAAAGTGGATTCAGAAAGGGAAGGTCATGTATAGACAATGTCTTTACACTGAAACAACTCATAGAAAAGAGAAGAGAACATAACTTAGAAACTCACATAGGATTTATTGATTTGGATAAGGCATTCGATCGAGTAAACAGACAAAAATTATGGGAAATATTGCGAATGAAAGGATACCCGCTGTGCCTTGTTGAAACAATAAAGAAATTATATGAAGACACAAATATAATTATAGATACTGGATTCAAAAGAACAGATGCAATCAAAACAAATACTGGATTACAAGGATGTAGTTTATCACCCACTTTGTTTAATATATATATAGACGATATTTTAAATAAATGGAAAGTTTTAGTAAATCCAGGAATAAGAATAGATAATAAAGTGTGCATAAATAATCTTCTATTTATCCATATTTGGTTCGTCTTCCGGGCTATTTGCTGACGATGTAATCATAATACAGAAAAATGAAGACGACTTACAGAAATCAATGCATGCATTAAATGAAATATGTAAGTTATACGATCAAAAGATTTATGTAAGGAAAACGAAGACCATGGCTTTTAGAGGAAGAGATCCAGTGAGAACCAAAATTATTTTAGAAAATCAAAGTATAGAACAGGTGTCTAGTTTCAAATATTTGGGCTGTGATGTTGGCTACAATGTGGAAAGAGATATTGACTCCAAAATAAATAAATTTCAGACGGTGTGAGGAACAATACAGAGAACATTCAAAAATAAAATTAGAAAAGAAACCAAGATAAAAATGTATAATGTTATGGCGGTTCCCACAATATTGTATGGATGTGAAACTTGGCTCCAGTGAAAAAAACAGAAGGATAGAATACAGACGGCGGAGATGAGGTTCCTAAGACAAGTAAAAGGATGTATAAGACTTGATAGAATAAGAAATGAGGATATAAGAGAAGAATTGAACGTACAGCCTTTATTGGATAAAGTCACGAATTACAGACAGAAATGAATTGATCACATGGATGGAATGAGTAAGGAGAGATATCCATTGTTAGCAAGAAATTATCAAGCAAGAGGAAGACGTGATGTTGGAAGACCTAGAAGACGTTGGGCTGATGCATTATGAAGTCGGAACGGGCAATTGCCTAATCCCTGGAGTGATGATGATGATGATGAGTATTCATCTGAAGAAAGTACAGAGCACTGAAACAGCTGTAACGGATTTGTATCAAAATAAATATGAAAATCGTATAAAACCTTAACAGCATTATTTTATTTAATCACAAAAGTTAACATTACTCTCCCACCTCATTCTACCGTGTGCTTTCGCTCTGGTTTTCGTACATTAAGTTTCGTCTTCAATCTCCAATTCGTACCACATGCCCTGCTCATCACTGTTTTTAATAGCCTATATAACTGATCTTCAAGTTTCCCACAAATATCATGTAGCTCATTATTAAGTACTTTTCTGCATTCACATGTGTGGTCGTCTCTATTTGGTACAGACTTTTCCTGACTATTTAACTCATGCCCCAAATGGGAGTCAATGACCAATCACGTTTCAATGATTTCTGTTTTACAACCAATCAGAGTCGTGTTTCACCAAATATTTATCAGTGTTATAATTACCATATTAAAGAAAGCTCCTCCTTACAATATTGCGTTCCTTTGGCAATAAATAGTATGATCTGGTTGCAGTGATAAACAAAAGAAGCGGTAGAAGCGTACCTATCGTTTCTCATTTGTTTTCAAACATCGCCGTTTACATTAAATATATAAATATTTTAAAATAACTATAGTTAAATAATGACTTGTGAGTAAACAGCTTAATTTTATTCGTTAAATAGTCCTAACAAATGCCACTCTTGATTTCCAAATTCTCTAGATAAATTCACTCCTCACTTCGTGAGTCGTGAATTTATCGATAATTTGGAAATCACTCGTGGCATTACTTATGATAATTTTCTTCTCAAATACTTCCAATATGTTCTCTTCTATCAAAGTAAGATAACATATTTATGAACCATACAATATTTACTGGACTCTTCACTGTTTTAAATATTATTAGTTTAATATTTTTTGAGAGGAGTTTGGATTATGAAAGCCTCTATAAATGCACAACAGCATATCTTTATAGAGTTGAGCCTTTATTTATTTTTTTCTGCACCTTATTCCTGTTTATAATTATTTTTCTAGATTTTGAATATTTAGGCCTATTAAAAATAGAAATGAGGACAGAAATTAAACAGCTTCAACTCTGAAAGCGCATCCTATTATGGATTACAGGTATGCTCGTCATCCCAATTTGTGTACCGTACTTGTCTACGTATAAAATTAATAATAACGGGGAATGTGATCTTTTTATTCGAATATTTGAAAGAAGAGAAGACGCCTTTTGTTCAACTTAAATTTTCTTCTACGGTAAAGAGACACGGAAACGATCCCTCTATTTCTGCGAGAGCCGCCAATAAATAGGGGGAGCGTTTCCAACGAACAGCCAGTATGCAGCCGACAGTTGAGAATCTCCTGAGGATGACTAAAGCAGTAGTAGACGTAACGTCGAGTTTCAATAAAACTGGACAACTGTCACTTAGTCCTGAAGAGCAGCTGAACAAGAATCAAAACACGGCCCTGAAATCCAAAATTTTACATTCATAATAACGTATTAGGTACATGGGTACATTAGTGAAAATTTATTCGATTTTTATTAATTTTACAGTACACTGATAATATGTTTTAACTATAAGACAGCAAGGTATTGAAATAAAACATAGTATGAAATAATAGCCTATTTTATGATAACTAACTCACTGGCACTATCGAACCCGTAGGTTCGCGGACATAAGCTCTCCATACATTCCTATCCTGAGATGCTTTCCGATTATTCCCTGTATAGTCTACTTCCTCAGATCATGGTCAACGTTATTCTCCCACGTCATTCTTGACCTACCTCCCTCTGGTTTTTCTACAAGAAGCATCCACGCACGTCATTCATTTCCCATTCGTACCACATGTCCTGCCCATCGCAGTTTACGAGACTTAACTATAATTATTACATCTGGCTTCCAAAAAAGACCTTGTTGTTCATTGTTATGTAGTTTTCTCCAATCATCTGTCTGGTCATCCCTCTTTGGTCCAAAAATGTTCCAAGAACTTTATGCTCCTTTCCTCCCGAAAAGTAAGAGTCCATGTTTCGTATCCATATAATATAACTGGTAGAATAACAATTTTATATATTTTCAGTTTAGCGTTTTTTGACAGGAGTTCGGACGACAAGAGTCTCTGTATGCGTAACAGCATGCATTTACAGAACTGTCTATGTTTAGTTTCCTTGTACATCTCATTCCTATTTGTGATTATTGTTCGTAAGTATTTGAATTCAGCTACTTCTTTAACATTTCCCTCATTTTTCATTAGCTGTCCATTTCCATTATATGATGTATTTTATGATAGAGACAATAATTTAAAAACTGTTAATGAGCATTTTTCATATATACAAAAAGTAGAATGCAGGTTCTTGATATAAAAAAGAACTTCAAATGACACACAATCTACTGAATAAAGCACCTGACGTCCATCTACTTTAAAAGAACATATTTTAAAATGACTGTATTTTATTCAGAAGTTTCAATGTATAAAACTCCGAAATAAAATTAAATTCAACTGACCCTGAGGTTAATTAATCGGAGGGGCAGATGAAAAGAGACCTACGTGGTTATAAAAGGGGGATAACACTTTAATTACCAGACCGCAACTTTACCAGCTTTCACAACTTTATTGGTGTATCACCTAAAGAACAGGAGTTAACTTCACACCTACCAACACAATACTTTTCTCAAGGTTTAATCGCGATGGAAAAAGGTAACACAGTCTATCACAAAGGAATGGGAAGGGACGGTTTTTATTGCCTAAATTATGGAAAATAGACCGTAAAAATTCCTGAGAACTTCATAAAATACAATAAATATATTTATTCATTTAAATAGTACTAATTTAATATGTCCATGTAGAGGAAAATTATTACAACTTAAATAGAGCCAAAATGTAAAACAACAACAGCTTACATGTATAGTATCTATTATGGACCTAGAACATACAATAAACTACTATTAACGTATTCGGAAATCTCAAAAATGGATCTAAAAAGATTAACAAAATTTGCAAAAAAAAAAAACACTTTATGTAATTATAAAATACCTTAGAAGTAAAGTCAATATAGTTTTATTGTTCACATAGATAATTATATAACTGGTAATTATATAACTACAAGTAGTAATAGGCCCAATTATAAAATATTTTAGAATTAAAATCAACATTGTTGTATTGTTCAAATAGAAATTATATAACTAGCGCTTAGGATTACAAAAATAATATTTATTGTAATCGAATATGTAAATGGGCTTTAAAGTAGAATACATGTTTTTATAATTACATCTAAGAGTGCCTTATGTTTCTGTTTTGTATAGTTATTTTGTTAATGGTTGTGTTTTAGTTTTCTATTGTAAAATTAATACGTATAAGAATCCGCCACTGAGCACAAGACTTTGGTCTCATTCAGGTGTAGCTAGATTCAATTAAATATGTTCCATTAATTATATTTAAATAGTTTCTAGAAATAGATTATTTTCATTTGATTTTGGTGTGATCTTGAATAAAATACAATTATGTGAAAGCTATTCATCAGAAGGATTTTTTTTTCGGCATGGCCTCGATACATCACAACGCTTCTCTGGGAGAAATTTCAAGGTAGGTTTCGGCATGTAATGGTTGACAGTTCCCTTGTCAGTTTCCATTATTTTTGTAGTAATTGGTTTCGTTTATTGATTGGTATTAGTTCAGAAGTTGTAACTATTTATTTTAGTATACTGTGACGCGTTGTAGTAGCGTCATTTAAACTGCGCGGGCCGGCGAGAGAAACCTCGCATTGGTGGATTGGATTGGTGAGTAGCCAATCGCGAGTCCGGGTCCACCGATATTTCTGGGCTCATGAGCCGGAGAGTTCTAGGAACATCTGTTCCCCATTCGGGAAACATCGGAGGACTGGAGGGTTCCATGTGGAAACATCTCGTTCATGGACCTGGAAATTTCAGTCTACTCGCCTATAAATATGTGGTGAGAGCGGGGCGACCCCGAATCACACAATGGATGGCGAGAGGTTAATTGTGAGCGTAACTGTGAGGAAGGATTGTGTCTGCAACTGTTTTATAAGTGATGATCTTATAAACTGTTAAAGAAGAATAGTTGTTAAATCAAATTGTGTTTGAAGAGTCAGTGATAAATGCGGAGAAGAAAATAAAGTGAAAAGAAACATTTTACATAGCAACTGTGTACTTATTTAAGTCCAAATAAATATGAGGAAAACCCCGTGCATCCAGCGACAATACTTATAAGCGAAACACACTGTATATCAGAAACCTTCAATAATAGAGGGTTTCATCTCATGTATATTTTGATCTGGCATTGCACAGGACAATTTATAATGGGACAGTAAAGCATAAATGAAATTCTTAATAATATTTATAATAAAAAATTCAGTCTGCATATGTTTGTGCTCGCAAAATTCGAAAAGTTGTCTGTCGATTGATTTGAAATTTTGTACAAACAGATCTTCAGGTACGGCGATTGTTTAGCCGCTATCAATAAAACACTAAAACCATGTACAGGAGTACACCTGAAAATTTAGAAATCGCTCTAGCGGACGCAATTTTCAATTATTCACAAAGAAACTCAGTAGTTGCCATTAAAATAAACCGAGATAGGTATTATAAAAAATCAGCGAATTCTGGGCATTAGAAGTAAGGGTTTACCTGAAATCAAATTTAATAATTGACTATCAACCGCTATGTTTGGTCTGAAGTATCCCTCAAATTGCCAATATAGCATAAGACAGGCCTACAATATTTTATTTGAAGCGCACAACCGATCTTTATGAAAATTTGAAAATATTAATTAAATCTGCTTATAAGTCTATTTCTTTATCTAAAAATAATTACGATATACATTTATAATCATTTTTATTTTTACTTACTGAACGAAAAATGAAAATAAATTGTAATGTGCACGACACTTGGCATAACATATTTCGTTTATTTAGGCTAGCAGCGCACGCCTGGAATAGTATGATATAAAAAAATTGCACGTTAAGAGAATTGCTTAAAAATCTCAACTCATCTGTGAAATCTTACTTTCAATCCTAATATAAGTTATATCGAATGTTGCAGAAAGTGTGTTGATGGAACATATATCCATTTTCCACTGAAATCGTTGTAAAGAACATTACATAATTTCAGTCATTCTAAGAAATAGTAAATAAATATCCAAACTTGGCATGACATTAACGCCGAATAAAGGCAAACATTACTTAGAAATCTGTAACAACTTAAGCTAATTTCAAGTTTCAATGGTAATACATCAATCAGTTGCGATAATGAATAAAAAACAAGCCACAATGAAATCTTTTATCTTTTATGGCTATTATGTATTAAATTGAGAGAAATGAAGGGAGAGCACCTGACTCAATCAATAAGCCACTTTCATGTGCACCACAAATTGATGGCATTACAATGAACATAGCAGCTTGACTGGCAGTTTGTATTACAATAACAACACTGTCCCTATGGATATGCAATACCTAGTTTTAACTTCACAAGACTTTCTTATACAACTAAATTGAGTTAGTATTAAAGATGAGTTCATTTTTCTCGATTCTGATCGTCTATTAAACCCGCTAAGTTACTGGCACTATCAAACCCGAAGGTTCATGCCGAGAGGACGTAAGCTTTCCATCCATCCTAAACTCCTGGCGCGACAGACCTAGAAGGCCCTTAGCATATCATCCGGCTGCTGGCCTCACATCCACATGTGTCAATCACAGAGGTAGATGATCATCCAGCCAGTGTAGGGGCGACATGTGGTCAGCATGTCAAGTCCCCCAGCCGTTATAGCTGGTTTTCTCAACCTGGAGTTGCTACTTATTGTAGCTACCCAAATTCCTCACGATTCTGGGTGGGCACCGGTCCCATACTGGCCAAAATACCATGAGAAAATTTCTTCCCCGATGGAGACTCGAACCAGCGCAAGTGCCGTAGCTCTGCGCCAAGGCTTCCTGCCTTAACCACTCAGCTACGGCGCAGAACTCCATACATCCTATCCTGAGCTAATATTTTCCAATCATTTCCTGCATAATTCACATCCCTAAAATCATGGTTAACGTTATTCTCCCATTCCTACAAGAAGTTTCCATACCCCTATTATTTTATTCTCCCATCTCGTTTCTGGCCTTCCTACAAGTCGCGTTCCATTGATTTTTCTACAGAAAGTTTCCACGCCCCTATTTAACTCCCCATTCGTGCCGTATGTCCTGCCCATTGAAGCCTACGAGATTTAATTGTTTTTATTATAGGTCTATTTGGTTTGCATAAAGATCATGTAGTTCACTCATATGTAATATACTCTATTCACTTCTCTATTCGTCTCTCTTTGGTCCAATTTTTTAAAAACATTATTCTCAAATACAATATTTTCTCATCCCTTAAAGTAAGATACCATGTTTCGTGTCCATATAACTGGAAAAATAACCGTTTTATATAGGGTCCTATGTTTTAGTTTAACTTTTTTTAGAGAAGTTGGTATGACAAGAGCCATATTAACTAATAATATTTTCCATTTCTATAGTTAATCGTATGCTTAATTTCAATCGCCCACTACGTGATGTCAGTCACATATTCATTAAGGTTTTAATGGATATTTTCAGTAAGGACATATATTCCATTGCTGACAATATATGTTATCATTCTCCATCAGAGAGATAGATTACATAACTCATCAGATATCAGAAAATCTGTTAAAATTTAAACAAACATGACGCTGGTTGTGTACGAAGCCATACAATATAACACAAGTGCCAAATAACGATTTGCTTAATTAAAAAAATAATTGGTTAAACTTTCTTCGTTAACTTTTTTCACCAATTTCACAAGTTAAAACGCCATATTAATGATACTATTAATTTAGGCTTAGATATGCCCATTCTCACATCTCAAGATCATCTTGATTTCTCCAACTTTGTTTAGGTCTTCTCTCTATCTGTGGCCTTTCGGTAGATCCTGAAATACGATCTTTGGCAAGCGATTTGAAACTAATCTGTGGCGTCCAATTATTTTGGGACGTTTGTAGTTCTTCCATGGTTTGAACTTTTAGTATTTCATGAATGTTTTTATTATTATTATTATTATTATTATTATTATTATTATTATTATTATTATTATTATTATTATTATTATTATATTATTGCTGAATTCAAATACCTAGGAACAATAATCACAAATAGGAATGAGATGCACAAAGAAATTAAACATAGGCTCAATTCTGGAAATGCATGCTATTATGCATTGCAGAGACTTTTGATGTCCCAACTCCTTTCAAAAAACGTTAAGCTGAAAATATATAAAACTATTATTCTACCAGTTATATTATATGGGTGCGAAACATGGACTCTTACTTTAAGGGAGGAAAGGAGATTATGAGTATTTGAGAATAAAGTACTTACGAAAATTTTTGGACCAAAGAGAGATGAACAGACAGGTGAATGGATAAGACTACATAACAATGAACTACATGGTCTTTATAGGAAGCCAGATATAATAAGATCAGTTAAGTCTCGTAGACTGCGATGGGCTGGACATGTTGCACGTATGGGGAATGAAAGACGTGCATGGAAACTTCTTGTAGGAAAGCCAGAAGGAAAACGCCCAGTTGGTAGGCCAAGAATTAGGTGGGAGAACAACATTAAGTATGATTTGAGGGAAGTAGATTATACAGGGAATGATTGGAAAGCATTAGCTCAGGATAGGGATGTATGGAGAGCTTATGTCCGCACGGCCATGAACCTACGGGTTCGATAGTGCCAGTGAGTAAGTATTTATTATTATTATTATTATTATTATTATTATTATTATTATTATTATTATTATTATTATATATCGAAAGATGATTTGAAAGTGTCTTCAAAATTTTGCTTTCATAATAAAAAAAGATCTGGGCATGAAAGGAATGATATATTTTATCCAGAAACCGCTTTGTTAACGATTACATTTTTTTTAGCTGCTGTAAATCTACGATACGAGACCCACGGATTTACTTCCCTTCTGAAGAAATATTTTTTCAGGATTTTTACACTCTTTAAAAATATATCGTCCATAGACAGTATTCAACCCGTGAATCTTGGAACTAATAGAAGCTATCATGGTAACCACTAGTACACGGGAACCGCTCATAAATAACTACATTAGTATTTTATGCCAAGAATATAATTTTAAAATATCAAAGGAAAAAACACGAAAATAATGGCATTTTGGGGAAGTGAACATATAAGATCAAAAATCATGATAGACAACAAACCTCTGGAACAAGTAACAAATTTTAATTATTTGGGTTGAAATTTTACTATAAACACAAAAACTGAAAGAGACGTAAATGTGAAACTGTCAAGATTTCAAATGATATGTGGAACTATACATAGAACATTAAAGAACAAAACAAGAAGAGATACTAGATTTGAGTTTTATAAAACATTGGCGGTTCCTGCATTACTTTATGAGAGTGAAACTTGGGTATGACCAAAAAATTACAAAACAGAATACAAAGCATAGAAATGAACTTCCTTAGAAAAACAAAAGGCTGCACAAGAATGGATCGGTTAAATAATAAAATATAAGAACAGAGTTAAATATATACATCCATTAAATGACTAAAAAAATCCAAAGAATATGAGAAAAATGTTTAGACTGTAGAAGAATGAACGATAACAGAACCAAACACTTTAAATACAAGCCAAGAGGTTCAGGAATGTAGGATGGTCGTGAAATGATGACACAACAACTGTGAGCGAAAAAGGCTTTTACCTAGCCGTGAGTGAGAAGAAGAAGAAGAAGAAAAAGGAAAATATTTTTGCGCCATCTATAAAAAATCTATGAATACAAAAATGTAAAAAAACATTAGAAATCAGATAATAAATAAGACAAATATATATTTATCATGGTAATTTACTGTAGCAGCGAACATAAAAAGGCCGCTACCAAAAGTGTTCCCAACGTTAAGCATGCCCTAAAGAATATGAAAGGGTAACCACGGAAAAGTTAATTGCTAAAACGTGCTTCTAAAAAAAAAAGAAGAACCAAATAGAAGAGAAAAAAGCCATAGTCACAAGCAAACGCTTTCATGTCTAAAACGATATGCGTTCTCTTCTTCTTATCGATTTATATCGATTAGAGCGATTTAAAACAATGTGATGTGTCGTATGGATTTCGTAACGCGCAACAAAAGGAAACTTTCTTCGATTAGTTCGCGGGAAAAGTTCTAAACTGCATAAGAGAGGAGAAATTCCATTAACATAAAAAATGGATTGCCTTCTTCAATAACGTAAAAGTTTTTCAAGCAATTTTATAATCTAATTACCATTTGAACTGCATTATAAAATAACTCAAAATTTTCCTCGAATGTTTTATGTTCGACGCTTTTTACATAACGATCATATGTGGCAGTTCAAGTAGGGAATGAAAACATAAATACATTTTGCTAGAGATACTTACTGAGCTTTTACGTGCCGTAAATTATGGGCAGGAACATACGATTACATTGCTTTCGAAGGAAGCCATGCCCCTTTTAGCCCATACCTTCCTGCATCCCGAAAAAAGTTTCCAAGATAATGTATACTCATTTTGTGCTCTAGTGTTTCCTAGGGAGCCCAATAACATTTTTTAGGAGAATTAAAAAAAACATTGGGGAGGCATTATGGGACCTGAATTGAGATTTTGTCATATAAACGTCATATTGAATGGGTTCATAGGAATTAAAGTAACAAATTTTGGAGAAAAAAAAGATTTTTAGGGGACATTTAAGGTTGTTTTTATGCAAAGTGTCATATATGGTACCGTTAGCCTCTTGCTTTTTAATTGTTGCTGCCATCGAATTGTTGCGATTGAAAAATAAGAAGAATGAGAGAGAGAGACGGGAGAGAGAGAGAGAAAGAGAGAGAGAGAGAAAGAGAGAGAGAAAAAGAAGAGAGAAAGATAGAGAGAAAAGAGAGAGAGAACGAGCTCTCTCTCCCTCTCCCTCTCCCCGCTCCCGCTCGCCCTTCTCTATCTCTCCCCGACGAGCGCATACATCTTCAAGCTCTGAAGATATCGCAAATGATACCCATCGATGAGTTGGAGTTATTCCCGAAGTGAGAAAAAAAAACACTAAAGGTAGTAGTTCTGCCCGATGGCAGGTCTTTTACTGCATCATAGCACTTTCATGCCATGCTTTGCAGCTTTACTAGGGAATTCCAGGTGTGGTAACTCCCCGTTGCTTTTCACACCGGTGAAGGATCATGATGATGATGATGGCCGGATGATTTTTCGGGGACTGTTGGGCCCTAATCTTCCTGACACTTGTCTTACAGGTGAGGAAAAACCCCGAAAAAATCCTCACCCAGGAGCCTTTCCCGACCGGGAGTCGAACCCGGGCCCACTGTGTGACAAGGCAGCATGCTACCTCGAGACCACAGCGGTGGACAGAGGTATCATATGATACCTAAGAATGCAGGAGGTTAAAATTCCAGAGACTCCAACCAAGATTGGAACTTCCATAACCACTGGTCCACTGGGACCTACATTTTATGGTAAATATGAACAATAGCTCTATCACGACCCAATATGAGTCTCAATATCGATCGAGTTACTGTACACTGAGCGGCTCTGTGTAATTGGTTGCTATCTTTTAGTCTCAGGCTATTAACCTTTGTTGTATGATATCGGCTAGTTAGGTTAATAAAATAAATATATATTTTTAATATTCTTCTCCGGACTCTGGTACAAGCATGTGCAATGTTACTCTAGTTTTGATTCATCTTACGCCACCTTGGTACACCCGTGACTAGCACAACTGGGATCCCAGTTTCGAAACCTGGTGATTCCAGAGGGCTATTGATGATTGGGCACACTTGGATTTTCGGGCGTTTCTCGGGGATCTCCCGTTTCCCGAATTTCATCCCAACAAAACTGTACATTCTTTATTCTCTCTCCTTCATGCCATTTCATTTCTCATTAATTTTATTTCATATTACCCTTCACTTCATCTCATGTTAAGAAAAATACTTTGGTTTGGGCCCACAGGTGTTGAAAATGTGACCGCGGGGATATAGTAAGGAAACTAGGGTGCTAGCTTATGATGACTCCGAGCTTGAGCAATAAAAAAAGGGCAGAACCCAACGAGAGAGTTGTTGTCTCTTCTCGCGGTAATGACATGATTATATATATATATATATATATATATATATATATATATATATATGTCATGTCCACCGCTGTGGTCTCGAGGTAGGGTGCTGCCTTGTCACGCAGCGGGCCCTGGTTCGATCCCCGGTAGGGGCAGTTTTTCTGGGTGAGGTTTTTATCGGGGTTTTTCCTCACCTGTAAGACAAATGTCAGGAAAACTTTAAGGCCCAAATGGTCCCCGAAATCATATGGCCATCATCATCATCCGTATCATTATCATTATCATTATCATCCTTCACCGGTGTAGAAAGGAACGGGAAGCTACCACACCTACAATTCCCTAGTAAAGCTGCAAGAATAGCATGATAATGCTATGATTGCAGTGAAGGACCTGCCTTCGGGCAGAATTACTATGGATGGATGGATATATGTCATAACTAAATTTTTGACATTGAGCAATGCAAGCTTAATATGACATGATAAGAAAAATAAACGCCGTTTATAATGGGTATTGGTTATGAGAAAAGTGACTGGTGTGCCGGAATCGGAAGGTGACCTACAACTCACATAATAACGTAGAGTTGACTACATTCCATTCATCATTAATATACTGGGATAGCGCAATATATCTTTCAGGTCGCGGTTCTCAGGACAGACTGCCCGCTTAGTTCGAATAAAGAACGACAAGATTTAGAAGGAGAATGAAAAGAAAACTAAAACTAATTCATAACCAAATCTTGGATGTTGGGGCTATAAAAATAGTTGATTTAGGCTTTAAAACTGTAAACTACGTTCTCTAAAATACTACTGTAGGCTTTTAAAAATACGTTAACAATATATTAACAGCAAAATGAATATAATCGTTATGAAACTATTAATATATTTACTGACAAAAAAAAAGTAAGATTGTGACAATTTTTTTTCGATGCTCTGATAAAATTCCAAAGACTTCCGGAATACTAGCAACATGAACTGTTCCGAATTATGTAAATTTTATTTTTAAATTACAATTTTAAGGTTGAAAAGAACAGAATAGGTATCAGTAAATACAGACATAGAAAATTTTAAAAAAGAACATTTAGTTTCATAAAACACAAAATAGATAGACTACCAATGGGTTATATTATTATATTAAATAAGGAACACTGTAATAAAACAAAGACGAGCGTTCGAACTTCAATTATGGACTTCAAAAAAATTAAAATGTTTTGGTAATGTAAAAAGAATACCAGAGGACAGATTCCCAATAAAAGGACAATGGTTGCCACCAGGTCAGAGGAGGTAGAGGACTTCCAAAAAATATCAAGCGTTGATGGTACTTTAGCAGAATGAGTAAAAATGAATTGTACGATTTATAATGGAATGACAGCGAAATATGCAGTAGATCAATTTTGCAAAGGAATATTATGTGATTCAATATGAAATGAAATATATAAATAAATAATAATATATTTTTTAAAAAATTACGATTTTTTATTGTACAAACGTTTTACTTCAGACCACAGTGACTTTAGTAAATTTGTTTTGTGCAACTTCTTCTCTTTTCTCTTTGATTCCGTCTATCCAATTATCTTGTGGTCTTACTCTTTTTCTTGTGCTTTCAGTAATTCATTACAGAATCAGGATCATCCATACTTTTA
Source organism: Diploptera punctata (assembly GCA_030220185.1). NCBI lineage: Eukaryota > Metazoa > Arthropoda > Insecta > Blattodea > Blaberidae > Diploptera > Diploptera punctata. The sequence continues at coordinate 4,014,272 of JASPKZ010008887.1, forward strand.
ACATGGCCAAATCAATTACAGTTTTCTTTCTTCAATTATTCAATATTCCTATTTAATTTTATTATTCCTATTTATTTATTTTATCATTCTCGATTATTTTGTTGTTATATGCTAGTTGAACATTTCTGTAGCCAACAATTTATTTGCGCGTTGTCTATTAAGTTATTATCCGATCCGATTCCGGGTCTTTCCACTTTTCAGCGGTTGCCCTTTTACCAGCCGGCTGCTGGCCCTTCACATCCACGTGTGTCAATCACAGAGGTAGATGATCAACAGCCAGTGTAGGGGTGACATGTGGTTAGCATGTCGAGTCCCCCAGCCGTTATAGCTGGTTCCTCAACCTGGAGCCGCTACTTATCGTAGCTACCCAATTGCGTCACGATGCTGGGTGGGCACCGGTCCCATACTGGCCGAAATACCAAGAGAAAATTTCTTCCCCCATGGAGACTCGAACCAGCGCAAGTCCCGTAGCTCTGCGCCAAGGCTTCCTACCTTAACCGCTCGGCTACGGCGCGGGACGTCTATTATTATTATTATTATTATTATTGTTATTATCATTATTATTATGGATCAATGATGGATTCCATACAAACTGATTAGGAATTATGAACGATAATGTAATCAGAAATTATATAACATAAAAATTAATATATACAAGGTGTTCGAAAATGCACATTACAAGCTTTTAGAGCTTGTTGAGGTAACTGTGTAGGCCTAGATAATGTTTTGAATAGGAACAATAATCCGGAAACTTACTGTTTACGTGCTGCAGATACAAGTTCGCATTAAATGTTTAAATCTCCCGCGTCTGCCATGCATTATTATTATTATAAAATAATAACAATAATAATAATAATAATAATAAATAATAATAATAATAATAACCTCAATACCTAGAGCAACATTGGAAAAAAGAAATACAGTCATACGGAAAAAAATTAATATTAAATATGCATTAATAGATTATATACGATATAAGCAATTAAATTGGTATGAGCATGTACGACGAATGCAAGACGAAAGGTTACCCGGAAAAAATTGGAATGATGTTCCCCTGGAATAAGACAGAAATGAAGACCTTGAAACTCGTGGATGCGAGAAATAAGAAATGGAATGAAACAAGAGGACTGGAGGACATGGAGTGGATGCAAAAGGATGAGAAAGATGTGTAAACATTGAAAATATGTACATAAAGGTATATTATTGTTGTTGTTGCTGCTGCTCTTGCTGCTGCTGCTGTTGTTGTTACTGTTATTGTTATTATTATTATTATTATTATTATTATTATTATTATTATTTACAATAACGTTCCAAACTATTGGCCCATTAATAAATTAATTTAACAAACAATTAAATTCGTTGGTATTAAGATGGCTGTGAGCTATAATTAAATCTGAACGAAATAAAAAATGTTTAAATAGTTAGTACATATCCGATCGTAAATTCTTTCTCAATTTGCTTTCATAATAAAGAATTTAATTGGATGTAAGTCCTGTGTCATCACGTACTGAAGCATTAGTGTTCATTGGAAATAGTACAAACTTAATTGACAAGTCATGTAATAAACTAATCCCAAACATTAAAAACGAGTTACACGAATCTAATTAAAACAGAAAACTCATAAAACACTTGCATATAAGGCACAACTAATGTAGTCCCATGTAATAAAATCATTCAAACGAATAACGCATTATTCCATTTTGGCTTAAATTATATTTCCTCCCATTCTTAAAGTAAATTAGTAAGGTGGATCAATGATGGATTCCATACAAACTGATTAGGAATTATGAACGATAATATAATCAGAAATTATATAACATAAAAATTAATATATACAAGGTGTTCGAAAATGCACACTACAAGCTTTTAGAGCTTGTTGAGGTAACTGTGTAGATAATGTTTTGAATAGGAACATTAATCCGGAAACTTACTGTTTACGTGCTGCAGATACAAGTTCGCATTAAATGTTTAAATCTCCCGCGTCTGCCATGCATTATTATTATTATTATTATTATTATTATTATTATTATTATCATTCATCATTATTATTATTTACTATTATATCAATAGTACAAAGGCATACAAGAATACATACATATAAAAAAGTTAGCAAGGCCAGTATAATAATAATAATAAATAATAATAATAATAATAATAATAATAATAATAATAGTTTAGTTTACCTGATGGATTTAAAACTGTAAGCTCTTCTCTTCAACTTCACTTGGGTTAAATTATTCAGATATTAATTATTATGAATTATTTGCAACTTGATTAATAATCAATATTAATAAAATGCATTGTTAAAACCGTTGAGGTGGAGAGTCATAAAATAAAATAAGTTAAAATATACCTTCTTAGGTAAAATCCGTCGTCCTCAACCTATAAAATATGTAATCTTTATGCCTGTAGGCCTTTCAGAACATCCGTTCCATCTTCAGCAGGTCCCTCTTCGCTACAACATCCAGTATGATGGTTGATGCTGCTGGTCCTAATATGGTGATATCGTCAGGAAGAAGCTTTAGTCACGACAACACTACATTAGGACCAGCAGCATCAACCATCATACTGGATGTTGTAGCGAAGAGGGACCTGCTGAAGATGGAACGGATGTTCTGAAAGGCCTACAGACATAAAGATTACATATTTTATAAGTTGAGGACGACGGATTTTACCTAAGAAGGTATATTTTAACTTATTTGATTAATTATATGATAGGCATCGATTACACAACATAGAGATGACAAATATAGAACCAACAAATATAATAATAATAATAATATAATAAAATAATAATAATAGCGAGGCATGGACAATGAGAAATAAGGACATTCATCATATTTACAACCAACAAGATGAAGTTCATGAGATCAACACCAGGTTATTGCCGATGCGATCACAAAAGAAATGAAGAGGTCCTGCTAGAAATTAAGTTAGAATCAGTTAGGCCTATCCATTTTGTAAACAAATACCAATACGATTGGAAAACTCGTATATATGGAGAAATAAAAAATACAAATCCTATAAATATTAATGATATTCAGTCAAATAAAAGAGTTATCAAGAACAGAATCCCAAAAACCATACTTGTCTTATGCCTACATGGAAAGAGATCCTTGGGCCGTCCGGGGCTGAGATGGATTTAAAATCTAGTTTTAAGATTGTAAAAGACCTTCAGATAATAAACAGATTATTATTGTTGTTGGCGTATTAAAACTACATAGAACGACAATTCACAGCATTTTAATATATGGTTCACTTACTTGGCAAAAGAGAGAGAGCACAATAGAGAGAGAAAGAGAGAGAGAAAAATAAAGAGAAAGAGCGAGAGAAAACGAGAAGAGAGAAAAGAGTGAGAGAGAAGAGAGAGAGAGAAGAAGAGGAGAGAGGGGAGAAAGAGAGATAAGAGGAAGAGAGAAGAGAGAAGAGAGAGAGAGAAAGAAAGAAAGAGAAGAGAGAAAAGAGAGAGAAGAGAGAAGAGAGAGAGGAAAGTGAGAAACGAGATGAGAAAGAGGGAGAGCAGAGAGAAAGAAAGAGGAAAGAGAGAGAAAGAGAGAAGAGAGTGAAAGAGAGAGAGAAAGAGAGAGTGAGGGAAGAGAGAGAAAGATAAAGCTAGAGAGAAAGAGAAAGAGAAAAAGAGAGAGAAAGGGGAAAGAGAAAGAGAGGAATGAGAAGAGGAAAGAGAAAGAGAGTGAAATAGAGAGAGAAAGAGAGAGTGAGGAAGAGAGAAAGATAAAGATAGAGAGAAAGAGAAAGAGAAAAAGAGAGAAAGGGAAAAGAGAAAGAGAGGAATGGAAAGAGAGAAAGAGAAAGAGAGAGAGAGAGAGAGAGAGAGAGCGGGCGAGGGAGAGCGAGCGAGAGTGAGCAAGAGAGCGCGGGAGAGAAAGCGAGAGGGGAAATAGAGGGAGAGAGGGGGATAGAGGGGGAGAAAGAGAATATTAAGTACAAGAATTCGTAGTGGAATGCAGGCTTTCACGGCCGGTAATCATGGTTATAAAAGATTCCGGGCTATGTGGCCGTGGTCTAGTCTACGACAGGGAAACAACAGCTGGAAGCGCTCGCCACTGAAGATGCCCTCCGCAGTTGAGGGAGAAACGTCTGGAAGAAACGCCAGTTATAGACCACGGCCACGTAGCCCTGAATCTTTTATTAACAAGAATTAGTGTTTTGAGAAAATCAACTGGAAAATCACGAATGGAAGAAATAATAAGTAGGGATATAAAATAAGTTATGGGATTGCAAGTTGAACCGGATTTAATAGATATAAAAGAAAAAGAAAAAAACTACAGAGATATGACCATACTAACAAAATGGCAGAAGAAAAATTACCAAAATTATTATGGATTAGATACCAACAGAGAGAAGACGAAAGGGAGGACCGAGGAAGATTCGGATGGAGTGAGTACATGCAACCATGAATATTCGAGGATTGGAACCGAACCAGTGGAGGGACAGAGAGGAATGACGTATGGTTTCCGGAAGATGGCGACAGCTTATATACCTGATTTCATTATTATTATTATTATTATTATTATTATTATTATTATTATTATTATTAATCCTATCACAATGCCAAAAAGAGGAGTAGTCCAGTTAAGAACGGAGTACAGGTTGAAAATGATGTAAGAATGCTCTCCAACACCTGTAACGATGAGTCCCCACAGAGCCTAACCACTATGCTCTTACAGCTGCCAAGATTCTGGAGAAGGGCATCAATCTCACATAAACCTGTTCTTCTGGGGCAGCTGCATTTACAAATATTACTGGACAAACATCCATCAAGTAGCCGACAAAACTACCGTCATCACTGCTTAGCTAACACCACATACAGCACTGGTCAAAAAGTGCTGTATCACCCTATAAAAAATGAAGTACTATTCGAGTCTACGACCCTTTGTCTTGAGTGCTGTTTGTAAAGCAAACGCTCGTGTCACAATGTAGATAAAATCACTCACCATACATTAGACCTACTAAACAATATTTACTAATTTTGCTAGATGAATAGATGGGTTCTAAATAATCAAGTGATAAACAGTATTTTATTTAATGACAATTTATTTAAGGCCAGACGGTTATAAAGGAGGCAAAAAGTTGTTTGTATTCATTAATTACACTGAGCAACAAAAAATATATTTTCTTTGTCTCAGAAAGAAAAATATGTGATTCTGATAGTATTTTTTCTCTTGAATTCAAATTTCTCCATCATGCAAGCTTTCCGAGAGACAGGCATTTATAATTTCAAACATTTTAATATTTTCCACATTCGTAACTACACAATAATCCAACATTCGGACTCCCTATAAAGTAAGAAATGACGATTTCCTGCTATATTTCGCCTGTGGAGCATCCATCTTGATTGTGCAATAATAATCGGCCAGCATATTAGGATTCCATTTGCCTTGATATATCTTTTCCATAGCTGAAACCATTTGAGTTAGCTTATGTGGTTTTATTTTACAATGGACAAATGGACGAAAAAACGTTTATTTAAAAAAATAATTATTTAAATCCATTAATTGAAATTGAAGTAAAAAATAAAACTGTCGGTGATGGAGAAATTCCGAATACATACGTATTTGAAAACACGATAAAAAACTGCATTAAGTACAACTATTGGTACTCATGATACAAAAATCATGTTGACCAGTGTTATATATTTGAATCTAATTATCCGACATTATTAATTAAGCCACATTTAGTTTTAATAATATACGTTTTGTCGTCATCATCATCATCATAGTCCATTCACGAATTTAGGCCATTTGTCAATCTGTTTCGGCCTCAATAAAAATACCACCCAAAAGTCTTTTGAGTGGACGTCCTGGTCTTTTTCTTCCTGCAGGTTGATAGCTCAACATTTGCTTGAGTATGCTGTCATCCTCCATTCGATGACCATATTTTATGGCTTTTTTCATGTTGAGACTAGCTTGTAGTCCCGAATGTCATGGCTTCAAACCTGGTTGGGGTCGAGGATTTTTAGAACTGAAAAATCCAAAGGATAAGCCTTCCCGAAGGGTCTTTAAGCTGTGGGTCTGGAGAATAAAGATTTTCGGGCTCTAAAATAATCTGAAACGTAAATTAGAGCGACTGAAAAAAATTTAACCGGCCTTTCCCGTCCAAGCAATATCTTACCAATCTACTAAATGTCTCTTTCAAGCGATGAGCTCACCACTTTTCACTCTCTGAGATCTGTAAAGAAATAAGCATAACAAAATTAGCTTGTTTAAGTAACGCTCGGAAGGGAGCACCTTGTTCGATATAAAAATATAGGGCAACTTTATACATGTGAATGAGATTCAATGCTTTTGACAAGCACTGTAAGCAGAAAGCTTTGTAAACACGGTGCATCAAAGGTAATTAGAGTAGTGGACAATTCGCTGCGGTCCTTACTGCAGGTACACTCACGTACCAAAGTTAATGAAGCTGTTCTAGAAAGGAAAGTGAAATTCCTCCCCGCAATGTAAATGTTACAGATACTATGGGCCAACACGCACACTCTATTGAGTAACATTACCAAATTGAGGTTGGAAGTAGGCCTAAATATCAGTAAAACTAAATACAGCCTATGTTCACACATAGAAAAATTGAAATGGACAGCTAATGGACAAATGAGGGAAATTTTGAAGAAATGGCTGAATTCAAATAGGCTACCTAGGAACAATAATTACAATTAGGAATAAGATGCACAAAGAAATTATACAAAGGCATCAATTTGGAAATGCATGCTATTATGCATTACAGGGACTCTTATCGTCCTAAGTGCTTAAAAAAAAAGTTAAACTGAAAATATATAAAACTGTTATTCTACCAGTTATATGGAAGAAAAACATGGATTCTTACTTTAAGGGAAGAAAGGAGATTACAAGTATTTGAGAATAAAGTTCTTAGGAAAAATTTTGGACCAAAGAGGGATGAACGGACAGGTGAATGGATAAGACTAAATAATAGTGAACTACACGGTTTTTATAGGAAGCCAGATATAATAGGAACAGTTAAGTCTCGTAGATTGGGATGGCAGGACATGTGGCAACAATGGGGAATGAAAGACGTGCATGGGAGATTCTTGTAGGAAAACCAGAGGGAAAACGCCTTGTTGGTACAGCAAGAATGAGGTGGGAGAATAACATTAACCATGATTTGAGGGAAGTAGATTATACAGGGAATGGTTGGAAAACATTAGCTCGGGATAGGGATGTATGGAGAGCTTATATTCGCCGCGCGGCCATGAACCTACGGGTTCGATAGTGCCAGTGAGTTAGTTAGTTACAGCAATCCAGTTATTGGAAACAATTACATTTTGAAACATGTCAACTACGAAGAACACAGCTTGAAAGGGCTAAGCATGAATTAGCTTGTACGAGTATGAATAGTTCAACTTCATAAAATAACCGTTTTAAAAAATTGTAAACTTTCCAACTCTCTGGCATATTATTTTTATCACTATTTAGCTCATGCCACAAATGCTAGTCAATGACCAATCACGTTTCAATGAATGTTGTTTTACAACCAATGACAGTCGTGTTTCACTTCGCTTTTTATCGATTTCTCTTTATCAGCTCCTGCTTTTGTGATAAAAAAGCTCCTCCTTTTTAATGTTCTGAACAGGTCAAAGCATTATTTTTCTCCAACAAATACATTGAATATAGCAAATAATGAAAAGATTTCTTGATTTTACTGAGTTGTTTACTAAAAAATAAATGAATAACCCGTAATGTTGATTATGATATATAGTTTGATGTGTTTCATTATTTCTCCACTTGGGTGCACTCTTGCAACATTGCGATCTTATTTGGCAACAAATAATATGATCAAGCAGCAGTGAATGAACATAACCTCACATTTCTGATTTGTTTTCAAACATCGCCGTTTACATTAAATATATCAATATTTTAAAATAACAATGATTTATGAGTAAACAGCTTAATTTTATTCGTTAAATAGTCACTTCGTGAGTCGTGAATTTATCGATAATTTGGAAATCACTCGTGGCATTACTTATGACAAATTTTACTTTGTATTAGAAATTCCCCATAGAATGCCATAATTATAGTTTTGTCTACTGTTTATCTCTTTATATGCTCTGTTTATAAATATTTGTTGTAGGTTACAATGCGCCACAATGCATATCAGTATTCACACGTTAAGAATAAATGTCATGGTCAATACAATATGGAAACTGACAGGCCTTGAAGGAACGTGATTGCTTTGTTACATATAACAAGTTTGAAAGTGTTAAGAAATGTAATTTATTAGATTATATGTTTCGAAAGGTCAATACAGAAGTAAGGGCAGGGCAAAACAATACTATTGCGATCATTATATTCAAAATATAGGCCTAGGTCTTTAAGAAAATTGCAACTCATGACATTTCTTAACTTTCCTTCAATATTGTCACAAGGTAAACTATAGGTAATCAATGAAATATAGATACAAGTCTTAAACCTATCTAAAGAATCTTCTTCATAGAATTATTATTTTTCCCCCCTTACTTTCATCGCTCCCTTTTTGAGAGGGGCTGCCGGACGTTGGCATTATTTAAAAGAAATCTAAATTTATATTTGCTCTAACATTGGCTTCATCGTTATCCAGCGTAAGGTACTATGTTAATTGGTATTTCTCACATAATTTATCATATTTATACTATTATTATCATTAATATTATTGCTATATTATCATCATCGTATAACATGTTGTTTGTACATGAAATTTTACATTACAAAATTTAATATATTTTTAAGTCTTTATGATTAGTATAATGTAGGGCCCATATATAAATGATACTATTAAATATGCATTTGTAATACGTGCTAGTTGAGTGGAAGAGAAGGCCGGAAGTCTTCCGGAATAAATGAAACATTATTATTACTTTTATGTGTCCCATACCTGGCTGGGTCAAACAGACACGCGACATGTTAGGACAGAATTTTCAACTGCGGATTACATATAGGCCTATATATATGGAATGCTGTGGAGAATCTGAGTTTGCAGTGAAGGACGTGCTCTTAGAGCACTATGAATAAATCGAATATATATAGGCCTATATATATAGGTATATATTTTATTATTTCAACCTCTAATAGATCATACTAGAGGAAATCAGGGACTGCATTTAAAACAAATATAAATCAATATTTGCTTTATTTTTGGTATAAATATTACCTTTATGTTTTAGTACAGTATTAATTACATGTCCCGCGCCGTAGCCGAGCGGTTAAGGTAGGAAGCCTTGGCGCAGAGCTACGGGACTTGCGCTGGTTCGAGTCTCCATGGGGGAAGCAATTTTCTCATGGTATTTCGGCCAGTATGGGACCGGTGCCCACCCAGCATCGTGAGGCAATTGGGTAGCTACAATAAGTAGCAGCTCCAGGTTGAGGAACCAGCTATAACGGCTGGGGGACTCGACATGCTAACCACATGTCACCCCTACACTGGCTGTTGATCATCTACCTCTGTGATTGACACATTTGGATGTGAAGGGCCAGCAGCCGGCTGGTAAAAGGGCAACCGCTGAAAAGTGGAAAGACCCTCAATCAAAAAATTAATTACATTATTATTATTATTATTATTATTATTATTATTATTATTATATTTATTAGAAGGGTAGACCAAATATTACGTGGATTCAGAAAATCAATGAAACTAAGAGGGAATGGGAAATAGAAGAAGATAGGCCTATATGGATGAACAGACAAGAATGGAAAAATGTGTTGAAACAAATGTGTAGTTAACTCTGAAAAATGTATATTCATTGTAAAAGCCGGAATAATAAAAAAAATATTATTATTATTATTCATCCCGTATCATGGCAGCTGCCGCTGTCTTCCAGAAACCAAACGCCATTCCTCTCAGGAAATGAAACATTAGGCAATTATATACACCTTTACAGTGGCGTAGATTATTATTATTATTATTAGTAGTAGTAGTATTATTATTAGCCTATTATTATTATTATTATTATTATTATTATTAAGCCTATTACCATTATTATGTTTAGGAAAATAGAGAAGACTATTGTCAGTTACATGATCTTTATGGGACACCAGATATAAATAAGAACTGTTAAGTCTCGTAGACTGCGACGGAGAGGACATGTTGCATGAATGAGGAATGAAAGAAGGGCTGGAAATTCCTTGTAGGAAAATCAGAGGGAAATCGCCCAGTAGATAGTCTAAGAATGATGTGGGAGAAAAACATTAAGGATGATTTGAGTGATGATTACAGTGAATGATTGGAAAACCAGAGTAATGTATGAAACGCTTGTCAGCGTTGTCATGAACCTACGAGTTCGATAGTGTCATAAAGTTAGTTATTATAATGTTTAGTGTATAATATAAAATGTGAATGTATTGAATTCCACAATGTATTTTTTTAATTTTTTTTGTTCAAAATTCAATATAGGCCTAATTGTATATTGTTTGTAAAATTTAATATAGGCGTAATTGTATATTGTTTGTAGGCCTAATTGTAGGCTATATTGTTTGTAAAATTTAATATAGGCCTAACTGCATATTGTTTGTAAAATTTAACATAGGCCTAATTATACATTGTAAAATTTAATATAGGCTAACTGTATATTATATTTGAAGAGAAAAATTTTCGCCTAGACCGGGACTCGAACCCGGGACCCTTGGCTTTCCGGGCCAAGTGCTCTACCAACTGAGCTACCGAGGCGAGTTACGATCTAGACGCAAATTTTTCTCTTATGTACGTTGTAATTCCCTCGCGCCAAATGCTTGAAACCATAGCTTCTATCTTTGCAAATGGCGGCTTCTTAGTTAAGAAGACATTTATTGGGAATTTAACACTACTTTATAGCGTCTAGATCGTAACTCGCCTCGGTAGCTCAGTTGGTAGAGCACTTGGCCCGGAAAGCCAAGGGTCCCGGGTTCGAGTCCCGGTCTAGGCGAAAATTTTTCTCTTCAAATATAATTTATCCTTCAATGAGAAGTGTTAAATTAATAATAAAATCGTTAACTGTATATTGTTTGCAAAATTTAATATAGGCCTAGGCGTAATTGTAGGCTATATTGTTTGTAGGCCTAACTGTATAGGCCTATTGTTTGTAAAATTTAATATAGGCCTAACTGTATATTGTTTGTAAAATTTAATATAGGCCTAATTGTATATTATTTGTAAAATATAATATTGGTCTAATTGAATACTGTTTGTAAAATAAGTAGTCGCTCAGAACGAGGTTATAGCCTAAACGTAATTTTTACAGAAGTTGAATTTTACGAGAAAAAAGTGTTTAATGGAACGTGGAACCTTTTACCACGTAAAAATCAAATTTGAAGAAAAAATGACAGTTATAAACTTGTCCTGGGCAATTTTCAATTGTAAATTTGTACTTTGTATATTTGTGCTGGATGTATGGAGGAGACGGCCTTATGACTTTAACTCTGCAAGAATCATCATCATCATCACTCCAAGGATTTAGGCAATTGCCCGTTCCGACTTCATAATGCATCAGCCCAACGTTTTCTACGTCTTCCGACATCACGTCTTCCTCTTGCTTGATAACCTTTGCTAGCAGTGGATATCTCTCCTTACTGTGATGAATCCACTTTTTTCTATAATTCGTGATTTTATCCAATAAAGGATGCACTTTTAATTCTTCTCTTATATCTTCTGCCAGAATAAATAATAGTAATAGTAATAATAATAATAATAATTATTATTATTATTATTATTATAATTATTATTTTAGGGGAAAAAAGACATGGGGAGCTTCCCTGATGAGTGATCAGCTCAATTCCAGATCCACATCCGAGATAACATGAACATTTAGGCTAAGTCAATCTTATGGAAGTGAATTAATTTTTGGACCCATGTAGTAAATTTACGGAACGTAAAATAATCTCAATGTTGAAGAAGGAAATCTCTGAGCATATTTTGTCGGCCTATTTTCCCCCACATTTCATTTGCGACGCTAATTACCTGAGCGGTTAAAGAGCGTAGATAAATAAAATAAGTTACATTAAAATGTTGTAACGCTGATTCATTTGAGATAGAACAACGATACGGGAAGCTTTTAAAAAGAGAATAAAATGCCTACCTAGTTGTTCATGGTAAATTGTTCAGAAGTTCTCAACAAATGGCACATTCCGTAGTACATAATGTTAAGCATTCATATACGCTGTCTTGTTCCTTGAACTGGATATGCTTTTTAATAATACCATTGTTCAGTTACTACCAGACAAAGCACGTTCCTAATTTATCATGCAATTAGCTTTACCTTGATTTATGTGTTAATATATTACTTAACATTACCTCTTTCCTCTACAAATATGCAATTATGAACTGTACTTTATGAAATGAAATCTAAAGCTACTTGGAGAAGAAAAGACAGTTTAGAAAACAATAGTTATTTAAAATTAAAGTAAAATAACCTATAACAACATTACTTTAACACTGTGACTTTATCTTTCACTTCTTCTCAGATAATTAATTTCTACTTCTAAAAACAGTATACAAGTAGAAGTCTTTAAAATCACAGCGGAACATACGGGTACCAAAACAGAAATTTCTACCATAACGAAAATGTCTATATCATCTTACCTTAATAACTTATTAACTATAGGATTGTAGGCTTTCACAGCCGGTTTGTTGAGTCTTGTTAAGTTGTTCTTCCAGGCTGTATAGCCGTGGTCCAGTTTATTTAAACCCGGCGTTTTATCTACTACTGCGGTAGAAATTTTCAAGAGATACAACGTGCTCTTTGTGAATTCATCAATTGTGTAGCGTATAACTGGCGGGGAATGTGAAGAGTGCATGTAGACAAAAACCGGCGCCATCGCTCTTTTCCATTCAGTGTAACTCACAAGTCAGTCGTCATTGCGCAGTGGTTTGTGTCTTTGTGTACAGAGTTTGTCAAGATCGATCGATTTTAGTAAAAATACATGTAGCCTATTATGGACAATATTTCTATAGTAAAAATAAATGTATTTTGGACAATATTTTATGTAGACACTTAGAGTAAGCGTGTAAAACTGTAAAAATGCAATATGTTGGCCTCAGCCCACAGAGGAGCGAGCTGAAAATATAGATTACGCATATCGTTGGAAAGAGGACACACACAGGTATCCTAATATCTGATCCGAGCTAGCGAGGCTGTTTCGGAACAACACAAAATTGATTTTGCGCACTCATTGAAGTCGCTGCGAGAACCTCTATCGCTGCTGTGCCCGAAAAAATAAACATATCTAGTGAATATGAGACCCATACATACGTCGAAGACATCTCCAACCTGATGGATGTCAACATCAGTCGAAATGATGCGATTCAGGACCATTAGCGTGCAGAGAACGAATACTTCAAAACGGCATTAGAAAAATTTGGTACGCAGTCAATGTCACTTTTTCATTACAATCCAATACGCTAATCACGACTGATAACGTAGACGTTTCACGTTAAACCAACGGTCGTACGCCCCGACTCAGGCCCCCGATTTTTTTCAAACTGAAGTCTGTTTATTCGATTACATTCCCACGTTTGCCTACTGTTAGATAACATAAGGAGTATGATTTGAAAATGCATAGTAGGCCTACTTCTGTCTGAACACGCTCACCCGGACCCTGACGTCACTGCAACAACACTACCCCTACAGCGGAGATTTCAGTTCAGCATATAATAGTAGGTATCATGAGACGAAGTTGTATACACAAGAAAACTAAAGCAAATATATGTAATTATTATCAGGGGTATTCTCAACCATGGAAGTGAAACATGGACAATATCCAGAAAATAATGAAACCATGCTTCGTGTATTTGAAAGGAAGGTAATGAGAAGGAAATTTGGAACAGTGCAATATTGTAATTGGAGAATTACATACAATATTACGAGTTGTATGGATAGACCACATCAATAGAATAGATAACAACAGAATCCCGAAAAAAAAAATTATTCAAAACAGATCGCTATGACGAAGAAACGTAGGAAGATCCAGTAAAAGATAGACTAATTTAACATGAGATCGGGACAGACCTTAAGGTCAAATCTTGATAGTGATGATTATTATGAGTTGTGTAAAAAGTATGAGTGCTGACCTAGTTATTCATATTCACCTGAGAAGATTGGGATGGTCTGGTCACACCTATAGGACGGTCGAACATATGCTAAAGAAGGCTATAGAAGGTAAATATTTGGTACAAGTGCAGTTTAAAGACTTAACGATAGATGGATTGAAGAAGTAACAACAGACTCTACAGAACTTCGTGGCAGTATGGAGAATAATGGCACTGGACCGGGAAGGATGGAGAAAAATGATAAAGAGGCTACAGCCCGAAATGTGTATATGATGCCATTGCAGAAGAATAATAATGAAAATATCTTCATGGAAGTAGATCAGATAATATAATCGAAAGAACCGAACATATATTAATTAACTAACCAACAAACTTATTGGCACTATCGAACCCATAGGATCATGTTCGCGCGAACATAAGCTCTCCATACATCCTTATCAAAGCTAATGCGTTTTTCCTATCATTCCTTGTAGGCTATAACTTACAGCTCTCAAATTATGGTTAATTATATTCTCCTATCTCTTTATTTGCCTATCTACAGGACCCTTCCCCTCTGATTATCATACAAGGAGTAGTTAATGTTAATTTCATACCTCATTCTTGGACTACCAATTGAGCGCTTTTCCTCCGGTTTTCAAACAAGGAGATTCCATGTCCCTCTTTCATTATCCATTCATGCTACATGACCTGTTCATGGCAGTCTACGAGACTTAAGTCTAACTGGTCTTACTACTTTTGTTTTCTCACAAATATTATATACCTCACTGTTAAGCAACCTTCTCCATTCACTCGGTTCTGGTTGATCAAGAAAGTTTTGTAACAATTTTATTCTCAAATAGTCCTACTCGTAATTTTTTTTCCTCCGTACAGTAAGACTCCATATTTCGGATCAATGTAATAGGCTATAGCCCAAATGGAAGGATAACAGATTTATATATGTTTAGTTTAACATTTTTCTAAAGGGTTGGATGATGAGTATCCCCGTAATGCATAAAAGAATGCGATTCCAGAGATGAGCTTATATATAATTTCTTTCTTCATCTCATTCCTGTTTGTAATTGCTGCTCCTATGTATTTGAATTCACCCACTTCTTCAAAATTTCTGTATACATTTAATTTCATTACATTAAACTGTTCCACAGAAAACAGGGACATAAGTTTTGTTAATTTCACTGTAACGGGAAACCATTTTCTTACCTCCCTTACGAATGAATGTAATCATACAAATCGAATTTTGCGCAATATAGGACATATGCTTCAGCGACGTGTTGTATACTGAAACATATTTATCAGACCATCCCCAATAGAAGGACTAACAAACCCCATGAAGTGAGCGTCATGCCCAAACTAGAGTAATGTGGCGCATTCCACTATGTCGACTTTCGAACTCTCTGATTGTCTGGTTTCAGTATGCAGAACAGTGGACGATGCTGGACACTGACATCGATTAATATAGTAGTAATCATTACCTTCTAAGCGAACATACCCATAGATAGGCCTAATAGTTTTATATGTTAACTAATTTGGTAGTAGTATTTAATTTTAACAGAGGCAGTTAAACTGGAGGGAAAAAGCATGATTAAAATCACGCACTAGACAAAACTCGCCAATGCTGCTATATTAAATTGAAACTAAAGTTAAAAATCACATGTTCCCAACAAGTTACGCAGGCAGATATCACAGATACTGTCAGCTTGTGGTTATACTGAAATACCTAAACTTGTGCGAGTCATATAAATATGTGCGACAAAGAATATCTGTACAGTACAATATGCACAGAGATAAATATTTAACACACAGTAAAATCACGTGATCACTGTGTTCACACATAACAATGTATACAAAATAGATTGCGGCTACAATATTGAATAAATAGGCTGGAAGAGATTCAAAACCATTCAGACAAACAGAAAAGCAGATAAGGCGTCAGGATTGTCTGGACAAAATGGTAATAGGACTGTGATACATATTGCCATTTATTATAGTTAAAATTGCCATAGACAATAACAACTGTGCAACAAATGACAAAAGCTATTTTTTTTAATTTATACTGTGGAAGTATTCCGCACCATAGGCCTCTATTGAGTTTTTGCAATTATGGTACACTCAGAGACATTAAAAACATCTTGGAAATGTAAAAAAAAAAATTGATTAATAATATATGGAAAACATTGCTAATTAAATTTTATGTATTTTTAGCGAATTTCTAAGGAATGAACCTATTGAGGTTATTTTCATGAAAGGGTATTTTAATTTTTTTTAATTTTTACAGATCCTATTTACTAGACACCGAAAATAACCGTGACCAATAAATAAATATATTTTTTATTCTTTATGTCACATTATAGATACTATTTAAAATGCTCCACGCCACTCGGGTCATACAGTGGCACGACCGTGGATCACACATACTTTTTTGATCACACAAAAATATGAAGGGCCTTCTCGAATGACTGATCACTTCAATGTCAGGGTCTCCTTAGAGACAACATAACATAAGACACACACAAAATCATATTACACGTGGCGAATATGACAATGGCGATTATGTTGGCTAGATAAAGTTCGGGACAGTTTGGGCCTTAATATTTCTGACATTTGTCTAATAACAGGTAAGGATAAACTTTAAAAAAAACACCCAGGAAACTTCTCCCGAATATATATATATATAATACTAGCTGGCCCGGCGAACGTATCGCCTTTAAATGTTTTTACGTTAATTTTTCCGATGTTTTAATAGTTATCTGCTATTCGGGGCGGAAACAAATCCACCAAATCAAAGATCATAAAAATCGGTCCAGCCGTTCTTGAGTTATAAATAGTGTAACTAATCCGACTTTGTTTTATATAGATAGAAGTCCCGGCCACGCGTTGCTGTGGCTAAGGTATACGTTAAATTATGTTGTAGTAAAGTAAGTGAGAAATCTAAATCAGAAAGTTTTTGTTCTACACAATTTTTTAGTTCTGGTACGTTAACTACACCCGGTATAAATATGGGTGGTGGTTTATGTGGAAGTGGTTTTGTTGATTGAGATGAATTTATGTTGTCTGCATTCTCAGTATCATCCGTAAGTGTATCATAAGGATTATATACATTTATTGATGGAATATTTTGAGGAGGCTTGCTGATTTCATTATACTTTCGTTTTTTTTCCCTACGAACTTGTTGGCAGTTTGGATTCTCATCATCATCAAGAAGTCTCTGTATAGTAATATCATCTAGTGATATATTATAGTCATCTTGGTTTTCATTTAATTGAGGCATGGAGATTGTTTCTGTAATATTAGGCATATTATTACAACTAACAAACTTACTTACAGTTCTGTTATTCCGTTCCTTATGACCTTCATATGTTTTTAAATTGACATTCTTCTTAAATGTAAGATTTATGTCACATAGGCCTATGCCAATTTGCGGAAATTCACTTGATATCTTATCATTCATGGTCTCTAGAACTGATTCGCCATATTGTTCAATGTCCCTTCTCGGTCCATTTAAATTTAAATGAAGTTGCTGTCTTTCAGCCAGATTACTTAAAACTAATACTTACACACGAAATTAATATTATTATCAATATATTGAAAACAAAATAAACACAAACACACTTAAATTATGAAATAACCAATATTTATAATTCAATTGAAATTCGCGGTTGCAACAAAAAGCACAGCCACCTGGTTAAATAATAAACCAATTACCTTACACGGCCATCTGTTAGAATCGTATGGAACTCACAGATAATTATAACTCTTTGTTAAATAATAAACAAATAATTTGCAATAAAAATAATGCGACTATAAATTTAGTTATAAACTTTCCTAAGTCTCAAGTTGTATCAAACTGCACACAGTGCGCAAAATGTTATTAAAATCGGTTCAGTAGTTTAGGATTCCATCGCGGACAAACAACGTGACACGTAATTTTTATATATTAAGATAATAATGTTTTCTTGGTGTTTTCCTTGGCTATTTAATTCATGCCCCAAATGGGAGTCAATTACCAATCACATTTCAATGATTTTTTATTTACATCCAATCACAGTCGTGTTTCGCCTAGAATGTACCAACTAAAGTTTATCATAATAAAGAAAGCACCTCCTTTTTAACATTCTTAATAGGTCATAGTATTATTTTGCAGTGACTGACTATCCAAGAAATATGGCTACCAGATTGTATATATAGTGCATCAATGTCAACACATAGCGCATACGGAAGTTAATATAAAAAACATTTGTAGCAATTGATTATACCACCAAAAAGAGAAACCACTGTTTGCACTTTCTTAAATGTATTTTTTCCCAGGTAATAACATTCCAGAAAAATATAATTGTCATACTTACATAATAGGACATCTATCTAATTATCTTCGGGTTTTTACAGCTGCTGCGTCTTCCCGTGCCAAACCTCCAAAGCCTACGATCTTGGGCATCTTCGATGCTTAGCCCTCTAGCTTGCATTACTGTCTTCATGTTTTCCTTCCATGTTAACCTTGGTCTCCCTCTTTTCTTCTTTCTGTTCGGATGCCATTCATATAGTTGTTTTGACCATCGCTCATCTTCCATTCTTAAGACATGTCCTAACCACTTTAATTCCTTCTCTTCAATTCTTTCAATTATGCTTTCTTCTGCTTCCA
Organism: Diploptera punctata; assembly: GCA_030220185.1. NCBI lineage: Eukaryota > Metazoa > Arthropoda > Insecta > Blattodea > Blaberidae > Diploptera > Diploptera punctata. Next base: position 4,032,930 of record JASPKZ010008887.1, read on the forward strand.
TTATGTTTCTAATTTCCTTATTTGTGACATGTTCTAATCTAGACTTTCTGGCACTTCTCCGTAAATAATCCATTTCTAGAGCTATTAGTCTATTCTTGTAGTACTTATTGATTGTCCATACCTCACTTCCATACATTGCAACAGATTCCACCAATGTTTTACCAATATATTTTTTTGTGTCTTTCCAATTATGCTTATCCCACCATATGGAATTTAACGATGATATTATTTTGCTACTCAATTCAATTCTATGTTTTATGTTCTCTTTGCCTATACCTTCAATGTTATCCATAATTATTCCCAAATATTTAGTTTGTTTCACTTGCTTTATTTGGATTCCTTCTTCCAATATTAAATTGTCTCGTTCATTGCTATTTATTGCCATATATTCTGTTTTTTGTAAATTTACTGTGAGACCCCATGATTCATATGTGTTTTTCAACCTTTTTATCATGAATTCTATATCAAATTTGTCTTGCGCTAAAACCAGTTGATCATCGGCAAATTGTAATGTCAGCAAAAATCTGTTACCTATTGGGATCCCCATACCTTTGCAGCTTTGTTTCCATTTCATTAATATGGATTCTACATAAATATTAAAATAAAATTGGTGAAAGACTGCACCCTTGTTTCAATCCCTTTGTGGTTTTTATAGGATTAGACATTATATTTCCAATTTTAACATAAGCGGAGTTAACTTTATAGATTTGTTTAATAATTTCTATTACGTTTCTATCAATATTGTATTTCTCCAATATTTCCCATAATTTGTTCCTCGGAATTGAGTCATACGCTTACATGATAGGACATCAGAAATGAATTAATATACAGTTTGATGCGTTTTATATTTTCTCCACTACAGTGCATTCTTACAATATTGCGTTCTTTTGGCAAAATATATTAATATGATCTGGTTGCAGTGATGAACAAAATAACCCAATGAAGCGTACCAATCATTTCTTATTTGTTTTCAAACATCGCAGTTTACATTAAATATATAAACAATTTAAAATAACTATATTTAAATAATGATTTGTGAGTAAACAGCTTAATTTTATTCGTTAAATAGTCCTATACTTATGATAATGGCATGTGGGATCATGCCGAAACGTCGAAATCAGTGGTCACAGGTCAAACCAATCCATGACGCAAAAAACCCAAGAACATGTTCTTAATTATAATGTGTGTGTGTGTGTGTGTGTGGTGTGTGTGTGTGTGTGTGTGTGTGTGTGTGTGGTGTGTGTATTAAAGGACAATTAGATAAAGGATGTTCATGTTTCTTTTCCATTTTGGCTCAAACTTAAGACACACAAACCGGACATAAGGTAGGGATATAAAATTTTCTGTTTCACCGGTAATAGAACCGGGTTGGGTGAGTAGAAGTTGTGGACTCTACCGATCACCTCACTGTTAGCCTTGAATTACTGTTTTCCGTTGAACTTACTGCATTCTATTTATATTAAGCTCTTGGTGAAACAAACCTAAGTGCAAACCAATATTATATTAACATAACTAGACAATACTCGACTATTCGCAGTATGACAACGGCATTCGTATTGGACGAAATACGTTTTTATGTTACTAGATGTATAGCTTCTGTTGAACTTAAATAACACAGACTAGAAGACTAGTGGGCATAGAGCCACACCCTACAAGTCTACATTGAATCCAGGACCAGTATCTATAGAAATATGTGTTCTTATCCATAAACTAGAAAAAATACGAGAATTACAGATTATAAAGAAATATGGGGGCACGTCGTAGCGTAGTTGGTTAAGGCAATACGCTACAAACCGAAAGGTCGAAGGTTCGAGTCCCTGTGTGGTCAGGATTTTTAAACTGACTTATAGGCTACTTTCTGGTGGCACCACGGCCGTGGGGTCGATTCAGACTCTAACGGAAATTAGTATCAGATGCTTATTCGGGGGGTAAAGGTGGCAGATATGTAGGACTGACAACTCGGGTGACATCAAGTGTCGATTGTCTAGAAAGAGTAGGAGTCTTAACTCCTACAACTCGGAGGGTCTCCTATGCCCCGTAATGGGATCACTTTACCTTTTATAAAAATACATACATAAACAAAAAATAAAAGAGCTCACAATGCAATGAGAAGTATATTCGAGAGGTTCCGGTGTTAAATCCGGGTCCTGAGACGTCAAGGCAAATGCTTAGTTAATTACCAGGACCAGTTTCATCTTAATCAACATTCCATAGTGGTCGCTGTGTTATCATATCACAAGTGGTGGCATGTCTGCTTCCTGACTAGTGGATCCGGGTTGGATTCCCGGCAGGATTCATAATTTTAATAGCAAAACTTTAAATTTCAGGGCTACAGTGGTAGTTGTGTAACATTTTTAATCGTTAGAATGCAGCAAATGTCTCGATTAAATTATAAATTCCTTCGCAGTTCAGGCATGTTGTAGTACTGATTGTAAAGATTTGTTCGTCGGAAGGGAATATTGAGCCGGTCTTCTTGGTACAACAGAAATAGGCTTCGTGCCGGTATACCGGGTTCACTTTCTTCCTTCTCATAATCAATATGCACTACACAGTTAAACATACACTCATCCTATAACCCTATCGTCGTACACAATATGGCAGCCTACTAACTAACTCACTAACTCTATCGAATCCGTAGATTCATGGCCGCGCGTACATAAGCTCTCCATATATTCCTATCCTGAGATGTTTTCCCATCATCTTCCATATAATCTACTTTCAAATCATGGTTAATTTTATTCTCCCACCATATTCCTGGTCTACCAACTGGACGTTTCCCTCTGGTTTTCCTACAAGAAGCTTTCATGCACATATTTTATTCCCCATTTGTGCCACATGTCCTGCCCATAGCAGTCTACGAGACTTAACTGTTATTATATTTGGCTTCCTATAAAGACAATGTAGCTGACTGTTATGTAGTTTTCTCCATTCTCCTGTCTGTTCCTCTCTCTTTGCTCCACACATTTTCCTAAGAACTTTATTCTCAAATACTTGTAATCTCCTTTCCTCCCTTAAAGTAAGAGTCCATGTTTCGCATCTATATCCACATAACTAATATAGAGAAGTCTGTCGAAGTGGCACGTAAATTAAAAATGTATATCCCCCCGATTATCCGCCTAACGCGGAAAACACAGCACTAAAGGTGTAGTGGGAGACTTTCAACACACATTTCATAGCAACATTAAAATTATATCAAGGAACTTCCGAAAAACACACGGAAATGCAGGTTTGACCTCGAAAGATCTGTTTGTCTACCCTTTGCGCTAAGATATTTTCCTTGCAGTCATCTTCTTAATTCTTTATGTACAAATTGTCATAAATACAATGAAACACATCCTAATTTCAATGACTTCAGATTTTAGAGCGTCTATAAAATACTAATGAAATTAAAAAACACGATAAATATCCGCAATTAAGAAAGCATAAAATATTTTAATCATCTTTATGAATTCAGCTATAAAATGGTGGGGAAACAATCGACTCTTGAATTTCGTAAAGAAAATATGCACTAGGCATATATTTTATGCAATATAGGATCATTAAAAATAGTGTTTTTTATACGAAACACATGGAACAATACACACACACACGGAACAATACACACACACACACACACACACACACACATATATATATATATATATATATATAGAGAGAGAGAGAGAGAGAGAGAGAGAGAGATAGAGAGAGAGAGAGAGAAAGGAAGAGACAGAGAAGGAGAAAGAGAGAGAGAGAGAAAGAGAGAGACAGAGATAGAGAGAGAGAGAGAGGGAGAGACTACTCCATAGGACTACATCTAAAGTTCCAAGAAGCGATATGACTTTATACATCAAAGAGTCTTTAAATAAAAGTGAAATGAAAATATACTCTATTGATAGGCCTAACTAAACCCTAGCATAATGAATAAAACAGTAATTAATTTTCAGGAGAATGGTACAGAACTATGTGATGCGCGCTACTTCTGATGTAATTTTGGCCTGTGTAGGCCTACTGTAAAAGTTGACCTACCCATCGAGTATCATGGTATGGTAAGTAGTGGCTCTAGTTTGATAAAATCAGCAATAACGCTTGGCGAACCATATGTCATCTTTAAACTGGCTGGACGATTGTTCAGCTATCTGATTGGTATATGTGGATGCAAAATCAAAAGCCGAGGGCATGAAGTCTGTCATCGTATCAAGTTTATTCCTAGGAAAATAACAATAGCTAAATAAAATCCCATCCTCTACTGTTGGCAATGTTTAGATTGACAAAGTCTCAACATTCTACAAAGAAAAATAATAACAAGAACAAAAAGGAGGAAAACATATTTGCTTAGTATTTTATAATTATCTTACTTGAAAACACATGTCATTATCATTGCAATTCAAATATGGGCGTTAATAAACAGACAACATTTTGCCCAGCGACCTCTTATTTCAGGCTTTGATTGTTTTAGTGCTCTAAATGTACTACAAGGGACTCACAACTGTATTTCTCTTCAGAATGAAGTTACACCCTTAAAGATCTATCCACCCCGCACAGATCTGAACCTGCGAACCTCGAAACCAGAGGCTAGCATGAGAACTCCTCTGTCCTCCGTGACTATAGAAAGCAAAAAGTCCCCACAAAAGAAGAATGAATGTTAAGGCTGTGATCTTGGCACAATTGGGAAGCAGATATAACTTACAAATTTTAACTATTTTTCGTGTAGTTTATAGGAAAACAATTGTCGTTTCTTTTAGCACTGAGAGAGGAGTTCTGTATAAAGTTGTCCATTGAATTTTCGAAGATGTGAATTGGCCTCACAACGATAAAACAAGAAAATCCTGATAGAACCAAATTTAAGGCACTTCTATATAGGCCTATACATGTTTACATTATAAAGATGATATGACGATAAAAACTTGTTTTCATTGGCTGGATACAGCTATGAGACCAGTGATCTGAATGACTAAAACATAAGACATTCGTGTTCCCATAGGATAGGTCTATCCGATTCTCAGTCTTTTACAACACTAGCTAATAGTCTGCATGCGTTGCTATGCCTAAATAGGCCTAAATTAAATGTATTTTTATGCTTAGTTGAATAAGTAGAAACAAAAATAATTAAAAATTTATGTCACAATTATTTTATTAAGTGAAAAAGGAATTCCACTACACTTGATAGCAGTAATTAAGAAAATGTATGAGAAAACAAAAATAAAAATAAATCAAAGGGAACCAATACATATAACAGGCGGAGTTAGACAAGGTTTTCCACTATCAAACACTCTTTTTTAACATTTATTTTGACGACATGAAAAGATCATGGAAGCAAATGACGACTGGGGAAATTAACTTAGGAAATATAGTAATAAAAACAGTAGCCTTTGCAGATGACTAGATTTTAATAGCAAAAACAGAGGACGAACTAAATGAAATATAAAAAAATACAACATGGACATATCATCAGAAAAATAAAAAACAATGGCCTTCAAGGGCGCTCATCCAGTTCGGACAAAGATAATATTAGAAAATAAACCACTAGAACAAGTGGTAAGATAAAACTTCCGAGGTTGCGAAATATCATACACAACGGAAACAGATATAAATAACAAACTAAATAAGTTTAATAATATAATAGGAACAATAAAAATAACTTCGAAAAATGAAGCCAAGAAGACTCTACAATGAAATTATACAACAAATTGGCAGTGCCTATTATTACTTATGGATCCGAAACATGGACAGTGACAACGCAACAATCTGCCAGAATACAAGCTGCTGAAATGAAATTCCTCAGACCAATAGGAGGATATCAAAGAACAGACAAAAAACATAACACAGAAATAAGACAATCACTAAATGTACAGGAATAAAGCACAACAATAGTGAACTACAGAACAAACTGGAAATAACACTTGGCAAGGATGACTGAGAATAGAATACCAAAAGCAGCATACAGCTATTCACCAGGAGGAAGAAGAAGTTTGGGAAGACCAAAGAAAATATGGAAAGAGCAGCAATTTGGAGCCGGAACAGGCTAGTAAACAAGCCTAAACCGTGATGAAGAAGAAGAAGATCACAATTATATGTAGATGCCCCGTGACGATTACCAGGCGTTGCCCGGGAATGTACTTATTCCGATCTTCTTGGCATAAATGAGTTGAAAGACAAAAATGGTTATCGTATGCGAAAATATGTTGTCGCAGACTTTCTGTAGATTTTTTTTAGATATTCAATTATGTGTACTTTAATTAGGTGTATTTGTTATGGTTTAGGCAGCGTAAGCCATTTAAGCGTCTAGAAAGTTACTATTTTAGAGAATCGATGCCCTCCCCCCCCTTCTTTTTGGTCCGACCCTATAGTATTCAAGGTAATATGTTAAAAAGGTTAAATTGTCCCAGATAAACTATATAAATGATGGCAAAACTCCCATTCAAATCGGTAAAGTAGTTCATGGGTCCAAAATGAGAGAGAAACAGACTCAATTTTATATATGAAGATAAAATTATTCCTCTAATTTCATAATAGGCCTAATGATAATAAAATAAAGTAGAATGCAACTCGCTTTCTACGAAAGATGATAATACTCTGGAATCTGCGACTTTCATATAAATGAACTGATAAAGTTGACAGTGGTGTAGGCCATCTCGTTATATGCTTGGCTAGCGCGAGCGGCTGCCCCGACTGGAATTCCAGGTTCGAATCCTGGCGGTTCCAGAGGGAAATTGTTGCGGGATATAACGGAAATTTTTGGGGTTTACTCAGGATTCTCCCTTTTCTCGAATTTCATCACAAAAACACTCTCCATTACCCCCTCCATCCCATTAATGTCATTTCATTTCTAATTCATTCATCATATATCACCCTTCACCTCATGTCATGTTAGGAAACGTAGTTTGGCGGCACCCAGAAGTAATGAAAATATGTGATTGCGGCTCACCACGATGCTGGCTCATGGCACCGTCCCTCAAAAATAAAAACAATAAAAAAGATAGAAGGGCCCAACGGGAGATTGTAGTTCCTTCTCCGGCCAAGGGCCATAAACAAAACCAGCGGTAGCAGTCATGAGAGAAAAACCTGGTGTGCCGGACCCGGAACACGACCTATAACTTGCAAAATATAGTAGAGAAGACTTCATTCCATCACCATCGTCACCATCAACACTAACACGGATTGAGCCCTTCAAAGGCCCATTCCGAGACTTAAAATGATGAGACCATCTTATGAATGGTCTTCCAACTTTCCTCCTTCCATCTGGTCTAAGATTTAGAGCACTTTTGGAAATCTATCAAGTGGCATTCGACATGTGTTCCCTCCATTGGTCTCTTTATTGTGAGATATCTTGTACTATACTGTTAACTTATAAGGCTTCTCTTGTTTCATTAGGGATGTGATCTCGTCTGATAATCCTGACCAATGGCCTGAGGAATCTCATCTGTTGTATTTCTAATCTCCTTTAATCTTTCTTTATGAAGGTGCAGATTTAGCTCAAAATCAGCATCAATCTACATTATTTTTGGCCGTCATCTTCTTCTACCAAGTGGCACGCATTCTAATATTCTTCTTGGAAATCTGTTTTGTGTAATTCTATTTACATGCCCATACTATTTTGTTTGTCTATTATGAAATCGATTTATTAACTAAAAAAATAAGGTCGAGTTCGCTAAACAGAAAAATCGAGCCATTCGATGTAGTATTTCACCTGAAACGAAAATTTTAATATCGCCCTAAAGGTCACAATTTTCCATATTTCACAATGGAATTTAATATATGTTATTAAATTACACCGAGGAAGATATTCTCGGTCATCTCAAGTGGTCTAGTGCCCCACGCTCAACATGTTCAATTTCGCTGAAACGTGGTATAGGTATGGAGCCTCATTAGAAATGAACCTCTGCAAAATTTCAAATCATAATATCAAGTGTTTGGAAAACTATGGCCTTTCATAAGGAGGCCTGTTTGATGAATCCATCAAGAAACCGAACAACATTCAATTTTTAACTCTTTGTTACTACAAGGCAAATGCAACTATGGACATATTTTTCTACGTCTTGCACAACTTTTTATCCTAAATCCAAACAACGTAGTCCGACGAAAGGAAGTCCACTTTAGAAGTCACCAGCGTGGATCGAAATGCCTAACAAAATCTGTCATATCAAATTTTAGTCCATCTTGTGGGCCAAATATCTCAAGAACAAAAAAAAAAAAAAAAAAAAAAAAGGAGACTAATATTTGGTAAATTTGTTACTGGTGATTGAGACAGTGCACTGCCCAAATATCTTCATCCATAGCCACTTATCTAGGATTATACTAGATCATAAACATATGCAATTGTTAAAAGTGAGCTATGTTCAAGCTCAAATAACGTAAATTACGTCATCTCAAATATTGTTTTCTTTAGTACCATTAGAAAGAGCACATCTGCATCTATTAGAATCAACTTACTTCATTTTTGAGCCCATTCAATTATGGGATGAAGAGTAAGGTGCCAAATATGCAATTTTTAAAAGTGATCTATGTTCAAACTCAAATAACGTGAATTACGTCAACTCAAATGTTGTTTTCTTTAGTACTATTAGAAATAGCACATCTTCTTGTACTAGAATCAACTTATTTAATTTGTGAGCCCATTCAATTATGGGATGAAGAGTAAGGTGCCAAATATGCAGTTGTTAAAAGTGATCTATGTTCAAACTCAAATAACGTGAATTACGTCATCTCAAATGTTGTTTTCTTTGGTATTATTAGAAATAGCACATCTTCTTTTACTAGAATCAACTTATTTACTTTTTGAGCCCATTCAATTATGGGATGAAAAGTAAGGTGCAAAATGTGCAATTGTTAAAAGTGATCTATGTTCAAGTTCAAATAATGTGAATTACGTTATATTCTTTAGTACCATTAGAAAGAACACATCTTAATCTACTAGAATCAACCTCAATTTTTGAGCCCATTAAATTATAGGATGAAAAGTAAGTTTAATAACGAATAATAAGTTTGAATTTAATGAGAAACTACTTGTTGTCCACCACACTGTCAAATAATGCGACTTACTCAAGTGGCGCTTTAATTTTTACCGCTACCACTCATAGTGGCAATGACGGAATATTACGTCAGGGAGTTTCTCGCTAGTCCAGACAAAAACTATGTATCTTGTGGAGGGGTAGAATGGCTTTATTTGTTTTCCAGACTGTTGGAAGGTATTGTGAAACATCTTTTTTTCTTTTTCAGTTTTCAAAAGTTTACCGTTATGTGTTGTCGGAATCCGACTAGTTAAATTTCATATTATATAGTGTTTGGAATTCATGATGTCGGCTAGGAACAACAGCGTGTTCTAAAAGAATCTATCGATTTCGATTTAATTAAAAATATTTCTGATTATGAAATAAACAACAGTAATGCAATTTTTTTCATGAGGAATGAAAGACGTGCATGGAACCTTATTTCAGGAAAACGCCCAGTGCAAGAATGAGGTGGATGAATAACATTAACCATGATTTGAAGGAAGTATATTATACAGGGGATGATTGGAAAACATTACCTCAGGATAGGGATCTGTGGAGAGCTTATGAACTTACGGTTTCGATACTGCCAGTGAGTTAGTTAGTTGGATGCAAGTTTTTTCAATGATGTTTCAATAGAAGGATCAACTGATGACGCAAGTAATAATATTAGTGAAGTTTGAGGAAATTGTTAAGCTGGAAGGGAGATCAGATAGCGATGTTAATAGCATAGGCCTAAATAGTGCAAACATAAGCTCCAGTTGGAATAATAGCCGTTTACAAGGGCCCAAATTTCAATTTATCGATACGCCTGGGGTTCAGGTACTTGTAAAGAAACGTAAAACACAATTTAGAAAATTTGAACAGTATATTTCAAGTCAGCTTGAACATAGATCACTTTTAACAATTGCATATTTGTCACCTTATTTTTCATCCCATAATTGAATGGGCTCAAAAATGAAAGAAGTTGGTTCTAGTAGATGAAGATGTGCTCTTTCTAATGGTACTACAGAAAACAACATTTGAGATGACGTAATTCACGTTATTTGAGTTTGAACATAGATCACTTTAACAATTGCATATTTGTCACCTTATTTTTCATCCCATAATTGAATGTGCTCAAAAATGAAAGAAGTTGGTTCTAGTAGATGAAGATGTGCTCTTTCTAATGGTACGAAAGAAAACAATATTTGAGATGACGTAATTCACGTTATTTGAGCTTGAACATAGACCACTTTTAACAATTGCATATTTGGTACCTTACTTTTCATCCCATAATTGAATGGGCTCAAAAATGAAATAAGTTGATTCTAGTAAAAGAAGATGTGCTATTTCTAATAGTACTAAAGAAAACAACATTTGAGATGACGTAATTCACGTTATTTGAACTTGAACATAGGTCACTTTTAACAATTGTATATTTGGCACCTTATTTTTCATCCCATAATTGAATGGGCTCAAAAATGAAATAAGTTGGTTCTAGTAGATGAAGATGTGCTCTTTCGAATGGTACTAAAGAAAACAATGTTTGAGAATAAAAAGCTAAATTATTATTATCATAAATATATAGAATCCCTACCAAAAATTGTAAAGAACTTAATGACGTAATTCACGTTATTTGAGCTCGAACATAGCTCACTTTTAACAACTGCGTATGTTTATGATCTAGTATAACCCTAGATAAGTGGCTATGGATGAAGATATTTGGGCAGTGCACTGTCTTAATCACCAGTAACAAATATACTAAATATTAGTCTCCGTTTGTTTTTTGTTCTTGAGATATTTAGTCCTAAAGATGGACTAAAATTTGATATGACAGATTTTGTTAGGCACTTTGATCCTCTGGTGACTCCTAAAATGGATTTCCTTTCGTCGGACTACGTTTTTTCAATTTAGGATAAAAATTTGTGCAAGACGTAGAAAAAAATATGTCCATACTTGCATTTTGCCTTGTAGCAACAAAGAGTTAAAAATTGAATGTTGTTCGGTTTCTTGATGGATTCATCAAACAGGCCTTCTTATGAAAGGCCATAAATTCCCAAACACTTGATATTATGATTTGAAATTTGCAGAGGTTCATTTTTAGAGTGGACCTGAAGCCACACCAAGTTTCAGGAAAATTGGTGACGGTCAGCGTGGATGACATTAAAAATTAGACCACTTGAGATGGAATGACCCTCTCCAAAAATCAGCAAAATTCAATTATTAGAAGTGGGGGTTCAACTGAAACACGAAATTCACTCTAGCAACCGCCATGTTTGCTTTGTCGCAGTGTATACCATAAAGTTTATTTTTTGCGCGATAGTGCGTTTTGTCGTACTTACATCAATGGCGATCATGATTGAAAGTTCAACTTCCTACATTTCAGGGTTGCCAACATAAAAAACTATACTGTAATCAAAATAATTACACTCTAATAAAAATAACTATACTGTAATATTACATATTACAAACACGCGTGTGGGAAGTAAAGTCACTGCCCTCTATGTATACTATGTACAATGTAATAGGCTTATACAAAAAATATCCAAAAGGTACGAAACAAATCACTGCATTTTAAATGAACTGAGCTATATTTGAAACAATATAAAACAAATATGTACTTGCCGCCATTTTACCACTGATTGGTGTCACGGCCTCCTGTAATTTCAACTAATAAACATTGCCCACATTGTTAACGTTAGTCAATTGTTTATAACGAATGCAAATATTTCCAACAAATATGTTATTATTTTGCTATTATTTTTTATTTGAAAACACCTTTGTGCAAAAAATAATGTACAACGCACGTTTGTGAAGTATATATATATATATATATATATATATATATATATATATATATATATATATATATGAGATTTAAATTGGTGTTATATCAAACAATAATATGCAAATAGGTAATTATTCATGGTTATGCATGACTTGTTTCACTTAAATAAGCTAGTATCAGAAACAGAGTGTATCAAATTTAACAAAAGAAATATGTATTTTGCAAACCAGGTAAATTAAACCACAAATTTGACTTGCTCAGGAATTCGCTTAATTTACGCAGTTCCTCCATAACTGACTTTTCCCCCCATTTTTCTTGCATTGAACATGGTATTCTTTACAGATATTGACACTTTAAACTAAACTATGTCAATAGCCTATAACTGTCCTATCACGTAAAATATAATATGTAATATAAAATAATCTGTCTCACAATTGAAGATACAATTTTTTTGTGCATGCGTTTGTGTTCGTGTTTGTGTGTGTGTGTGTGTGTGTGTAAAAGTTACCGCAAGACCACAGCAGTGGTCACATATTAAAACTATGTATTTTTGATTTTCATACACATAATTCTGAACTAATTGAACGGAATATTGAATTACCACACGGGCAATTTTATTTCTAAGTCATAGCTAATCTTAAACTTATTTCGCCAATCCACAAACGAAATTTACAAACTTGTACACATTATTTTGTCATCCGCTGTGGTTTCGGGGTAATGTCGCTGTATCGTATGCAGCGAACCCGGGTTCGATTGCCGAATGGGACAGATTTCCTTGGGCGATGGGGTTTTTCCTCACCTGTAACACAAATTTCAGGAATCTTTAAAGTCCAAAAAATCCCGAACATCATCTGACCATCATAATCATCATTATCATATTCGCCATGTTTAGTGTGAACTAGTGTGAGAATAATGTGTTTCGTCTTAATGTTGTGTTGTCTCGAAGGATGCACTGGACTGGGCTGACTACTCATTAAGGGAGGCCCTCTATGTCCTTGTGTGTTTAAAAAAATGTATCCTCTAATCCAAAGTTTAATATTGCTCTTCCGACAGGTCGTGTCACTGTAATACTCGGGCGAGATGGAGCATATGAAATTACCTCTTATAACATAAAGAAAACAATAATAATTGCATATTAAAAAAAAAACTCTTGTTAAGACAATTGAAAATTAAACTCTTAAATGGTATGACCATGTACGAAGAATGGAAAATGAGAGATGGCAAAAAAATATATACCAATGGTCACCCCCTGGAAGAAATAAACGTGGCAGACCATAATGGAAATGGAAAACCTATGTCAGAACTATAATGGATGATAGGAATTTGGAAGAAGGAGATTGGAATGATAGAAATAAATGGAAACTGAAGATGGCAAACCTATAAGTGGGGGAAAGCCGAAGAAGAAGAAGAAGAAAACTCTATGTCCGACACAGCGTCGGGTCCAGGGATGAGATGCGATGAAGCATCTTATATTAGAGTGAATGACAAGGGTGCCAGTCGACCACCCTAACACACCATCAGAGAGACGAATGAATGGTGGAATGAATCGTATGGCATGGGAAAATGAGAGGAACCCCGAGAAAAAAATGGCCAGACTGCGTTTCATTCACCACGAAACCTACATGGAGTGCATGAGACGCGAATTCCAGACTCAGCAGTGAGCAGTGAAAGGCAAGCGTCTAACAGAATCACCACGGAATCGCCTACATATTTAAACTTACTGCTAATTGATTCGAGATTTATCGATAACTTAAGTGTTAAAAGTACGACAAGTGTAGTGGTCACCCCTGCCTTGTTTCGTATGCCGTCAAGCATTGCAAACCTGTAGTTTCAAGTAAACAGACTATAATTACTTTGAACAAGAACTATTCACGACTCCGATTTGCAAGAAAAAGACAGAGAATTGTAATTCACAACAAAAACAAGCAGGTAATCTCACTGCCACGCTCTTTTTAATCAACGATCCTCCTCAAATTATGTTCCCATGAATCCATCTGAATAAACTTAAAATCAGAAGTCATCTTGCATCGCTATGTAATATTGGTTTCCAGGCTTTCTCAAATGTATTTATATTGCAGCGTGTAGCAGTGGTGTGGGAACAGGTCGAATTTCTTTAATTTTATTTCCCAACAGTTTACACACAAATTCAAAATCTTCTTTATTTCCTTCACAATAATTCGCTGGTATAAGCACATAATTCTATTAGGAGTACGCTTCGCGATTTTGTCACAAAATCGGATTCATAATTTTTCGACAAGTATTGCCTGGTTCGGAGGGAGTTCAAATATCTGGTGTTCACTCGTAAGGGGTGGTACAGTACAGTGAAAGTAAATAGAAGAGCATATTATTCAAGATTAATGACCACACTGCAACTAAGTTTTAATACATTTCACAATAAACTGCAGTATTAAGTAACACTAAGAAATTGGGACTGGAAGTAAATATCAATAAAACTAAATTTATGGTCACACATAGAAATACATTATATGATGGAAATCGACAGCTAATGACGAATGAGGGAAATTTTGAGGAAGTGGCTGAATTCAAATAGGCCTAACTAGGAACAATAATCGTGAATAGAAATCAGTTGCACAAAGAAATTAAACATATGCTCAATTCTGAAAATGCGTGCTATTATGCATTACAGAGATTCTTGACGTCCCATCTCCTTTCGAAAAACGTTAAACTGAAAATATATAAAACTATTATTCTCCCAGTTATATGGGTGCGAAACATAGACTCTTACTTTAAGGCAGGAAAGGAGATTACGAGTATTTGAGAGTAAAGTTCTTAGGAAAAGTTTTTGGACCAAAGAGAGATGAACAAACAGGTGAACGGAGAAGACTACATAACAGTGAACTACGTGGTCTTTATACGAAGCCAGATATAATAAAAAACGTTACGTCTCGTAGACTGCGATGGGCAGGACATGTGACACGAATGCGGAATGAAAGAGGTGCATGGAAGCTTCTTGTAGGAAAACCAAAGGGAAAACGCCCAGTTGGAAGACGAAGAATGAGGTGGGAGAATAACGTTAACTATGATTTGAGGGAAGTAGTTTATACAGGGAATGACTGGAAAACATAAGGGATATATAGAGAGCTTATGAGCGCGCGGCCATGAACCTACGGGTTCGATAGTGTCAGTGAGTTATTTAGTTACTGTAGAAACAGCTGGCAGCATATTTCTCCTGGTGTACCTACTAACCTTCTCTACGACTGTCCTGGATGACAACGAACGTCTCATACAAACACAGCGCTCCTATATAAACAACACAATTGGTTCATAAACCATAGTGTTCATTGTAACCTGCTTATACCTTTAATTGACGTCATTAATGTACCAGGAGAAAGTACACTATCCAATATAATTCCGGTGACAAAAACCGTGAAGTCTAATTATGGGTCTTTACAAACCCGGTTTCCATTTTTTTTCTTCCCATTCACACTGCCAGAAGTAATATATTGTAACAGTTTCTTCTTTGTCGCTCTTGAGTTCACCTTCATGAGTCGAGTTTCCGGCCACAACTTGAGCATCGAGCAGCATGATTTTTGTATGAGAGGATCGGAACTATCTGGAAGCCCAATCTTATCTTTCTCGAAAGGAAACCTCGAGAGGCCAATCCTTCTAGAAAGAGATGCAAAGACGCACATGGAAAGTTCTCAGTAGTTTTTCCCTTATTGCCTTATTAGACGAGTCTTAATTCTCGCCACGAATCCGCAAAATTCAAAAGCCGGCCTAACAATGCGTCACAATATTTTTATTAGAATTTTCTTTCGTTAACTCTTTTTCTCTCCCTTCGTTCAATATCTAACTTTATAGATATGTTTACGTGTCCCAAACTTCCTCGTCTTACTAACTGGCACTACAGAAACCAGAGATTCATAGCCACGTGAACTAAGTTTATCCATTGATACATTTCTTCCCCCTTTTCTTTCTTTCTCTATCTTAGTTTAACCTTCTGCCCGTCATAACAATTAATATAATATTAACCTTGTTTTGTATGAATGTACGAGTAAATGAAATGTCTTGTTTTAAAGAGTTCGTGCTTCCTCAGACTTAGTCTCTGAATTCAGCTGATGATTCATCCGGGGAGGGCCATCATATCCTTGTATAGTAAAAAAAGTTTGTATATTATCATAGTTTAGAATCCTCACCTACAAGTCATGTGCCTGTAAAGCCCAGGTGGCGTTAGTTATGTAAAAGTACCTATAAATCTGTCCCATTAGATCCTGACATGGGGCGCTGCTCCCATGCTAAAGTTACTTAACCAAGCTAATTTAGTTAGGCTTTGTCCTTACATATCTTAGCAAGCAACAAGTGGTTAGCTCATTGCCTGAAAGGGACAGCTAGAGTCATTTTAGGTATTACTTGGATGGGAACGGCCGATTTAATTTCGTTCAGAGCCTCTAATTTACGTTTGAGAATACTTCATAAGTCCGAAAAACTTCAAACTTGAAACCCACGCGCCACGGCTTGAAATGGATTGTCCATCCTAAAAATCCATCGTGGCAGACTAGTGCAATGGATTTAAGCTCCATATGTAAAGAAAATTATATTTTATTGATCCCGATCGGGGTTGAACCCAAGAACCTCGAGACGAAAGGTAACGCACATAATCCCTAGATCACCAGGGCCGATACCTACAAAGATAAATGTATGTGTGTGTTTTCTAATGGCACCCACTACACTTTACGTACTTCTGGTTCCGTATTGGGCGGATAGTGGCGTTAATATGGTATAGTTTCAATTTATGGACCACTTTGACAGGCCACTTTATCCTTGTATTGTACTTAGAGAGGAATGAAGGATGAGTATATGTTTATTATGTTTGTGTTATGTATGCGGCATCATGGTAACACTCGATGCCGGCACGTACCCCACTCCCATCAAAAAGCACCAAGGGGGCCGCCAGACTTAACGTCCCCAACCGACGGACGAATCGCTATCAACAGCGCCACATGCCTCCTCAACATATGTACTATGGAGAAGTTTGTAATTTAATGTAGGATCTGGTGCACAATCTAGCGATTAAAAATTGTACATTACCATCTCATCTGGCCTCCAGATTGAAAATTTTAGAATTAAATTAATTTAACAACTACATTTTTTATACACAGCCGAGATTCCGATCAGGAAACAACGCCTAGAAACTCGCCACTGAAGATGCCCTCTATAGTCGAGGGAGAAACGTCTGGAATACACATCAGTTATGAACCACGGCCGTACAGCCAGGAATATTATAATATAGTACTATGACTAACGGTCGTACAAGCTTGCATTCTACAAATAAAAATTTTCAACACCACCGGGACCGAACCCGAGTCCGCTAGTCAAAAAGCAGGCATGCTACCACCTGAACCAGCACGGCAGCTTTATACTGAAGAAGAGAAAGAAAGATAATCATACGAGAAACGTTGATACTGTAGGCCTACCCGGTGTTGAAAGTTTTAAGAATTGCCCCTCGAGATAAAGGCAGTTACATGTTAAACTGACCACCTTTAATTTATTCTTCCTAAAGTAATTGAGTGACAGCCATGTGGGCATAACTGAACAGGTTACAGATACTCTTCTTCCCGGCATGCGTAACGTGCAGGCATACGTCTTTCAACGCTTCTAAAATCCTCCACGCTTGTAATTACATTGTCATTACCTCGTACAGATACCCATTTTACGTTTATCTCCCTTACAGGTGCATTGTAACACATTCAATACGAAAAGAAATAGAAACGAATGAAAATATGTTACCTTAACAATATGAGGAATTATGACATAAGCCTATTAATAAAATTAACTAATTAACCAACTAACCCACTGGTACAATAGAACCCTTACAATAATGACCGCGCGGACATGAACTCTCCATACATCCCTATTCTGAGCTAATGTCTTCCAATCAGCTCTTGTATTATTTTCATCCCTCAAATCATGGTTAATGTTATTCTCCCACCTCATTCCTGGCCTACCAACAAGATGCTACCTTTCTTCTTTTCCTACAATGTTTTCATGACCTTTTTTCATTCCCCATTCGTGCCATATGTGCTGCCCATCGTAGTCTAGGAAACTTAACTGTTCTAATTATATCTTAGTTGCTATAAAGATAATGTAGCTCGCCTAGGCACAATAATAATAACAATCATCCATCCATAGTAATTCTGCCCGAAGGCAGGTCTTTCACTGCAATCATAGCATTTTTCATGCTATGCTTTGCAGCTTTACTAGGGAATTTTTTAGGTGTGGGTAGCTTCCCGTTGCTTTCCACACCGATGAAGGATGATGATTGCGATGGCCATATGATTTCGGGGACAGTTTGGGCCTTAAAGTTTTCCTGGCATTTGTCTTACAGGTGAGGAAAAACCCCGATAAAAACCTCACCCAGAAAAACTGTCCCGAGCGGGTATCGAACCCGGGCCCGCTGCGTGATAAGGCAGTACGCTACCTCGAGACCACAGCGGTGGACAATAATAATCAAAATAATAATAATAATATTTTATTACGGACATAACAGAACGAATGAAATCTAACAAACTTACAAAACAAAATACTGTCTTTTAATAAAAAAATAGGAATAAAGAACAGGTAGATATTATAAAATGGGTCGATAAAGAAAAAAATAATTAAAACTAAAAGGAATTACTAAAGAAGATATCCAACAGAGACATATTTTGATGAAAGTTCATAAATGACAAGTTCAGCAAATGGACAAATCCAAGAAAAAAGAGGCACAGCATTGACTGAAGAGAGAAAATAAGCGCATGACAAAGAATATAAGCAATTATAGACTCAAAGGAAAACAAAGATGCGGTTCTAAGTAATAAGAATCGAGGCTAATTTATAATTTAAAAAATTATCTTATAATGACAGAATTAAGTATACTTGTCGCTACGAATCACAAAGACCATTTGAAGCTACAGGTTCTTTTATATGCCGTAAATCTACCAAACAGGACCGATGATTTACTTTCAAAGAAATCTTGCAATTTTTACACACTTAAAAATCCATCGTCTCCTACCGGGTAAGAACCTACGAATCACGGAATCAGAGTGCCGTTCGTGCATGTTAAACACTAGTCCAGCAGGATTGAAAGCTGTGCGTGACGCCCGTAATATATATATATATATATATATATGTGTGTGTGTGTGTGTGTGTCAACATTTAATTATGACAACGATATAAAGAAGCGTTACTGCTATAAGTAAATAATCTCTTTATATGCTTATTTGTCATAGAAGCCACTAGGTGGCAGGTTGACCGATGTCCCTCAGCCCCTCAAGTTTGAGAAAAATAAATGTTTGCAAATTAGATATATTCCAACTTAAATTCTACCTCTCTTAAAAATAAAACTTTACAAGGTTTATAAATCCAGCTGGAACCTTAATAAAATTTATAATATTATTACCTATATTATAGGAACATTTATGGAGCTTCCTCAATGCCTGAGTAGTGCGCTAACGTAGGCCTATAAAGTTAGAAGTCTGGTGTTCAAACCCCCGTTTCAGGCGTTTATATTTATTTTCTTGCTATATATATAACCGATTTATATAATTGTTGGTGGAACGACTTTTTTGGATAACCTTCCGAAGTCTCTCCCACGCTTCCCCATCAAAACCTAGAATCCGTCAATCTATTTATTTTATTTTATTTACTTTTTTGCAGAGCCACAATAAGTATATATATGTAATTGATCATTAAATCTTATCACATGTCCTGCTCATTTTAATTTCTGTGTTTTGATATATATCATATATTTTCTTTTCTTTATGTATTTCCTTGTCATATCTGATATGCCATTCTCCATCAGTTTTTAGTGTGTCAAACATGACTCCAAAGATTTTCATTTCGAAAATACGTATAAGAAGTTTTGTCATCTTCTCTACTTTGTACAATTTAATTATGTGTATGGTGATCAAATGTAATATTTAGGAGTAAAAAAATAATGCAAGGAAAGATGATGACATTAGACACAGAATAAGTAAAGGAAGATGGGCAATCAAAATGTTAAATGGAATACTGTGGTCACAAATACATCTAGGAGAAACGAAATCGGCATATACATACATATTCATAATTAAAACAACACAATATTAAAATGAGCCGAGTCATGGAAATTAACACTAAATTTAGAAGTAAAACTTTTGGCAATAGGAAATGATTTTCTTACACGTTCTTCGGTACATTAAAGATGGAGAGAATGAGAACAAACAGATAAGACAAAAAAAAGTATAATGATAATTAAACTTTAGACCACATAAAAATAGTTAAAGTACGGACACAAGAAAAGAATGGAGGATTCAAGGATTCCCAAGTAGATTGTAGAATGGAAATCATTGGCCAAAAAAAGAAACGGTCAACATAGTCACTCATGGATACAGCAGATAAAATAATTTTAAAAGTCGTACATAAAATACAAAGATAGACTGGAGCAATAAATGAGAAAATAGAGATTGGATGGCAAAAAATGCTGTATAATTGTGTATACAGAAAGACTTGCACCAATACGCATACATTATAAACCTGAAAATGAATAAAATTTACAGATGACCCGCCTTATGGTGTAGTGGTCAGCGTTTCTAACTACAGTTAGTGAGGTCCCGGGCTCGATTCCCGGTCGAACATAGGAATTTTTCCTTAAATGAATATAGGCCTATCACTGTGACTGCCAATGGTCTAGAATTTAGATTTAGGACTCTTCTGGCGCTTCATTATTATTTATCATCCATCATATCATCGGGGTAACATAACTCCGCCTACCATGTGCCCCAACCTAAGAAATGGATTACAACTCCGCCAATACCAGGAGAGAAAGCCAGAAATGCCATAAAAGACAACCTGGAGGAATTGGACTAAAAATAAAATTCACAGATAGATACATGAATGAACGGATGGTTGGAGAAATATTTGGTAATTTCGAGAACATTATGTCTAATCACAGATTCTGAAAACTAAGAATTGTGTAGGCCTATACGCAAAGACTGAAGCAAAATTGTAAATATATTTCATATAAAAAACGTCATGCTATACTCACATAATACTGCGGAATAAGGCTTCAAACGTAATTCCTATCATGAGAACCAACTCACCTGTAAACAAGAGCGGATATGAGTCAAGGCACAGGAAATATGACACACACTAAACAATATTATCAATTACTTTGATTAATGTACAGTAGGCCTATATTTATCATGCTATCGTTAAACCTTTAAAATAGCAAATGTTAATAAAATGGTCAAAATACCCCAACTAAAACAAATAATCACTGTTTGCAGTAATGATTAGACGATGATGTTGATTATTAACAATATATAATAATATCCTCAACTCGTGTCCAGCTCAGGATCGGGTCCAGAGATCAGATGAGATGAATCCCCTATATTAATAGAGGTATGTGAATGTCAAGAGTGCAGGTCGACCACGCCTAACGCACCGCCATTGGGGTGTAAGAACGAAATGAAACTAAACGGATGAGATGAGTATGGGCAAATAGCGGAATGAAATTTGTGGCAGGGGAAAACGGGAGAAACTCCGAGAAAAACCTGCCCAAGATCCGTGTCATCCACCACGAAATCCACATGATGTGACGGAGACTCGATCTCGGGAAGTAAGCGGTAGGCCTAAGAGGCAATATAACCGCTAGCGCCACGAAGCCACCTTAATATAATAATAATTGTATTGTATTGTAAGCCTATATTTTTCCTTTACAGAAATTTAGGCGCTCTCCCCCTACAGGGAAGAATTTGAACCATACTAATTTGGTTACACTTGTTTTCATATAGGTATCATTTTGAGTGGTCCGTGGTCAGCGTTCCGCCTCATACTGACATCTAGGAAACCAAGGTAGTACTAGGATGGGAAAATTCGGTAAATTTTGCTTAGAGGCCTTTTCATTCGGGCTTAAGGATTTTTTACGAGCCTGCAAATCTTCAGACTCGGGACCCACGGCTTAAAATCCCTCCCGGAGGACTTGCTCCTTGGATTTTTTCGTCCTAAAAAATCCATCGACCCCGGCCGGGTTTGAACCCGCTACCCTCGGGACCAGAGGCAAGGAGCATAACCACTAGTCCACCGCGGCCGATTATAATAATAATAATAATAATAATAATATAATAATAATAATAATAATAATAATAATAATAATAATAATAGTAGTAGTAATAGGTAACGTTTTTACGACTAAGGCCATTTTTCGCACTTATTTCTATTTAATGTATCTTCCAAATTCAGTTCTATGGTTCTCAACCCTCTGAGCACATTTTCTTTCCACTTAGATTGTATCTTCTTCCTCTCGAAAGGCAGAGAGTGATATATGCGTTTTGATATATGATAAAAAATTAAAAACCATCTAATTATTACCTGAATTTTAAAAAAATATCCACAATTCTTTATTAATGAAAGTTTGCAAGTGAAGTTCTCCGCCACATGTATGTTCCGCTTGTAAGTATAACTGTAACTTCTGAACAAGTCTAATACGAATCTGTAAATGAAACCAGTTGGTACAAAGAATTAAAAGTGGCATTATGTTTACCCTATGTTCCGTATACCTCAACTTGGCTTCCATTAGTGTCATGGGAAATTTCGAACTGGTATTCAACCTCGACCTATGTGTTACTAAAGTATAGCCCATGTGGTGTTAAATCGCAACATAAATGCTTTCTTAGAAGTCTGCTAAATCACATACTTGTGTCATATAGATTTCGTTCTTAACAAACCTCCACAAGAAAAATAAAATCAGGTGGTGTTAGGTCGAGTGATCTGGGAGGCCATGTGATGTATGGTTACCCTCTTCCAATCCATCTTGCAGAAATCAATTCATAGGAGATTATCATTTTAATATGTGACGTGTAAGTCAGGTATCACACATTGAACATTTGTGATAAAGTAGATCAGTTTTATATAGTATTTTTCATTCACCTATCTGTTCGTTTTAAAGAGTCCTTGAACTTCTTTTTTTTTTTGCACATTTTAGCGAATTCCGATGGAATGAAGCTACTGAGGCTGGTTCTCATTAAATGCAACAGTCAATATCAAACTGAAAGCAGAAGATGAAACTTAAGTTTTGGAAAGGCCTCCTACAAAATTACACTGCTGATTACACTGGTCGACAAGGGTTTCTTCACAAGAAACCTGATTAGTGAATCTAGTGCATTTTTTCATACTGAATTTAGATATGTAGTCAGAATTTTTCCATCAGGCACAGTTTTTTTTTTTTTTTTGTTTTTTTTGGGTTTTTCTTTTTTTTTTTTTTTTTTTGGTGACAGCTACTTTTTAAAAATTGATTTAGCATTATCTTTGACCTGTCACGGGATGCAACATGTCCTTAAAAATTCACTTTTTGGACTCTCACTTATACTTCTTTCCGGAAAATCTTGGGGTTGTCTCTGATGAGCACGGTGTGCGTTTTCATCAGCAAATTTCCACAATGGAAAAGAGGTACCAAGGCAAGCGGAGTTCTAATATGCTGGCTGACTACTGTTGGACCAATAAGAGATATGTTCCAGATGCAAAATATGCCCGAAAATCACTATCTACCACTTTCTAGGTAAGTCAGAAGAGTTAGGGTTAGATGGATTTTATTAAAAATTATAAAAAATATAAATGAATATCACAGAAAACGCTTGCCTGATAGGAAAAAAAACTAAAATGATATTTAAATTCAGGATGAAAAATACTTCCAAAATCTCATACGTTTGTTCTTGTGAAAGAAAAAAAAAGTTCATTTTTGTCGACCAGTGTTATTGAAGACGACTGAAGTCTCAGGTACTGTTTTATATTTCTTAAAATTTTTACATAGTGACCTCAACAGAGTTTCGTAATGTATTTTAAAAATCTTGACTCATTAAAAGAGTCTGAAAAAAAAACACTAGCGTGACGCTCATAAAATTAATAACACTAACGACAATAATACTGAATTAAAACCTCTTTTTTTAAAACGCTACCAACCTCAGCCATTTTGGATGCAAGTTTTAAATTATAACTATTTATTTTATTATACTTATAAGCAGAACACAGTATGTGTATATATATAAAAATTCCAAATAACGTTTAGCATGGACATTAAAGTTTCTTCCCAGCTTACCATAGTAGTACATGGACTATTAAAAAGATTTTCAAGTGCCTGAATCCCAAAAAATTGTAGAATATAAACTTCATATATAACAAATAATTTGTTATTTATATTAATTAAAACTCTTACACCACACAGAAGCGTTAGTTGTTACGTGAGTTATTTTATTTTATATAATTAGCGACTAAAATGTATTAGAACATAAATTCAAAACATGTATTTTGTAACTCATATATATATATATATATATATATATATATATATATATATATATATATAAATTACGTGTCACGTTGTTTGTCCGCGATGGAATTCTAAACTACTGAACCGATTTTAATAAAATATTGCACACTGTGTGCAGTTTGATCCAACTTGAGACTTAGGAAGTTTATAACTAAATTTATAGTTGCATTATTTTTATTGCAAATTATTTGTTTATTATTTAACAAAGAGTTATAATTATCTGTGAGTTCCATACGATTCTAATAGATGGCCGTGTAAGGTTATTGGTTTATTATTTAACCAGGTGGCTGTGCTTTTGGTTGCAACCGCGAATTTCAATTGAATTACAAATATTGATTATTTCATAATTTAAGTGTGTTTGTGTTTATTTTATTTTCAGTATATTGATAATAATATTAATTTCGTGTGTAAGTATTAATTTTAAGTAATCTGGCTGAAAGACAGCAACTTCATTTCAATTTAACTGGACCGAGAAGGGCCACATTGAACAATATGGCGAATCAGTTATAGAGACCATGAATTATAAGATATCAAGTGAATTTCCGCAAATTGGTATAGGCCTATGTGACACAAATCTTACATTTAAGAAGAATGTCAATTTAAAAACATATGAAGGTCATAAGGAACGGAATAACGGAAATTCTCTAAGTAAGTCTGTTAGTTATAATAATATGCCTAATATTACAGAAACAATCTCCATGCCTCAATTAAATGAAAAACAAGATAACTATAATATATCACAAGATGATATTACTATACAGAGACTTCTTGATGACGACGAGAATCCAAACTGCCAACAAGTTCGTAGAAAAAAAAAAACGAAAGTATAATGAAATCAGCAAGCCTCCTCAAAATATTCCATCAATAAATGTATATAATCCTTATGATACACTTATGGATGATACTGAGAATGCAGACAACATAAATTCATCTCAATCAACAAAACCAATTCCACATAAACCACCACCCATATTTATACCGGGTGTAGTTAACGTACCAGAACTAAAAAATTGTGTAAAACAAAAACTTTCTGATTTAGATTTCTCACTTAGTTTACTACAACATAATTTAACGTATACCTTAGCCAGAGCAACGCGTGGCCGGGACTTATATATATAAAACAAAGTCGGATTAGTTACACTATTTATAACTCAAGAACAGCTGGACCGATTTTTATGATCTTTGATTTGTTGGATTTGTTTCCGCCCCGAATAGCAGATAACTATTAAAACATAGGAAAAATTAACATAGAAAATTTAAAGGCGATACGACGTTCGCCGGGCCAGCTAGTATATATATAATACATTCACAATTGCTTGTTGGAACAAAATTGAACAATTCACAAAGAATATTATTTTATTCTCATTCTGTAAAACACGTTATTCTACAATAACGTCAGTTACCGATATAAAACCGTAATTTTATGTAGCCTACAATCATTAAAGATGAAAACTTCATGTTTTCTCTTAAAGAGATTTAAATCTATATAGGCCTATATAGGATATATGCTTGTGAAAATTGGACAGTTAATATATCAGATAAGGTCCACTGCTGTGGTCTCGGGGTAGCGTGCTGCCTTGCCACGCAGCGGGCCTGGGTTCGATCCCCGGTCGGGACAGTTTTTCTGGGTGAGGTTTTTATCGGGGTTTTTCCTCACCTGTAAGACAAATGTCAGGAAAACTTTAAGGCCCAAACGGTCCCCGAAATCATATGGCCATCGCAATCATCATCATTCATATTCAACTTAGGTTAAGTTTAGGATTAGGGACTCTCCTGGCGCACCATTATTATCATCATCATCATCATCACCCATCATATCACCGGGGCAACGTAACCCCACCTTCCAGGCGCCCCAACCTCAAGTGGGTTACAAGTACGCCATGCCAGGAGAGAAACCAGGAATGTCGAAAGACAAACCTATGGCATTTGAAAAAAAAAATATCAGATAAGCGGAAAATATAAATAGCTGCAATAAAATTCTTACGATCAGTATCAGGCTATGCATTGTTAGATAAGAAATACAATGAAGAAATAAGAACCGAATTAAATATCTGCAGTGTCATATATAAAATTTAATATATAACTGGCTCCAACATGTAGAAAGAATGACACCTAACAGACTCCCAGAAATTTTGCTTCCCTATCTACCCAAAGGTAGAAGAACTATTGGGCGCCTTATAACTAGATACGGTCTCTTTTGTTTATTTTTCATTTATTTATTTTATTTATTAATTTTACCTGGTGGAGTTAAGACTGTAAGGTCTTCTCTTCCACTTCACCAGGGTTAAATTATAATACAATAAGAATTATGATAAATGATACATAATGGATAATTATAAACTACACAATATAAAGTTGACAAGGAAAAAATAAAAATAGTAATGATAATAATAATAATAATAATAACAATAATAATACAAAAAATAATAACATAATTAGATTAAGTAAATGGATTGGTAAAGAAAGTTTAAAATATAAATGAATAATTAAAGTATACATGGAACATGGTTATATACTATATTATCTAAGGAAATATGAAGCGAGTTTCTTTTTAAACTGTTTCTGAGTCGGGCAGTCCTTGATATACGAGGGGAAGGAATTCCAGAGTCGGGTGGCTGAAACAAGGACGGATGAGGAATAGTGAGATGTTCGATGTAGAGGAACAGCTAGAGTTAAATTTTCTCTCGATTGTGTGTTTAAGTTATGGTGGGAGGATAGCGAATGAAAGCGAATAGAAATACAAAGGGATGATGAGTGGACAAAGTGTTGTATAAGAAGCAGAGGCAATGTATCTTTCGCCTGTCTTCCAATCGGAGCCAAAACATTTCAAATACTGGAGTTATGTGGTCTGATTTACGGAGGTTGCATATATAACGTGCACAAGCATTATGAACTCGTCGCAGTCTTGATGTGGAAACAGGTCTACTGCCTAATTCCATGACGTAGAAGAAGAGAAAGGATATATATATATATATATATATATATATGTATATGGTATGATAAGAAAAATAAATGCCTGGACGGGATTCGAACCCGGATCTCTGAGTCTGTACCTCAGCGTGATATCCATTACACTACCAGGCGAATCCAATTCAAACACTTATTTTTCTTATATATGTATTATACTCTCCATTATTACTAGATGTCGCGAGAACACTGTCTTCACTGCCATCTAGTAGCTGACTATATCAAGTAAGCAAATTAAAGAGAATATTTATTTTACTTTATAGCAGTGACGCTTTATCGATGTTATAATTAAATCTTTAACATTGAGCAATGCAAGCTTAATATGGTATGATAAGAAAAATAAATGCCTGGACGGGATTCGAACCCGGATCTCTGAGTCTGTACCTCAGCGTGATATCCATTACACTACCAGGCGAATCCAATTCAAACACTTATTTTTCTTATATATGTATTATACTCTCCATTATTACTAGATGTCGCGAGAACACTGTCTTCACTGCCATCTAGTAGCTGACTATATCAAGTAAGCAAATTAAAGAGAATATTTATTTTACTTTATAGCAGTGACGCTTTATCGATGTTATAATTAAATCTTTAACATTGAGCAATGCAAGCTTAATATGGTATGATAAGAAAAATAAATGCCTGGACGGGATTCGAACCCGGATCTCTGAGTCTGTACCTCAGCGTGATATCCATTACACTACCAGGCGAATCCAATTCAAACACTTATTTTTCTTATATATGTATTATACTCTCCATTATTACTAGATGTCGCGAGAACACTGTCTTCACTGCCATCTAGTAGCTGACTATACCAAGTAAGCAAATTAAAGAGAATATTTATTTTACTTTATAGCAGTGACGCTTTATCGATGTTATAATTAAATCTTTAACATTGAGCAATGCAAGCTTAATATGGTATGATAAGAAAAATAAATGCCTGGACGGGATTCGAACCCGGATCTCTGAGTCTGTACCTCAGCGTGATATCCATTACACTACCAGGCGAATCCAATTCAAACACTTATTTTTCTTATATATGTATTATACTCTCCATTATTACTAGATGTCGCGAGAACACTGTCTTCACTGCCATCTAGTAGCTGACTATATCAAGTAAGCAAATTAAAGAGAATATTTATTTTACTTTATAGCAGTGACGCTTTATCGATGTTATAATTAAATCTTTAACATTGAGCAATGCAAGCTTAATATGGTATGATAAGAAAAATAAATGCCTGGACGGGATTCGAACCCGGATCTCTGAGTCTGTACCTCAGCGTGATATCCATTACACTACCAGGCGAATCCAATTCAAACACTTATTTTTCTTATATATGTATTATACTCTCCATTATTACTAGATGTCGCGAGAACACTGTCTTCACTGCCATCTAGTAGCTGACTATATCAAGTAAGCAAATTAAAGAGAATATTTATTTTACTTTATAGCAGTGACGCTTTATCGATGTTATAATTAAATCTTTAA
Organism: Diploptera punctata; assembly: GCA_030220185.1. Taxonomy (NCBI): domain Eukaryota; kingdom Metazoa; phylum Arthropoda; class Insecta; order Blattodea; family Blaberidae; genus Diploptera; species Diploptera punctata. The sequence goes on from JASPKZ010008887.1 coordinate 4,061,432, forward strand.
CATTGAGCAATGCAAGCTTAATATGGTATGATAAGAAAAATAAATGCCTGGACGGGATTCGAACCCGGATCTCTGAGTCTGTACCTCAGCGTGATATCCATTACACTACCAGGCGAATCCAATTCAAACACTTATTTTTCTTATATATGTATTATACTCTCCATTATTACTAGATGTCGCGAGAACACTGTCTTCACTGCCATCTAGTAGCTGACTATATCAAGTAAGCAAATTAAAGAGAATATTTATTTTACTTTATAGCAGTGACGCTTTATCGATGTTATAATTAAATCTTTAACATTGAGCAATGCAAGCTTAATATGGTATGATAAGAAAAATAAATGCCTGGACGGGATTCGAACCCGGATCTCTGAGTCTGTACCTCAGCGTGATATCCATTACACTACCAGGCGAATCCAATTCAAACACTTATTTTTCTTATATATGTATTATACTCTCCATTATTACTAGATGTCGCGACATCTAGTAATAATGGAGAGTATAATACATATATAAGAAAAATAAGTGTTTGAATTGGATTCGCCTGGTAGTGTAATGGATATCACGCTGAGGTACAGACTCAGAGATCCGGGTTCGAATCCCGTCCAGGCATTTATTTTTCTTATCATACCATATTAAGCTTGCATTGCTCAATGTTAAAGATTTAATTATAACATATATATATATATATATATATATATATATATATATAGGCCATGTGTGTGTGTGTGTTTTGAAGGAGAAAAGACTGACTACTACATGAAGGCAAATAAAGAATAAATAAAAATGATACTTGGTTTTGTCATTTGTTACGTCAGTTACCACAGGATATATATATATATATATATAATATATATATATATATGTGTGTGTGTGTGTGTGTGTGTGTGTGTGTGTGTGAGTGTGTGTATTTGTGTTTGTGTAATCGAAATAAAAATAATGCTATTGACATTTAAAAAACGCTCATATTTTCTTAAAGGGTGGTCTTAGTTACTCTATGGCATACACGATTGCAACGGTAAACAATATGGAAGGCTCAGGGCATCGAACTGCGGATATATGCTATAAGTACTTCACTTGTGACATACGCCTTTGCTTGTATATATGGTAGAAATTTATAGAAGCAGCTTTCCATGAGACATGATGTCTTTACGTCTTCCCTACTGTTCAAGTAATGTTCAATATCAGGAAAATAAAGACTTCAAACGTGTAGTTGAAATTAAATATCAGGTGTTGTTTAGAATCTTTGTTGCCATAATAAAATGCAATGCAAACATAACCCCACACAGAGATCCTTGCTTCATGTCTCGCATTACAATTCCAGGTAAATTAAAATAATTTTTTCCCTGTTGTTATGGAGTTACATTTTGCCTTGACTTGTATCTTACCACTAATTATTTGAATTAAAAAATACATGAAGTATCAATTTTATATATTTATGGTGAAGCTGAATTATTCATTGTACAGATAACGTAATGAATTTCACACAAATAAAAAGGCAAAGGTAAGGTGATCCAACTACAGGCCTGAAAAGGCCATCGGGATTATGGGAAGGTTAAGGTTCCCACCTTTCTAGACTATCTTAACGAGATGTCAGCAGAGTTATCAGCCCTGCCTGACGGTTGTCTTTACCCCCGATCAGTCAAAGGCACAGTGGCCACCGTTGCCGCTAGAAGGTTTAGACCAGTTTAAAAATATTGATATATCGGGACTCGAATCCACGGCCTCCCGGATTGTAGTGTATTGCCTTAACCTGCTACGCTACGGCGTGCCCCTATATCCTGTATCGTCAATATTCTACATGCTTCCGAGGAAGGAGTTCTATAGAGTAATTGTTAATGTATGAATATATCACCTTCAGATCTTCCAACTGGCATTTTACCAAATATTTTCCCATCTGTAATCTTCTTTGGTATGCTGTGTTTATATTTCCATGCTGCGGGACCAAGGAGTTTTCTAGTCAGTTGTAAAATGCCTATTGTGTCAATCCATCAAACGCCAAGCCTTCCAAATGGTATTTCAATATTTTATTTTTCGTTCTATAATCTAAGTCTCATAGACTGGATGAGCAGGATACGCGGCAGGAATGGGCAATAAAAGAGGAGCATAGAAATTTCTTGTAGGAGAACAACAAGGGAAAATGCTCGTAGGAACGTCAAGAATGAGCTGGGAAGGGAAACCAGAGGGAAAGCGCCAAGCAGATAGACCAAAAATCAGTTTAGAGATGATTTAAGATAGGCAAATTGTACCGGGGGTGATTGGAAAACATTAGCTCAGGAAATGGATGTATTGAGAGTTTATGTCTATGCGGCATGAACCTCAGGGATCGAAAGAGCCAATGAGTTTATTAATTAGTTACAATATATAAAAATTATAATAAAAATTATAAAATTATGTATCTTGTATGCAGTCTCGACTATTAACATGATTAAAGCATTGTATATATGTAAGCATTTCGAGACAAGTCCCATCCTCAGCAGAAGATTGTTTACTACTATCCAGTTACTGAGTCAGTGGCTGGACAGTAGCGAACAATCTTCTGCTCGGGGATGGGACTGGTCCCGAAAAGCCTAAACTGTTGTCATTATTTTAAGGGTAACCATGAGTGAATTTTGAAACTCCTAAACTAATAGAGATATTTCTTTCAAATTTGTACCACATATGTCATGAATAATATTTATGATAAATTTCAATTGATTTGTTATATTAGTTCGCACGTTATATTATGTTTTCTCCTTTTTATTTTAACTAATTAGAAAGTTCCTTGCAGTACAATTTTCAATATTTCGTTCCAATATTTTGTCAGGATATTCGCTATACTCATTGTTTCTAATTTTACATTGGATTTTTCTGTGCTGTTAATACTTTTGAGAAAAAAAAATTAACTGATTTTTCATGTTGGCGGAAATCGACATAAATATGACAATATAAAAAATCATAACTCATGAGCATTTTGAGTATGATTAAAATCCAATGCAATTTTGGTTCTTTGTATTCATACAGATAAGTGCTGAAAACTTCAGTTGAATAAGGCAAATATTGCAGTGCAAGGAACTTTCTTTAAATGGGCATGCGCTTGGAAAATACACTTCGAGAAAAAAAGTTACAAAGTTTTTCATGCTTCTGACTGCTTTAATAACACACACAGTTCCAATTTCTGTGTTGAAAGAAACATTATTTCTTTTGGATATTTGGGCCAAACTGTATGGTAGACTCTCATTACCATTTTGGGGTTTTCCTTTTGTGCCCTCTCCAATAATACATCTGATGACAATCTTTGATATAGTGGTATCATTTTTGCCACTAGTTCTGGAAGTTTAAAAATGGCCGACAGGGCTTTAATAATTGCGAAATAGCGATTAAGTTACATATTTTCTTTAACAGGAAGCTTAGGAGAATTTTATGAGAGATAAAACACAAAATGTGTATTTGGTCACTTTTCACTCAAAATTCACTCATGGCTACCCTTAATATTTGAGGAGTATGTCTACAAGGTATGTAATTGTATAAATATATTTATTTTATATTCTGTGTCTAATACCTCAACGGAATTTTACCACGAAATTTATTAGCATTAATTAGTGTAGGCTGTGTTCATCTTCTTCATGCTGCTGAGTTAGTGAGTCCCCTAGAATCAGTTGTCGACTATATCAATCCATGATATTCCAACTGATACTTTTACCAAATATTTTCATCAGCATCATCTTCTTCACGGATTGAACTGCAAAAGGTTCTTTCCGGTCTCATGCAGAAACTGATCTCTCCATCGTACTCCTGTCCGTTCCACGCATATATACCCCTCCAGCTTATAGGAGAATAACTGTTTTGTTACATGTGCTTGTTCCACTCTTTGAATGTGGTCGAACCAATTTTGTTTGTATCCTTTGATTCACTCTGTTAAGCTGGATATGTTAAGGTCATCCTATCATATTTGCTACATTTTTATCTTGTAAAGTATATCCAGCTACGTGTCTCAGGAAACTCATTCCTGCAGATTCTGTTTTTTAGTCAAAATCCAATTTTCGAAGCCATATAACAATACAGGAAGAGCCATAACCTTGTACAATTTTAATTTTATTTCTATCCTCATGCATTTAGAACAATGTCTAATTGTTCCACACATGTATCTGAGTTTATTCAATTCATCTTCAACGTCCCTTTGCTTATCGTATGTTACATCATATCCCAAGTAATTAAAATGGTTTACATGATCTATTATTCTGTTTCCTGTACCTATTTTGTATGTAGCGGAGAAGACCATTTGTATGCTATAACTTTAGTTTTATTTAAATATATTTCCAGACCATATTCTTTTGAGATAGCAAATCACTTAGCCTATACAAATATTTTTCCTTTCATAATTATCTTTGGTATGTGTTCGTCTATCGGATAAACCAGGGGTCACCAAATAGATTTCATGGAGATCAACTTTCAAAGTAGTAAATTAAGTCGAGGTCCGAAATCACAGTTGATTAAACATACGAAGCTTTTATTACGTAATTAATATTATAAGGACATTATTCAAATTATGTTATGGGTAAGAATTGTACAAATTATACAAAACACATGGTAAGTACTAAAAGGATATAGCACAGTAGTTAATTATTAATTCTAATAATTATTAATAAGTTTATGATAAACTTAACATATGGTCAGAGTAATATTTAAATATCTCACTTCACAAATGTGTTTTCACGGTACCAGGTTTCAAACGGAATCCCATTAATCTTCAGTTATATCTCCGACCATAAGCAGTACTGCCAACCGAGCCAACAATAATACTATCATGGTATGAAATTTAGTACAACTGGTTATATTCGATGTTTAACCAGTTTTAAAAATATGTATTAATTCGATATTTAACCGGTCCGGAAACCAAAGCACCAGGGTCCGGATCCGGACCGCGGTCCGCCAATTGGTGACCCCTGGGATAGACTCTATCCTATAGTCATAGCCGGCCATTTCAAAGTTCTCAATTTTATATAAGTTATCAGGGCACATTAAGATAATAGATAAAAATGTAAAATAGTCTATACACGTAGCACCTCATCTGATTGATCATGAGTAAACGTTAAAGATCCGACAGTTAACTGCAGCAAGTGACTTTCAGTGTGGAAAATTTAAAGAGTGAAAGGTTAAGGTTTAATTGCCATCCGCGTTTATAAAACCAGCTGATTACAGGACATGATTTATTAGACTAAAACGCTTCTTCACGCACGCCCTCTTATTCCGTTTGCATAAGATGACACATCACCAATGACTATTTACAACGAATGTTACAAAACAAAAACCTACCCTGTATAATACAATGTTTCAAAACTGATGGCCAAAAATGTATGAATAAGTAAGTACAGTAAAGTAAAGTAATCCCACTACAGGCCTTTGGAAGCCCTTGGGGTAGTAGGAGGTTAAGGCTCCCACTTTTTCTAGACAATCGGCGCTTGATGCCAGCCGGGTTGTCAGCCCTGCATGACGGCCGCCTTTACCCCCAGAACAAGCACCTGGTACTCATTTCCGTTAGAGGCTGAGTCGACCCCAGGGCCATAGTGCCGTCAGAAGGTATTGGTGATTTTAAAAATCCTGACCCTCGACCTTCCGACTTGTAGCGCAGTGCTTTAACCACTACGCTACGGCGTGCCCCAAAAATGTATGAATAAGGGGACAAAATTATGACAAAAAGAAGTTCTGGTACACGTGGATCCGGAAGTTAACCGATTACGAGATGTCATTTTTCTGCTGGACAGGATTATCTGAACAAAGGTAAAGATTATCATCCTCATGTTCATCATTGGCTTCATGGATTTGATCCGTTCCGTCTCCAGAATTTATATTTGCTCTCACCAATGCTTTTTAGGTCTTACAGTCCTTCTCTTACACTATGGTCAATATATGTATGATTAAAATGGAATATGTCTTGATTGCATTCGTTGTAGAAGCAAGTAACTAACTAGTCGCACCCGTAGATTCATGGCTGCGCGGACATAAGCTCTACATACATCTCTATCCTAAGCTAATGTTTTCGAATAACTAATGTATAATCCTATTCCATCAAATCATGGTTAATGTTACTCTTCCATCTCATTCTTGCTCTACCAACTGGACGTTTTCCTTCTGTTTTCCTACAAGAAGCTTCCATCTCCCTCTTTCATTCCCCATTCGTGCCACATGACCTATCCATCGCAGTCTACGAGACTTAACTGTTCTTATTATATGTGATTTCCAATAAAGATCGTGTAAGCTGCTGTTATTAGTCTCCCCATTCACCTGTCTGTTCATCTTTCTTTGTTCCAAAAATTTTTCCCAAGAACTTTATTCTCAAACACTCATAATCTTTTCTCGTCCCATAAAGTAAGAATCCATGTTTCGCATCCAAATAATACCCAACTGAGAGAATGATAGTTTAATATATTTTCAGTTTAACGTTTTTAGAGAGAAGTTGGGACAAGTGTCCCTGTAATGCATTATAGCGTGCATTTCAAGAATTGAGCCTATGGTTAATTTCTTTGTGCATCTCATTTCTATTTGTGTAGAAGCAAATAATAATTTGATTTGTATTCATAAGTTATTTCTAATGTACTTGAAATATTTAATTCCTGAAAAATAGGAATATTTGTTTTGTAGTTCAGGAGAGCGTATCCTGTCAGATATCTAAGAAGTTTCTACTCTGTTGTTTGAAATGTATTCCTCTGTTTCGCAGTTAGATTCCAGTTTTCTGACCTGTATAGAAAGTAGGTAAATCTGAAGTTTTGTTTGGTTTCAAAAGACTTCCTTTCTCACTTTACAGTTTGTTCAATTGTACCAGTTAATTAGACAGTTTTTATTAATTTGCATTTTTTATCATTTGGCACTTCATATTGAATTTTGTAGCCCAAGTATTTAAATTCATGATTCATGTAGGCTTCTTGTTCTACTGTTACATGGTTATGATTTTTTTAAATTGATGCGATCTGCCCCAAAAAAATAAAATATTCCTTCTGTGGAAAGCTCCAAATTACACTCATATATTTATTGGATTATCGGAGGTCTATATAACAAAGAGAAAATGCTTAAAAAAGATATCTATAAAATTTATGTCATGTCAGGGACTGTCAATCACTATCATTGCTTAAACTTAAATGAACTGAATTTTAAGCTCAATTTAATGAAAATACTACTTGTAAAACAAATATAGGCCAATTCATCATTTTCTATGTACCTATACTTTTTTAAGTTCATAATTGTTTTTTATACCGTTGAGGTTATAACAACGTTAAATTATATTTTTTAAACTTGTATACTACCGTCGCGTCGACCTCAACTATAATGTTTCTATTTACAATTTTTGTTGATATCACTCTACGCCTTTCAAAGCATGCCTCATCTTCTGGAGTTGTAGTAGAATTAAATTATCTATATATGTCTAGTAGAGGGTTTTGCTCTCAACAAAAATATGCCCAATGAGCAACACCCTCTACCAGACATATACAGATAATTCAATACTACTACAACTCCAGAAGATGAAGCATGCTTCGAAAGGCCTAGAGTGAAATCAACGAAAATTTTAAATAGAAACATTATAGTTGAGGACGACGGTAGTATACAAGGTAAAAAAATATAATTTAACATTGTATGTACCTACAATAATATCCATCCAGAAAACTTTTCTTATCTTTATTTTATTTCATGTTTTATTAGTGCTAATATTAGATCACATTCGTATTGTGCATTGGTAGTCTATATTTTAATAACATTTTAAAATAATAATAAATAAATGCTTATATTATTTTATTATTCACTGGTAGAGTGGAAAGCACGACCATTTGGAATGGGTTCCCTGAAGTAGTCCCCGCCCGGAGAACCGAATGGGGGACTATTTGACCTCCGGAAAATTTTATCCCAGTAGAACCCATGTCCCCATTTCTTGACGGTTGTATTTTTACGGTGAAAGATCGTCACTCTTTCGACCAAGGTACTTATTTTGTCTGGCTTATCACCTTCGACCAGTCCGGCATGGGTAACCCTATCGGCAGTAATGCTACCGCCGGCATAGCTCTCAGGATCATTTATGCACGCAAGCCACTCCACCACGACAAGATAAAGATACCATGGAACAGGACATTGAGGAGGATAAGTTACAGACAGCAGAAATGCTAGTCGCAGAACCAAGTTCATTAGAGGTTGAAATGGCGATTGAAAAATTGAAGATGTATAAAGCATCAGGTTCAGATGAGATCCCAGCAGAACTGATAAAATCAGGGGGAGAAAAATTGATGGACAAGATACGTTGGTTGCTTAGTATGATTTGGGAAAAGGAAGCTCTTCCAGATGAATGGAAGGAATCAATTATCGTACCAATTTATAAGAAAGGAGATGAAACTGATTGCAACAATTACAGGGGCATCTCATTACTTTCAACTTCGTACAAAATTCTAACAAATATATTAGTAAGCACACTTACTCCCTATATTGACGACATTCTAGGAGATCATCAATGTGCATTTAGAAGAAACAGGTCTACAACAGATCAGATTTTTAGTATAAGACAGATTTTAGAAAAGAAATGGGAATATAATGGTACTGTACATCAACTATATGTAGACTTCAAAAAAGCATATGATTCAATTAAGAGGGAGAAGTTATATAGTATCCTGCTGAAGTTCGGAATTCCTAAAAAGTTAGTTAGACTTATACGAATGTGTCTAAATGGCTCAAATAGTAGGGTGCGTGTAGGCAAACAGTTTTCAGACACTCTTGAAATCCAGAATGGGTTGAAGCAAGGAGATGCACTATCTCCTCTACTATTTAATTTTGTACTAGAGCATGCCATTAACTATTTAGAGAATGAGGAAGGCTTACAACTGAATGGTATTAATAAGCTGTTAGTTTATGCTGATGATGTAGTACTACTGGCCGATAGCGAGGAGATACTAAAGGCCAACACGCACACACTATTGAGTAACACTAAGAAATTGGGACTGGAAGTAAATATCAGTAAAACTAAATATATGGTCACAAGTAGAAATTCAGTATATAATGGAAATGGACAGCTAATGACAAATGAGGGAAATTTTGAGGAAGTGGCTGAATTCAAATACCTAGGAATAATAATCACAAATAGGAATGAGACGCACAAAGAAATTAAACATAGGCTCAATTCTGGAAATGCATGCTATTATGCATTGCAGAGACTTTTGATGTCCCAACTCCTTTCAAAAAACGTTAAGCTGAAAATATATAAAACTATTATTCTACCAGTTATATTATATGGGTGCGAAACATGGACTCTTACTTTAAGGGAGGAAAGGAGATTACGAGTATTTGAGAATAAAATTCTTAGGAAAATTTTTGGACCAAAGAGAGATGAACAGACAGGTGAATGGAGAAGAGTACATAACAATGAACTACATGGTCTTTATAGGAAGCCAGATATAATAAGAACAGTTAAGTCTCGTAGACTGCGATGGGCAGGACATGTTGCACGTATGGGGAATGGGAGACTTGCATGGAAGCTTCTTGTAGGAAAACCAGAGGGAAAACGCCCAGTTGGTAGACCAAGAATGAGGTGGGAGAACAACATTAACTATGATTTGAGGGAAGTCGATTATACAGGGAATGATTGGAAAGCATTAGCTCAGGATAGGGATGTGTGGAGAGCTTATGTCCGCGCGGCCATGAACCTACGGGTTCGATAGTGCCAGTGAGTAAGTAAGTAAGAGTAAGTAAGAGTGGAAAGCATTAGCTCAGGATAGGGATGTATGGAGAGCTTATGTCCGCACGGCCATGAACCTACGGGTTCGATAGTGTCAGTGAGTAAGTAAGTAAGTAAGTAAGTAAGGTAGAGTGGAAGAGAAGACCTTACGGCCTAACTCTGCCAGCTTAAATAAAGCATAATTATCTTGGGTTGTACTATCAATAGTGACATGAACTGCAGTAAAGAAGTAAAGCAGAGGGTAGCAATGGCAGAAGAATCTTTTAACAAGAAGAAAAGCATTCTCTGCGAATCTTTGGCAAAAGAATTACGGAAGAGCTAGTGAAGTGCTTTGTGTGGAGTGTAGCATTGTATGGTGCAGAGACTTGGACATTACGACGGAATGAGGAAAAGCGACTGGAAGCTTTTGAGATGTGGTTATGAAGAAGGATGAAACGTATAAAATGGACAGACAAAGTAAAAAAATAAAGATGTGCTAGACAGAGTGGGTAAAGGAAGATCAATACTGGAAATCATAAAGAAGAGGAAAATATATTGGATTGGCCACTGACTAAGAAGAAACTGCCTGCTGTCGGATGACCTACAAGGAATGGTCAACGGAAAGAAAGTTAGAGGCAGAAAAAGACATCAGATGATAGACAATATTAAAATAAATCATTTGTATGTGGATACAAAAAGGAAGGCTGAATTAAGGAAAGAGCGGAAAATGCTGAGTTTGCAATGAAAACCCTGTTCTTAGGCAGAACACTATCCTATACATGTATTATTATTATCATTACCATTACCATTATCATTATTATTATTATCATTATTATTGTTATTATTATTATTATTATTATTATTATTATTATTATTATACGGCCATGAACCTACGGGTTCGATAGTGCCAGTGAGTAATGAGTATTATTATTATTATTATTATTATTATTATTATTATTATTATTATTATTATTATTATTATTATTATTAAAATCGCATCAGGGCAGGTGCCTCCTACATGATGGCTCGGACATTACTTCTTGGTTCTGGGCTTCATTTTGCCTCCTAAACTATACTCCGTTCCCTACCTTCCAATGTTTTCATTGCAAATTGATATATTCAAAAAAAATGCACTAGTTGTCAAGATTATCTCTATATTCGATATTTTGTTGGCATTCTTTGTTTTCTCTCCTGTTATCTTCAAATCTATTAAGACTATACAATGCTACCTTGACTCCAATGTCCTATTGTGACAATTCTTCGCATACACGTGGTCAAATACATAAGTTGTTATAGAGTGTCCGGAAATTGCAGAATCTCCAGCTGGTAATCGAACCTATGCTTTAAAAAAGAGGTAACGTTTCATCACAAGGCTATAGATAATGACTGATAAACACTCAAAAAGTTAAGAAAATAACAATGGAAGTTATTGAAGATGATGATGATAATGAATAATGCTAGAATCTTCACAATCAATAATTGTAAATTGTAGCTTCTCTGAATGCGTTTATGGGCGGTATTTTCATATTAAAAGCTTGGTTGATATAATATGTGTGTTTACAAGGGAGTCTATAGGAAAAGCTTTGTGAATACGTAATGAATGTGTTCTTTTCTTTACAACACCTTGCACTTCATGATGTGTGTGACATCTCTCAGTGTTAGGCTTGGCAAAAGCGACGTTGATTGACTTGTCTGCTTGGATGCATGTCTAAAATTCTTTATTAAGTTGTTAAGTTTGTTGTAGTCAACTCATACTAAAATTCTTATATTTTGACGCTATATTACCCACGTAGTTAACTTGATAATTTTATGTTTTTACATCAGAACTCTCAATTTAAGTCCCTCCGAGTTGAATGTACAGTGTGAAGTTTTGAAAGTAACTAATTTCGAATCATTAAAACCGCCTTTCCTCAAATAAATTTCACAAATTGAAAATTAACAACATGAATTTAAAATAAAATTTATTCTCTTCATGTTAAATTTAATATTCTAATAAATTGAGTTAATTTTAGTGTCTTTAAGCGTTTTGCTCTAAGATTAAAATCTCCAAAAAAAGCTCTGCAAAAATAAACAAGGTGCAGGCTATTTCACTGAATGTAAGATATTTGTATTTCCTTATAATGCAATTAAGACGCTAACTAACTAACTAACTAACTCACTGGCACTATCTTACCCGTAGGTTCATAGCCGCGCGGACATAAGCTCTCCATACATCCCTATCCTGAGATGTTTTCCAATCATCCCCTGTATAATCTACTTCCCTCAAATCATAGTTAATGTTATTCTCCTACCTCATTTTTGGTCTACCAACTGGGCGTTTTCCATTTGGTTTTCCTACAAAAAGCATCCATGCACGTCTTTCATTTCCCAATCGTTCCACATGTCCTGCCATCGCAGTCTACCAGGCTTTACTGTTCATATTATATCTGACTTCCTATAAAGGCCATTGTTATGAAGTCTTCTCCATTCACCCGTCTATTTATCTCTCTTTGGTCCAAAAATTTTCCTAAGAACTTTGTTCTCAAATACTCTCTCATGAAAATTATTAAAATCCCTTGCTTTCGTTTCATAAACAAATTCGCTGTTCTAATTACTACCAATATAGGCTCCTTACATAATAGGTTTATACAGGTAAAGTGTTTCTTATCGATAGACATGTTGAAGAACTACAATGAATATTGTTAATATAAACTCGGTACTATAACTCAACGGCTCTATCGAACCCATAGGTTCATAGCCGCGCGGACATAAGCTCTCCAAATTCCAACAACAAATGGAAAGTAGTTCAGAAATAAAAAGACCATCACACAGGAACTGCGTAAACTAGGCGAATTCCTCAGGAAGTGAAATGTATTGTCTCACTGTGATAGTTAACAGAATATTTGCATTCCTTCTGTTAAATTGGAGAAATTCAATTTCTGTTGCCAGCTTATTTAAAAGTGTCGCATTGATGTGAAAACCTATAAAGCATAATCGTAACTTAATACCTATTAGCATATTGTTGTACAATTTGACACCAATTTAAACAATTTTTACTAATTCGTTTTTACATAACTTTATTAAATATATTAAATGAATTAAACTAATGTATCTTATTTGACACATTAACAATTTGAGGGTTGTATGATATATATTGCGACGAAACAAACATGACGCTTGCTAGAGTCAATGTTTAATTTCTGGTTTCAGATAATCCCCCACTTCTAATTTTTGGCAATACCTTCCTCTATTTATTATTCTTCATCTTTGTCACGGTTTAGACTTATTTACTAGCATGTTCCGGTTGCAAATTGCTGCTGTTTCCATCTTTTGAATAGCTGTATACTGCTTTTGGTATTCTATTCTCAGTCATCTAAGTGTTCTTTCCAGTTTGTTCTGTATTTCACTATTGTTGTATTTAATTCCACTACTTTTAGTTGTCTTATTTCTGTGTTATGTTTTTTGTCTGTTCTTTGATATACTGCTATTGGTATGAGGAATTTCATTTCAGCAGCTAGGGTTCTGGCAGATTGTTGTTTTGTCACTGTCTATGTTTCGGATCCATAAGTAATAATAGGAACTGCAATTATCTTGTATAATTTCATTATAGAGTCTTTCCTAGCTTTATTTTTCAAATTTCGTTTTAGTGTTCCTGTTATATAACTGAACTTATTTAGTTTTTATTTATATATTTTTCCCTTGTGTATGATATTTCGCAACCTAGGACGTTATATCTTACCACTTGTTCTATTGGTTTATTTTCTAATATTATCGTTGTCCGAACTGGATGAGGGCCCTTGAAAGCCACTGTTTTCTATTTTTGGTGATATTTCCATATAGTATTTTTTAAATATTTCATTTAGTTTATATAGCATTCTTTTTTTGTAATTGGTCTTCTGTATTTGCTATTAAAATCTGGTCATCTGCAAAGGCTACTGTTTTTATTACTATATTTCCTAAGTTAATAACCCCAGTCGTCATTTATTTCCACGATCTTATCATGTCAAAATAAATGTTAAAAAGTGGTTGATAGTGGACAACCTTGTCTAACTCCTCCTATTATATGTATTGGTTCCCTTTGATTTATTTTTATTTTTGTTTTCTCATACATTTCGTGTTTACTGCTATCAAGTGAAGTGGAATTCCTTTTTCACTTGATATGTTCCATAATTTTGGTCTAGATATTTTATCAAAAGCCTTATTATAATCTATAAAGAGGATGTGCGTTTCTAAGTTGAATTCTCTTTGCTTCTCTATTATTTGTTTTAAAGTGAACACGTTGTCTGTGCAACTTCTTCCTCCTCTATTTATTGTAATACAACATAGTGAGTTTCGTTGTGAAATATTGAAAACTGTGACCGCTATAGCTATTTTAAAACGTTCGTTTTAGGTGAACTCCAACTTATAATGTTCCGATTTTGCTGGTTAACAAACTAGGCCTGTCCATCGCTCTGGTCTCGAGGAGCGTGCTACCTTGTCACGCAGCGGTCCCGAGTTCGATCCTCGGTCGGGACAAGTTTCCTAGGTGAGATTTTTTTTTCCTCACCTGTAAACACAAATACCAGGAAACTTCAAGGCCCAAATGGCCCCCGATCACCATCTGGCCATCATTATTATCAATATCATATTCGCCTCATTAGCTTAAATTTAGTTTAAAGGCCTCTCCTAGCGCATAATTACCACCGTCATTACCTTTCATATCTTGGGGCTGCGTAACACAGCCTTTCAGGCGCCCCAACCTCAGAAGTGGGTTACAAGTACGCCATGCCAGGAGAGAGAATACAAAAAATGTAATGACAACTTGGTTTCATTGATAAAAACTAGACATATTTTTTAAAACTAATTGCTTTTGCCAAGTTTGACTATGATGAAAAAAAAATTGCGACCGCTTGAGCGTTAATGGACACGCACGCACGCGCGCGCGCACACACACACACACACACACACACACACACACACACACACATATATATATATTCACACATTTTGGACGTGGCCATATTCGATGTCTATTAGGTAAGATCGCTTATGTAAAAATATTTTTAAAATATGTTTATAAGAATAACCTCAATGGCTTCATTCCTTTGGAATTCACTAAAACGTAAAAGTCCAGTGTATTATAAGAGCTATTAATCTTCAGCTTAGATAGGACAATGTTCGAATTATACATTTATCAAAGTATTACTAACTTTAGAGAGATGCACTGTAATTCCTTCATAGAGAGGTGCAACAAGGTGGCTGGAGTAGATTCAGTCCTCCCAGCACTCAACAGGTGTGTGGAGGCTCATTATCCGGTCGCATTCTTCTCTTCATGTTACGTAAGTACTCCCTCCTCCTAACTCTTCTCCGGGATTCGCTCAACTTAATCAAAATTGTCACTACTTAATATGATGAGTGCTACTTTAGAATACATTTTAAAATATCAGATATATACAGGGCGTTCAAACATTTTCGGGTTAACATTTTTAATACTGTATCTTCAGAGCGGGCATCGCTAATAAATCTATTTCATAGTTCTTCTTATTCTTCTTCTTCCGGTTACATTGGGCCCGCAGCTTGATCCTTTCAAAAATTAAGAGTGTCTCGATCTCCTTTTCAATATTATAGGTAATCTCTTCCCTATGTAAGTAAATTGTCCTTTATGTCCCTCATCATCACATTGTGTAGTATTCATTACCTTTTACAGTTTCACTTGCCAGAATATGGAATTGCCTTCCGCCCTATGTCAGAGACTGTCAAACTACACCGTGTCCACAAATATAGTGTCATACTTTAAACTACTACTACGTCGTTTTGGATAATCGTATCTAAATTGAAGTTGGTGACAAAAGAGAAACTCAAAACGTTTTTGCTATACCTCATAGACATTGAATGTGGCCCCCACGAGTGACGCTGCAGACATCGCTGTCTGCTAAATATCCAACAATGAACCCATATCGACCACAAAAAAAAAATAAATTTAGTTTAGTTTCTGTATTGTTGTCCATTATTCTCCATTGTTAACATGCACAAAACATTTTGAGTTTCTCTTTTTATTGTCACCAATTTCATTTAGATATGATTATCCAAAGCGACGTAGTAGTAGTTTAAAGTATGACACTATATTTGCGGACACGGTGTATTGTTCAAAAATGAAGAGAAGAGTTATTTAATAACACACTAACTTAATCACATCTCTGATAGTATTATTTTAACGATTAATAGTTGAAAATTGTATTAAGATCAATAAATATTTTTGTTTGTTTTAAATATTGTATAACCGACAAATTAGTTTATTATAGCCTATCCCATTATTTTTCTTTGTTTTTTATGTGCATTAGTCTACCAAACAATTTAATTTATCTTCCTTGTGTACATTTTATTATTAGTTTTAGACTAAATTTTAATTATCATTAACATATTGTATATTCCATCTTAATCTTATACATATTTTCCTATTGATCAAATCTTTTTTTTTCAAATGCTCCAGGTTTGTCCTTCGACATTCCTGGTTTCTCTCCTGGCATGGCGTACTTGTAACCCACTTCTGAGGTTGGGGCGCCTGGAAGGCGGGGTTACGTTGATATGCTGGGTGATGATAATGATGCGCTAGGAGAGTCCCTAATCCTAAACTTAACCTAAGATGAATATGAAAGATGATGATTGCGATGGTCATATGATTTCGGGGACCGTTTGGGCCTTAAAGTTTTCCTGGCCCCAATAAAAACCTCATCTAGAAAAACTGTCCCGACCGGGGATCGAACCCGGGCCCGCTGTGTGACAAGGCAGCACGCTACCCCGAGACCACAGCGGTGGACAGATCAAATCTTAATTTAGTATTCCTTATTAAATTTAAATGTGATTGCTATTTTATAATGTAAGATATGTTTGTCCTGGTGAGAGAAAGAAAAGGCCAACATGGCCTTAACTCTACCAGACTAAATAAATAAATAAAACAAAAATAAAAAATAGATTTTCCTTTGCCACACGTACGATTCTATCAGATGCCATGCGACATATATGTTGGATCCATTCAATTTTTTTTATCCACCCAATCGCCTATTACTTGGATATTTAACTGGTTTCTAATTTATTCACACATTACCTTATCTGTTACAGTTTTATGCGCAATTCTTCTTAGATATTAATTTATCTCTGGAATCAGTTTAGTTCTAGAAGTCTATCAATAAAGCCAGATAAATTAAACACTTTTTAGTCAACATTATGTTAAATTTTGATTCCGTCGTTGATTCTGGGTAATTTATTATCGTAAGAAGTGGCGGAATTAAAATATGTATGAACAATAATTACAAACAGGAATGAGGTTCAGAAAGAATTTAAACAAAGGTTCAATTATGGAACTCTTATTATGATTTACAAGGTCTCTTGTCACTCCGACCTCTCTAAAATATGTTAAGTCAGAAATAAATAAAACTTATTCTTACTCTCGTACAGTTATGAGTGGGAAAAATAATTTCTTAGTATAAGGGAAGATACAACATTACGAGTATTCCAGTATAATTATGTTCTTACGGATCTTTAATCACAGGTAGACGAAAAGTTTGGTAAATGGAGAAAAATACACAACAATTAGCTATAGCTCGTGTAAAAACTTACGGGCCCGTGACATCATAGTTATATTGAGAAAACAAGAAGAGAATTGGTACTACTACTGACTTAAAAATATCGATTCAACTGTTATTAGTGAAGAGGCATTTCAAATGTGAATTTGTAATTAGAATTTGTACTAAGTCAAACTAAACTTATAACTGCAAAATTCTCGCGAGCAGCACCAGACTGGATGCATCCCAAGACTGAAAAAAACAACAGTTAGAGTTTCTTTCAGGTCTATACTAGGGGTTGGAATATAGAGTGAGAGGTAGCTCTTAGGCTATAAGGCGACAAATAAGCAACGGATCCCAACAGCCTGCTAACAGTGAGCGAAGTATACATGATCTTTATGGCAAATCAGATATAATAAGAAAAGTTAAGTCTCGCAGATTGCGATTCGCAGGGCATATGACACAAATAGGGAATGAAAAAGGGGCATTGAAACTTGTAAAAACGACCAGCAGGTAGACAAAGAATTCATTGGGAGAAAAATATTAACAATGTATACCGATACTTGATTTTATGGCAAATCAGACATGATAAGACATGATTTAATCTCGCATAATGCTATTGGCAGGGCATATGGAACAAGTGGGAATGATAAAGGGGCATGGAAACTTGTACAAATGCCAAGAATGAGTTAGGAGAATAATATTAACAATGATTTGAGGGAGTAAAACTATACAAGGAACGATTGGAAAATATTCGAAGAGGATAGGAATGTATAGAGAGATTGTGTCCATGCGGTCATGAACCTCCGGGTTCGATAGCGCCAGTAAGTTAGTTATTAAAATGTTTAAACTATGCAACAGCATGCAATGTAATTTTCTCTTTATGAAATCGTAAAACAATGAGATACATTGTAACCTGTTTTGTATTCATTATTCCTTGATGTATGATGAATGCACTCCCATGTCAAGGCATAAATTAACAGGGCTGTTGAAGCATTCTTCAGACTATTGTCCTTTTCAACAATAGTAGTTGTAGACTTTTTAGTGTTTACAGATCACTCCATTACTATTGTAACGTAACTATTCTGTAAAACAAAAAACTGCACCTCCAGTTTCAACAAACTATCTAAATTATAAGAAATAGTTATTTCATTTTACGATTAACAAGCCTATAGTGTATTGTTCTGATCCTAAAGAACATCTACTGGTGATGGACCAAGGTCCGAGACGCCTCCAGCTATAAAATAGGAAAATAGTACCTGAACGGGTAGTAATTAAACAATATTATATTCTAAGAGGATTTTATATTTGATCGATACCTTAACGTAATTTAACCATATAGTTTAAAATTAACGATATTGACATAAAATCAATATCGATGGTCTAGGACAGGTGTGTCCAATACGTGGCCTTCGATCCCAACGAATGCGGCCCGCAAGTATATTTGCTCTATCACATTGCATTCAGTCCGCAGTAATATTTATAAGTTACAGTCTAATATAATTTATGATATAAGTAATTCTATTTGTACAACATAAAATTGAAAGAGCAAGACTTCTTCTGTTTCTTTCAGTGTTTGCGCAAGTTCATCCTACTAATTATCTTATTCAAAACATGGAGAAATCACATCCGTTTTAAGAAACACCCAACTCATATTTTTTTTTATTTATGATCCTACCTACCGTGCATTGTTGACCGCGCGACTACTACTTTCAAAGGTGAGTGTGTGCCAGATGTTTTATTGTCGTTACATTTTGTACATTTCAAGTTAGTTTGCAGGTTGTAGTTGTTCGCTCACATTACAGTGTCAATGTTCGTGAGAGATTTGAAGAATATAATTAATTCTGTGAGTTTTATAAGTGTTAATTATAGCTTATAAGTGCAGCGGCAAGAAAATAAAAGTTTCAGATGAAGGTAGGTCATTTCAAATAAAGTGAACAAATCCGTACTTTTTTTTTTACTGAAGTAAACAAGAAGCAGTGTGATTAATTTGTAGTGAAACAGTTTCAGTGTTTAAGGACAACATAAAACGACATTACGACACAAAGCATGCGTCTTCATATGATAAATTTGAGGGTCAATTTTGTGAAGACGCGTTATCCGAACTTGAAATTAAACTTTCGGGACAGCAGTTAATTTTTAAGAATGTGTCAATGAGAATGTTATAAGTTTAAATCTGTTTTCTTCCACTTTCTCCATTAAAATAGACGAGGTCCCCGCGGATCTGGAAATGGAGTGCGTTGGTTTTCAATGTGCGTCAGACAAGATTAACAATGTCCCCATACTGCAATTCTATCGCGACTACTTTCCCAGAGAAAAATATCCGGGCATTAACAGGCATGCACTTCGGTTCGCATCACTTTTCGGAAGCACATACATATGCGAACAAGTGTTCTCCAGGATGAAACATGTGAAGTGCATAACGAGAACGCGAATCGCCGACAATCAGCTGGAAAGTCCGTTTCGAGTTGCTACAACAACAATCAATCCAGATATTGGATGCCTTGTTTGTAAAAAGTGGTGCCAGTTATCGCACTGACAAGTAAAAAATCAATTATTTTAATATAATAATTTTATTTAAATTTTAAACTGAAATGTATATTAAACATACAAGGGTTAATAATACTTTATTTATATTGTTCAATTTAGATTACACACACACATATATATAATTTCCTAGTAAAGCTGCAAGCATAGCATGCAAATGTTGTGATTGCAGTGAAGGGCCTGCCTTCGGGCAGAAATACTGTGGATGAATGGATATATTTAATTTTAAAAATATATTAACTAATATATGGTTAATATTTTAGTAACAGTAACATCGATATATTAGTTATTTATAGTAAAGTAACGTGATCCCACAACAGGCCCGGAGGCCCTTTGGGGTAGTAGGAGGTTAAGGCTCCCACATTTTCTAGACAATCGGCACTTTATGTTAGCCGGGTTGTCAGCCCCCCCTGCGTGACGGCGCCTTTACCCCAAGAACAAGCGTCTGGTACTCATTTCCGTTAGAGGCTGAGTCGACCCCAGGGCCATAGTGCCGCCAGAAGGTTTGGGTCAGTTTAAAAATCCTGACCCCATATTTAAATTAATTGGTTTATCTTAGATCCTATTTAAGACGGTAAAAAAATCGGATCATGTGGCCCGCAGAACAATTCATCTTAACGACGGTGGCCCTTTTCCATAAAAGGTTGGGCACGCCTGGTCTAGGAGTTATATTTCTTGCCTCTGGTCCCGAGGAGCGCGGTTTAAACCTGGCCGGGGTAGATGGGTTTTTAGGATAGGAACATTTAAGGGACAAGTACTCTGGGAGGAACTTAAAGCCTTGGGTCCTGAGTTTGAAGATTTTTTTAATCTCAAGCCTAAATTAGAGTCTCTGAGCAAATTTTAATTGGCCTTCACCATTCAAGTATTACCTTAGTTGCTTATTAAGATCTTTTTAAGGCGTTCATGTAACTATTTGTCAGTAGTCGATATTTGTAGGGATATAATCATAACTAAACTGGCTTCGTTAAATAACTCCCGCAATGGAGCTCCCTTGTCCCACATCGGGATGTACAGGTATAAAGACATAAACTATTAAATGCCAATATTTTAGCAAATTCCAAAGGATTAAGACAAGAGCTTGTTATGAAAAGAGTTTTGAAAAACCTTTACAAAATTTCACAAACCGTATCTAATGGACACCGAAAATGACTATGACTAATATACTGTATACACGACTTCGTCAATGCTCTAGCGGCCGCAATTTTTGTTTCGTCGAAACCAAACATGGCATAGCAATTATTAAAAAACAAGAACGAATTAGTTAACCAGCAAAATCGGACCATTATGCGTAAGAATTCACCTGAAACGAAAACATAAAAATCGCCCTTACTTACTTACTCACTGGCACTACCGAACCCGTAGGTTCATGGCCGCGCGGACATAAGCTCTCCATACATCCCTATCCTGAGCTAATAAAAATCGCCCTAGCGGTCGTAATTTTAGATGTTTCGCAATGAAACTCGATATATGCTATTAAAAACATCGAGAAAGGTATTATGAAAAAATTATCAATATATAGTCTACGTCCATAAGAAATGGGGTTTTACCAGAAATTCGAAATTTAAAATTTACGCTAACAACCTATTTTTTTCTGATGCAATGTAACCATATAATTTAATTAACTTTTAAATTGGTAATATTTTAGGGAAAAGAAACGCAGAAACTATAAATAAATCTGCTTGTTTACAGAGAGAGAGAGAGAGAGAGAGTGAGAGAGAGCGAGAGAGAGAGAGCGAGAGAGAGAGAAGAGCGAGAGAGAGAGAGCGAGAGAGAGAGCGAGAGAGCGAGAGAGAGAGAGCGAGACGAGAGAGAGAGAGCGAGAGAGAGAGAGCGAGAGAGATAGAGTGAGATAGCGAGAGGAGTGTGTAGAGCAAAACAGAGACCGAGCGAGAGAGAGCCTGAGCGAGAGAGAGTATAGCGAGAGAGAGAGAGCGGAGAGATGAGGAGAGCGTGAGAGAGCGAAAGCGAGAGAGAGAGAGAGCGAGAGAGAGAGCGAGAGCGAGCGAGAGAAGAGCGAGAGAGGCGCGAGAGAGAGAGCGCGAGAGAGAGAGCGAGAGAGAGAGAGCGAGAGAGAGCGAGAGGGAGAGAGAGAGAGCGAGAGAGAGAGAGCAAGAGAGAGAGAGCGAGAGAGAGAGCGAGAGAGAGTGAGAGAGAGAGCGAGAGAGAGAGAGAGGGAGAGAGAGAGAGGGGGAGAGAGAGCGAGAGGGAGAGAGAGCGGGAGAGAGAGAGAGACAGAGAGAGACAGAGAGTGAGACAGAGAGAGATACAGAGAGAGAGACAGAGACAGAGACAGAGATAGAGAGACAGAGACAGAGACAGAGAGAGAGAGCCAGAGAGAGAGAGAGAGAGAGAGGGAGAGAGAGGGGGGAGGAGGGAGAGAGAGGGGGGAGAGAGAGAGGGGGGAGAGAGAGAGGGGGGAGAGGGGGAGAGAGAGAGAGGGAGGGAGAGAGATAGAGAGATAGATATAAAACTATGTAGGTATAGGCCTACGTTTATTTATTTTTTTGTGAAACATAGATTGACAACTGGGTACGAGTAACAAGAACAAGAAATGAGACTTTTTTATTTTATCCTTGGAATTGCGTATAATAAGCTTAATTAAAAGTTTTGTTTACATTGAAATTGGCACAACGTCACACAAGACAGTTTAAACATGTGGGAACCTATACTGATGACACAATAATAACAGTGAGGGAAAAGCGGTCGCTCCTGAGGGAGGTGCAAAATATTGTGGCTAGAGAGAGTGTTTGTATGCACAAAACAAAATGTAATTATATGATCTCTGGAGAGTTTGTATGAACAAACACGATTGTCAGCACTAGTGTTTACCTAATTACATGTGTAACTCGCAATTATGACCTGTATCGTTGACAATATGATTCAATGTATTCCAGTTTTAGTCTCAATAATTCGTCCTAGACTTACGCTTTTAACAAGTTGAGGACGACGGCACTGCCAACAGGTACATTTTAATTTTTATCTTCTTACGCTTTTACGATACTAGTGAAATATTTTAAGGGCGGTTGGCTGTAAAGAATGGTAAAAACTAGATCCTAATAAAACGAATATAACACTGATTAGGCCTATAATTACTTGGCATTATCAAAACTTTTTACGTTAATTACGGACATATTTTGCCTAAAAAACAGGATTATGTATTTTTATATATTAGGGACTCTTGTCCCAATTCCTTTTTAAAAAATGTTAAACTGAAAATATATAAAACTGTTATTCTACCAGTTATACTATATGGATGCGAAACATGGACTCTTACTTTAAGGGAGGAAAGGAGATTAAGAATATTTGAGAATACAGTTCTTAGGAAAATGCTTGGACCAAACAAAGATGAACAGACAGGTGAATGGAGAAGACTACCTAACAGTGAATTACATGATTTTCCTAGGACGCAAGATATAATAAGAACCAGTTAAGTCTCGTAGACTGCGATGGGCAGGGCATGTGCATCGAATGGGGAATGAAAGGCGTGCATGGAAGCTTCTTGTAGGAAAACCAGAAGAAACGCCTAATTGGTAGAACAAGAATGAGGTGGGAGAATAACATTAATCATGACCTGAGGGAAGTAGATCATACAGGGAATGATTGGAAAATATTAGCTCAGGGTGTATGTAGAACTTATGTCCGCGTAGCCATCAACTTACGGGTTCGATAGTGTCAGTGAGTTAGTTACTTAGGGAAATCGATAAGTAATGGCAACACTATTAGAACATCACAAACATTTTATGTAGGTTACTTTTGACATTACTAACTTCATTTATAGCCTATTGTGAAGTCAGCTATACGTTGCCAAATCCTTTGAATACGGCGAACTCCATGTACAGCACCATTTCAGGATATCTCTTTCATTTGATCAATCTAGAGTTTTCTGAATATCAATTCTTGATTCTAATCGAATGTCTTGTAGATGTTCCTTGATCTCTGAGAATAAGTTATGGTCACAAAGGCTCATGTTTGGTGAATTTGGTGGATGTTCTCGTACTTCCCAATTCAACTTCTAAACAAATTATACTGAACAACTTTTTGGGGCGGTATTACTTTATTAAACGTGAGAAACAGCGAATGTATTCACAAAATATTGATATTTCGAGACTTTCAATATTACACATTTATACAACAAAGACTGATTAATAATATAGGTTACTACAAGATTACAATGGTCATCACTAGGATAGCTGATTTACAACAATGTTGACATTACTTATCGAGTGCCCTAGTATCTTAAACCACTGCAGTGCACTGGGCCGAATTAAGTATTTAAAGTTTGACCATAGCATACCTTTATTTGGATACAGTTTCCTCACCTTCTGTAATAAATAAGAAAGCCATATTTTAACTACAAATAGTTATTATAAGTAGGGTACTGGAGGGGGAAAAAAAGTGGGCATTTTAACCTATTTTCCCAAGGGCCTCCTAAGGTCAAGTAATGGGATTACACCACTCTACTATGATTCATAAGACTAAAAAACGTATTTTTAGTTGAAAAGTTAACAACGCTTGCTTTTAAATACCTGTCAAAAGATATTAACAACTTTGAATCACTATTCCAAGAGACATATTTTTTCTTAATGCTTTTTCTATCTTAAAAAAAAGGAAGAACAATAACGTCATCATATCTTTTGAAAAATAACTTCCATTCGAAACTCAGCATGCTTGAAAATGTGTTCAGACACTGAGTCCAGAATAGTTAGACCATCCTATATCATACTAGGTGGACGGAGGTGCCAGGATATGGAGGGTGAAAAAGCAAAGCACCGCTGCATATCATTTCCATATGATATTCATCTCCTAACTTGTTCTCTCTCCTCTCTTTTCCCCTTCCACACACATACTTCTCGCCAGTTATGGACTCTAAAATACAGAGAGATGCATAAACCATGTTGTACAAATAAACTGCACTACATGAGTTTCTAAATTCTATCTAAGAACTGTACAAATGTTATAAATAGTTATTTATTATAAAATGTTTACGATGGGTTGCAAACTATAAGCTTAAGAAAAAACAAAGAAATATAATAGGAAGGATTTGAAAATGGAAATCCTAAATGAAAAAAAAAAAAATGATAAAACAAAGTGAAGGTCATTCAAAATCGGAAATTGAGATATGGGAACCATATGGCAGTTAACTGAGAAAGCTTTTAAATGTGTAGGCCTAATTAGAAAAAAAGTAGGGGCTAAATAACGAAATAATTGTAATTTTAATATCGCCATACAGGTTAAGGAGGAATCCATGCATCCAGGTTTATGAAGGGAAAAGTCAACAGCAACAGTGGGCTGTTAATTGCTGGCATCCAGCGCAAATTTGGAGTGTTTTTTCGTTTATTAATTGTAATTACATACTTGAACATCTGGTGCTTATAAAAATAGTTTAATTATTATGAAAAGTGTATTTTGTAGTAAGACGTGTAAAAATGTTCTTTGAAAGTGATAGTACTGCATGTGAGGAACTCAGTGAACTACAAGTAAAACAAAAATCTAAGAAAAGGAAGAAGTTTGGAAAATTTCCGATGTAAATAAATTAAATATTCAATAACATACATTTGGTTCTGCTTGTCTTTGCAAAAGACTGAAATGCATCCAAAGAATTTTAGAATATGCCAGACAAAATATTTTGAAGGATTTTAATTTAATGTCCTCTATAGATGAACAAAATTCTTATCTATATGGTTTAATTAGAATGATAACAAAAAGTTCTATCCATATCAATGTAAAATTGTTTGTTTAATCACATAATAATTATTTATAGGAATACTTTGACATTCCACTTGCTTTTCCTATATATTTGGTAATTTTCTTGTATTAATGTGCATTTCACAAACATGTATCCATAACAGAAGTAAAAATACATGAAAATCAAAGTGTATTCAGAAAGGGAAGGTCATGTAGGCCTATAGACAATGTCTTTACACTGAAACAACTCATAGAAAAGAGAAGAGAACATAACTTAGAAACTCACATAGGATTTATACATTTGGATAAGGACTTCGATCGAGTAAACAGACAAAAATTATGGGAAATATTACGAATGAAAGGATACCCGCTGTGCCTTGTTGAAACAATAAAGAAATTATATGAAGACACAAATATAATTATAGATACCGGACTCAAAAGAACAGATAGAATCAAAACAAATACTGGTTTACGACAAGGATGTAGTTTATCACCCACTTTGTTCAATATATATATATATATATCCATCCATAGTAATTCTGCCCGAAGGCAGGTCTTTCACTGCAATCATAGCATTTTCATGCTATGCTTTGCAGCTTTACTAGGGAATTGTAGGTGTGGTAGCTTCCCGTTGCTTTCCACAATATATATATATATATATATATATATATATAGACGATATTTTAAATAAATGGAAAGTTCTAGTGAATCCAGGAATAAGAATAGATAATAAAGTGTGCATAAATAATCTTCTATTTGCTGACGACGTAATCATAATACAGAAAAATGAAGACAACTTACAGAAATCTATGCATGCATTAAATGAAATATGTAAATTATATGATCTAAAGATTTCTGTAAGGAAAACGAAGACCATGGCTTTTAGAGGAAGAGATCCAGTGAGATCCAAAATTATTTTAGAAAATCAAAGTATAGAACAGGTGTCTAGTTTCAAATATTTGGGCTGTGATGTTGGCTACAATGTGGAAAGAGATATTGACTCCAAAATAAATAAATTTCAGACGGTGTGTGGAACAATACAGAGAACATTCAAAAATAAAATTAGAAAAGAAACCAAGATAAAAATGTGTAATGTTATGGCGGTTCCCACAATATTGTATGGATGCGAAACTTAGGCTCCAATGAAAAAACAGAAGGATAGAATACAGACGGCGGAGATGAGGTTCCTAAGACAAGTAAAAGGATGTACAAGACTTGATAGAATAAGAAATGAGGATATAAGAGAAGAATTGAAAGTACAGCCTTTATTGGATAAGGTCACGAATTACAGACAGAAATGGATTGATCATATGGATGGAATGAGTAAGGAGAGGTATCCATTGTTAGCAAGAAATTATCAAGCAAGAGGAAGACGTGATGTTGGAAGACTGGAAGACGTTGGGCTGATGCATTATGAAATCGGAACGGGCAATTGCCTAATCCCTGGAGTGATGGTGACGATGTATCCATTATATAAACCGAAACTTCTACAGAATATAAAAAACACATGTTGTTCTGACATGAAAAGATGTTCGTTTCCAAATATGTAAATAAGGGTTTTGAGTACGCTAAATTTAAAAATCGTCTCCTGAAAACTTTTCTTTTGACATACCCTTCTTCCCCTGTACCCATCAAGTGATATTATCGAACCCGGAGGTTCATGGCCGTGCGAATATAAACTCTACATCCAATATTTTTCAATAATGCCTGAGAACACGTTTCTGAATTAAATTACCTCGGTCACTTAATATCTGATATAAAAAATTATATGGAGAAAAGTTATATAAATACAACTCAATAAATGGAGATCTAAAAATAAATTTTGGTAAACAAATATCAACCGTAACTAAAGTGAGATTACACAATGTAACTGCAAACTCAAGACTGAAATATAGCAGTGAAAATTGGATACTAAATCCTATATGAAATCAAAATTGCAAGCAGCACACATTAGATTTTTACGTCCACTCCTAGGTTTGATAAAAATGGACAAAAAATGAAACACGGGAATATGTAATAAATTAAAATTTAAAAATATTCAGAATTATCAAAGCAATGGTTACAACATGTCCAAAGAATGGATACATCTCGCTTTCCTAAATTACCATTGTAGTATCAACCTAAAGGACGTCGAGATAAATAAAGACCAAAATTAAGATGGCATGACCAACCACATATTGAGATCTCATAGGGGCAGGCTCAAACTACCTAAATAAGTTTATAAATTATGGTTAATGTTATAATTCAACCTCATAATTTGCCAATTCTGGAGCTTTAAATGATCAAAGTCCCTCCTTAGGGGTTGCATGACCTTGTCATGGTGGGAATGCATGCGTGGTCTTATGATCCTATGAGATAAACCGGCAGTAGCGTAGCTATTGACAGGGCTTCGATTGCCGGGCAGACCAAAGGTGAATATCCAAACAAAGAAGTAACCCTCAATAGATCATTCAACGGCTATAAAAGCAGAAAAGACGTAAGATTTAGACTGAGAAGTCGATAAAAATCTCTGATGAAAGGCAGTAGTACCAATGTATAACAGAATATGAATAGGCGTATGATTAGAAATTAGCAGACAGAGATGATGAGCATCGGTATGACTACTAAACTACAAAGAGTAGAGCCTCTTGCAGCCGTTAAGTCAAGTCTTCTATGGACAGTGTACCCTAAAATCAAGTCTCTCAGTCCCGCTGATAAATGGGTTGGATTTAAGACTGACTCTCTTATCCTGTAAATAAATATTTGTCGCGAATATTTCACAGTTAATGAATGTATTGGCAAAAGACTGGAGGAAGCCAAGGCCCACCAAGAGTTGTAGTGCAAAATATTATGATGAAATGATAAAGTTACTGAAGGACAAGAACTAATCGGAAACTAAGAATATTTATTAGAAACCTGGATTACTTCCGATAATTAAAACAAGAACACTCCAATGATTAGGGCATATTTAAAGAATGGATGAAAATAGTTGCATGGAGATATTTATTGGAAATATAGGAGTTTTGAGATTTAGGGAATGCCCTCGTATAAGATGGCTAGATGACGATGAGAATGATCTGATGGAATTTGGGGTTGGAGGAGAAAGTCAGGAGACAGGACGACTTGGACTAAAACTGTTAAGGAGGCCTAGACACGTCATTGTTGCAGCGCCACGCAATAAGTAAATATAACCGGCCTACCTACCGGACGTTTTCCTTCTGGTTACAGTATAAGAAATTTTCGTGCTCCTCTTTCACTTCCTATTCGTGTCATATGTCTTCCACCTCGCAATATATGAGACTTAATTGTTATTACTGAACCTGGTTTCTCATTAAATATGTAAGCAAAATGACGGTGAATTAATTTAATTTGAAAAAAAACTCTTAGGTTGAGGGTTTAGATATAGTCAAAATGATTAGAATATAAATTTCAGAGCAAATTATGATCTAGAAATGCTCCCATGTTATCTTCTTGTAATCTTGTAAGCCCGTGTTCCCTTAACAGAGATTTAGACGCTCTTCCCCTACAGAAAAGAATTTGAACCATACTAATTTAGTTACACTTGTTTTCGTATAGATGTCATTTGAGTGGTCCGTGATCAGCGTTCCGCCTCATACTGACATCTCCCTTGTTATAAAAAGCCATATCCACGAGTAAACTAGATAGTTTGATTATAAACTGCATTGGGGTTAAGGTTGAAAATATGAATAGATATTTTATTGCCATCTTAAGCGTCATACTTTTATAATTATTAGTTTTAGTGGATCTGGAGTGTCTTTTATTGAAAACATTGCGATTTCTTGTAAGAATGTAGATTACTTCATATTCGAAAAAAGTTTATACAGCATAGCTAAAAATATGTAGCTGCTCCAAGTTGAGAACACCAGCTATAACGGATGGGGATCAGACATGTTGATAATATGTCACCCCTATATTGGCTGCATTATCGTCCAAATATGCGATAAACATATGGATGTGAGGCCAGCTGCCGGATGCTACTAGGCATGTTGCCCCATTGATTTTTATGGAGATAAATTGACTTAAAATCACATTCCAAAGTCTATGTATACTTTTAATCGCTTCTGTTTATTCTACGAGTGGAAAAGATTCCTTAGGTATTCAACATATGGCCATATTTCACTCAACGTACACAATGCACAAACCATTGCGCAAGTAGTGCCTGCTTTATTGAGGGCGGGATTGCAGACTGTAAGATACACCTATAAGGCTCGACTGCATCCAAGTCTTCTATAAATCTGTTACTTCAGGGGTGTGAAACAAAATGTATTATCGCACATCGCAATACTGACCTTTGGCATTTTTGCATTACATACTTCAAGATGCCAGGTAGATACCAATGTTGTTGACTTATCACATTCCCGCTCTGACAGTTACGTATTTATTCTGTGAAAACACTTTTTTTATATCCACAGGGACTCGAATCAACTGAAACTCATCCTAGTTTCAACACAAAAGTCGTATAATATACAGTGGAACAGATCTCAGCAATTTTCGAGAAACCGTTCAGAAGTAATTTTATACAATGTATTTTAATGGATGATTTACAATAATTCGGGTTACTTTTTTTTTAAATCTAACACTAAGAAATGGACAGATAGGTGAATGGATGAATCTACTCGTATATAATAGTGAGCTATATGATCTTTATACTTACTTACTCACTGGCACTATCGAACCCGTAGGTTCATGGCTCTCCATACATCCCTATCCTGAGCTAATGCTTCCCAATCATTCCCTGTATAATCTACTTCCCTCAAATCATAGTTAATGTTATTCTCCCACCTCATTCTTGGTCTACCAACTGTGCGTTTTCCCTCTGGTTTTCCTACAATAAGCTTCCATGCAAGTCTTTCATTCCCCATACGTGCAACATGTCCTGCCCATCGCAGTCTACGAGACTTAACTGTTCTTATTATATCTGGCTTCCTATAAAGACCATGTAGTTCATTGTTATGTAGTCTTCTCCATTCACCTGTCTGTTCATCATCTCTATTTGGTCCAAAACTTTTCTTAAGTACTTTATTCTCAAATACTTGTAATCTCCTTTCCTCCCTTAAAGTAAGAGTCCATGTTTCGCACCCATATAATATAACTGGTAGAATAAAAGTTTAATATATTTTTGAGAAATAATAAGAACATTTTCAGTCTCATACATTGAGATGGACAGGACATGTGGAATGAATGGGGAATGAACGGTGGGAAAACCAGAGGGAAAGCGGCCAGCAGGTGAGCAAGGATGAGATAGGTTAACATCATTAACCATGAATTGAGGGAGATGAATTGCAGAGGGAATGATTAAAAAACTCAGGAAAAGGGATTTATAGAGGGATTATGCACGCACAGCCATAATCTTCCGGATTCGATTGTGTTATTGAGTTAATAATTTAGTAAGTTTATTGAATAAGACTACAAAAAGAAACTATTTTGAAGTTCTACAACGTATTGGCAGTTCCATCTTTAATCTATGGATGTGAAACCTGGACATTAACAGATAGTAAACAAATAGAGGCTGCTGAAATGAAGATGTTGAGAGCAATAGCAGGATACCAAAGGACCGATAAAAAGAAAAACGAAGATATAAGAACAGAACTTAATATATTTAATCTCTGTGAAAGAATAAAATCTTATCAAAATACTTATCTTCAGCACGTATTGCGAATGAATGAACAGTGCATACGAAGAAGAATGTATAATTATAAACTAAAAGGGAGAAGAATGTTGGGAAGACCATTGAAGAGACGGAAGGACCAATTCGACCTATAATGAGATCGGAACAGGCCATTGGGCTTAATCCTTGTTGTTGATGATGATAATTTAGTTAGTCAGTTAACACTAACCATATATTTTCTGCCTGCTTAGAACCATGTTATTCCAACCCCATTAATTTAATTGTTAAGGGTTGTAAGGGGTAGTGACGTGTGTATAACCTCTCCTACACAATTCTCATCCTCACCTTCTCGTGGTACAACCCTTTATCACAAACGAGGCTCTAAGGACCGAGTCACGGCGGTATAACCGTTCCATCAGGTACTGAGTAAATGCGGTATCCTAATGTCTGTCCAGATACTAAAAGGTAGCAGCCCTACCACTGGACTACTTAGCGTCGGGCCAGTAACCTGTCCTAAGGAACTTCAAAACTACTTTCAAGTCTCAACACGAAAAAATCCAGAAGGAATTGAAATACGACGACCCACAGCAAAACTTAATGTTTATCTACTATCCAATTCAAAATAATAGCATTGTTTTGATGAAACTGATTTAACTATATAACCTATTTTTTTATCTGCTTAGAACCAAGTTGTTCCAATCCCATTTTTAAAATTGTAATGGAAAGCTTAATTTTTATTTATGATTTTTTTTCTAAAGCCACCAGGTTGTCTCTTATGACATTTTTGGCTTTCTCACCTCGCTTTGGCAGAATTGTAATCCATTTCTTAGATTGGGGCACCTTGAAGGCGGAGTTACGTTACCCCGATAATATGATGGGCGATAAATGATAATGAAGCGCCAGGAGAGTCCTTAACCTAAACTTAATCAAAATTCCAGACCATGGGCAACCACAGAAATAATTCCCTTTAAGAAAAAATCATATGATTTGACCGGGAATTGAACCCGGGACCTCATGAACTCTAGTCAGAAACGCTGACTACTAGCCCATGAGGCTGGTCGAGCATAATTTTATATACTATCCAATTCACAATAATAGCACTGTTTTGAGGAAAGCGGTTTAACATTTTCTGACCAAAAAGTGTACAATTTTATTTGCAAAACTGATACAGAAGATGAGTTAAGAACATCATGGACACCGAAAAAGTTTTTTTTTTAATATAATACTAACCAATCTACGTTAGATAAAGAGAACAAACAAAGTTGGTGTGAGTTACATTGGGTTACATATTTTAAAATCTAAGTGTAAATTTGTAAATTAACAGTATGCTCTACATGAACATTCATAAAACAATAAATAAGATAATCATTCACTAAAGTGACCTAGTTCTTTTTAAAATTAGCCTAGTTCTCAACGGATTTTGCATATCCTTTCGATCAGATGGGTTCTGACAGATTAAAATAAATAAAATAAAATAAAATAATTATTATCATATAAAGTAGGACTGTAAAAACCATAAACTGCTTTACAAACAATGCCAGAATTACTTTAGTAATAAAATAAATTAAGAAAAACCCCACAGTTATTTTTTGAACACTTTAATGTACTGTATAATGTGTACTCTTCAATACTGCAGGTACTGTTTCTTAGTTTAAAGCAGCTGTTTGAAATGTCTACTACCAAGACAAGCTAAAATATATATGCATTGCGAGTTTATGGATCCACTCATTCTTTAAGTGCACTACTTAAGTGATTTTATTTAAATGAAATAGCATGTTCCGTTACGATAATGTAATTATATGTCGTATAGGTCGCTGGCTGTTCCGTGAGTCATTGTTGTTCTTGGGTAAATAAAATACCAATTGGTGGTAATCACTGACTTAAAAATAACGACATATCTGTTGCTACTGAAGAGACATTTCAAATGCTTATATGCACTTAGAAATGATTCTAAGTTAAGCTAAACTCATAACTGACTAAAATTATGAGAATGTATGATTGAAATAATTGATAGTGTTAAAAGTGAATAGATACTGAAGTAGAGCATTAATATAACTTCACCTATAGTTGAATACAGAAGAAGAGGTTTTGTATTATTTTGTTTACTGAATATGCAAGAATCCTCTTTATAAGGATATTATTTTGCATTATTTTTTTGGATGGTGAAAATTAATCTACTTAATAGTCTGGAAATTAAGAGAATTGACATAATTTCAAGGAGTAGCTTATGTAAAAATATAAGTTATGGAGACTTATGATTAAAAAAATAAACAAATACATTCTTTTTGAAGTTTTACGTGTAGCAGACGATAGGAACTATCTCAACACTGATGTAAACAAAAGGAACAGCCTTTTCTTTCAGGTGTATACTAGAGGTTGGAATGTAGAGTGAGAGGTAGCCTTGGGCTGTTAAGACGACAAATAAGTAACAGCCTCCAACAGTCAGATGACAATGCGCGAAATGTACATTTATATTTCTATATACAGAACTAGAGAACGTTTACGTTATACAGCCTAAACAATATTAGTATAACATGTGTGGCTCATAATTAAATTGTAGTACAAGTATAAGTTACTCACCACTTTCGAACCCGTAGGTTCATGGTTGCGCGCACATACACTCTCCATACATC
The DNA here is from genome assembly GCA_030220185.1 of Diploptera punctata. Classification (NCBI taxonomy): domain Eukaryota; kingdom Metazoa; phylum Arthropoda; class Insecta; order Blattodea; family Blaberidae; genus Diploptera; species Diploptera punctata. The sequence goes on from JASPKZ010008887.1 coordinate 4,095,092, forward strand.
CCTATCCTGAGCTAATCCTTTCCAATCATTCCCTGTATAATCTGCTTCCCTCAAATCATAGTTATGTTAATGTTATTCTTGGTCTACCAACTGGACGTTTGTCCTCTTTCTTTCCTACAAGAAGCTTCCATGCAAGTCTTTCATTCCCCATACGTGCAACATGTCCTGCGCATCGCAGTCTACGAGACTTAACTGTTCTTATTATATCTGGCTTCCTATAAAGACCATATAGTTCATTGTTATGTAATCTTCTCCACTCACCTGTCTGTTCATCTCTCTTTGGTCCAAAAATTTTCCTAAGTACTTTATTCTCAAATACTCGTAATCTCCTTTCCTCCCTTAAAGTAAGAGTCCATGTTTCGCACCCATATAATATAACTGGTAGAATAATAGTTTTATATAGTTTCAGTTTAACGTTGAAAGGAGTTGGGATATCAAGAGTCTCTGCAATGCATAATAGCACGCATTTGCAGAATTGAGCCTATGTTTAATTTCCTTCTGCATCTCATTCCTATTTGTGATTATTGTTCCTAGATATTTAAATTCAGCCACTTCCTCAAAATTTCCCTCATTTGTCATTAGCTGTATATTTCCATTATTTAATGAATTTCTACGTGTGACCATATATTTAGTTTTATTGATATTTACTTCCAGTCCTAATTTCTTAGTGTTACTCAATAGTGTGTGCGTGTTGTCCTTTGGTATCTCCTCGCTATCGGCCAATAATACTACATCATCAGCATGAACTAACAGCTTATTAATACCATTGAGTTGTAAGCCTTCCTTATTTCTCTTACAAGTATAAGTATGTATCAAAATTAAAAGCTAACTCTGGATTGTTCCTATACTTTGGTTTTGTAGTTTACAAAAATAAACTTACAAGATAACTGTTAAACCACTGCATGCCAAAACCTATCTTGAAATTTCTTTCAGAGAAGCGTTGTGATGCTCTAAGGCCATTTAAAAAAACTGTCGTTTTCAACTGCAAGGCACTAAAACTCAGCGCCACAAAAATCTCATTTAAACTATAGGAAGTAATACAACTCCCTAATTAAAATAATGGAAATCCCTCACTACCTGCCGTCCGCGACGCCTCCCGCTTCACCTCTCTTCGCTTCTATTCAAGTACGGGGTTCATCTGCTCAGTACAATGGGTTGCCATTCTGGCTTCGATTTCTGTACCTTTCAGTTAAAATGACAGGTAACTTCTTGGACAAGGCCTTGGTACATCACAACGCTTCTCTAGGAGAAATTTCAAAGTTTATTTCTGCATGCAATGGTTGACAGTTCCCTTGTTAGATATTTTCACAGTTTATGATAATTTGGGAGGTAAATCTTATTTCGAAGAATACTTTACGTAAGTTGTTTATAACAAGATTGCAAATAATGTGAAACTAAAGCTGGTGTTTTGTGAATGGAGAAAAAAAAATCAATGTTATGATCAAACACGGTTTGTGTTTGTGTCATCAGCTGCATGAATATGCTGGTTTGGTAATTGTTTCCCATCAACTTGATTTGAATTTCATAAAAACTAAATCACAACTCATGTTTATAAACAACATTGTCCATGTTACCATGTCTTTTTTTATCAAACTAAACATTCTAAAAAAATTAACGCGAGTGTATACATGGGTATACACTGTTTTTGTATGTAGGAAATAATATTCTTATGTGTTTATTTTGAAAGAGAGAGTATCATTTGAGACAAGTTGAGTTGTTTTTTTACTATAACCCACCACAAGTGAAGTTTTAATGGCATTTTTTTAAAGATAGGTCTTATATAAAAATAAAATAATTAATGCCTGCTTAAAACTGATTTATATTACTTACTTACTCACTGGCACTATCGAACCTGAAGGTTCATGGCCGCACGGACATAAGGTCTCCATACATCCCTATCCTGAGCTAATGCTTTCCGATCAATCCCTGTAAATCTACCTCCATCAAATCATATTTAATGTTATTCTCCCACCCCATTCTTGGTCTACCAACTGGACGTTTTCCCTTTGGCTTTCCTACAAGAAGCTTCCACGCAAGTCTTTCATTCCCCATACCTGCAACATGTCCTGCCTATCGCAGTCTACGAGACTTAACTGTTCTCATTATATCTGACTTCCTATAAAGACCATGTAGTTCATCGTTATGTAGTCTTCTCCATTCGCCTGTCTGTTCATCTCTCTTTGGTCCAAAAAATTTCCTAAGTACTTTATTCTCAAATACTTGTAATCTCCTTTCCTCCCTTAAAGTAAGAGTCCATGTTTCGCATCCATATAACTGGTAGAATAATCGTTTTATATATTTTCAGTTTAACGTTTTTTGAAAGGAGTTGCATAATAGCACGCATTTCCAGAATTGAGCATATGTTTAATTTCTTTGTGCATCTGATTCCTATTTGTGATTATTGTTCCTAGGTATTTAAATTCAGCCACTTCCTCAAAATTTCCCTCATTTGTCATTAGCTGTCCATTTCCATTATATAATTAATTTCTATGTGTGACCATATATTTAGTTTTATTGATAATTACTTTCAGTTCTAATTTCTTAGTGTTACTCAATAGTGTGTGCGTGTTGTCCTTTAGTATCTCCTCGTTATTGGCATCATCAGCATAAACTAACAGCTTATTAATACCATTGAGTTGTAAGCCTTCCTCATTCTATAAAGATTTAATGGCATGCTCTAGTACAAAATTAAATAGTAGAGGAGATAGTGCATCTCCTTGCTTCAACCCATTCTGGATTTCAAAAGTGTCCGAAAACTGTTTGCCTACACGCACCCTACTCTTTGTGTCATTTAGACACATTCGTATAAGTCTAACTAACTTTTTAGGAATTCCGGACTCCAGCAGGATACTATATAACTTCTCCCTCTTAACTGAATCATATGCTTTTTTGAGGTCTAGATATAGTTGATGTACAGCACCATTATATTCCCATTTCTTTTCTAAAATCTGTCTTATAATAAAAATCTGATCCGTTGTATACCTGTTTCCTCTAAATGCACATTGGTGATCTCCTAGAATGACATCAATATAGGGAGTAAGTCTGCTTACTAACATATTTGTTAGAATTTTGTACGAAGTTGAAAGTAATGAGATGCCCCTGTAGTTGTTTCAGTCAGTTTTATCTCCTTTCTTATAAATTGGTACGATAAGTGATTCCTTCAGTCATCTGGAAGAGCTTCTTTTTCCCAAATCATACTAAGCAACCAACGTATCTTGTCCATCAATTTTTCTCCCCCTGATTTTATCAGTTCTGCTGGGATCTCATCTGAACCTGATGCTTTATACATCTTCAATTTTTCAATCGCCATTTCAGCCTCTAATGCACCTGGTTCTGCGACTGGCATTTCTGCTGTCTGTAAATTATCCTCCTCAATGTCCTGTTCTGTATGTACATTTAATAGCTGATTAAAGTAACGTTTCCCGCGCCGTAGCCGAGCAATTAAGGTAGGAAGCCTTGGCGCAGAGCTACGGGACTTGCGCTGGTTCGAGTCTCCATGGGGGAAGAAATTTTCTCATGGTATTTCGGCCAGCATGGGACCGGTGCCCACCCAGCTTCGCGGGGCAATTGGGTAGCTACAATAAGTAGCGGCTCCAGGTTGAGGAACCAGCTATAACGGCTGGGGGACTCGACATGCTAACCACATGTCACCCCTACACTGGCTGTTGATCATCTACCTCTGTGATTGACACATGTGGATGTGAAGGGCCAGCAGTCGGCTGGTAAAAGGGCAACCGCTGAAAAGTGGAAAGACCCTCAATCGGACTTAAAGTAACTTTTCCATCTATTTAATATACTCTTGGAATCTGCAATCATATCCCCATTTTCATTCCGAATTATGTTTGTTCTAGCCTGAAACCCTTTCTTCTCTATACTAATTCCCTGATATAATTCTCTAATGTTCCTATTTTCTGCATTCATTTAAAGATCATTAATCTTCTCTCTCAAATATTCCCTCTTTTTACTCTTTAGTAACTTGGTGGTTTCCCGTCTAATACTGCCCAACTGCTCTAAATTTACGTCATTTGGCTCGTGTAACCATTTCATTTTTGCTAGATTTCTTTTCTTTACAATGTCGACACATTCCTCATCAAACCATTTCTTGTTTTGCCTCTTTTTTAAACAACCAATGCTTTCTGATACTGACAATGTAATAGTATCTCTAATAGCCTCCCATTCTTTATTTATATCAGTTCTTCTTCGTTTGCCACATTGTTATCTGAAGATTCCAGTATTTCAAATCTATTAGCAATTTTGATTTGGTATTCTTGCCGCATTTCATCATTTTTCAAGTTTTTTAATTAAAATTTTACAGAATCATCTTTAGCGTTTGTTCCTCTCATAAGCGATAGCCGTTGTCTGATTTTCACTCTGACCAGATGATGATCCGAATTACAGTCTGCCCCTCTAACTGATCTAACATCGATGTTGCTACTGTGCCAGCGTTTGTCCACTAATAGGCCTACATGATCTATCTGGTTCCGAGTTTATCCATCTGAGGACGTCCAGGTGTATTTATGAATATGCTTATGCTGAAATGTTGTGCTCTTAACAATGAGATTCTTTGATGTGGAAATGTGACTAATCTAACCCCGTTGTCGTTACTATATCCATGAAGACAGAATTTGCCTATCGTTGGTCTGAGTATATCTTCCCGCCCCACTTTTGCATTATATTCTCCTAAGAAAATTTTCATATATCGTGAAAGGATATCAAATAAGCATTCTAATTCTTCATAGAACTCATCCTTGATCTTGTCATCTTTATCTTCTGTGGGGGCATGTACATTTACAATTATAAAATCATGTCGTTTACCCTTTAGAATTATGTATGATATCCTATCACTAACAAACATAATATCTCCCATAGCGGATAGGATCCTCCTTCTGACTAAAACACCCGTTCCAAATGCAGGTCTTTCTGCACCCCCGTAGTATAATGTAAAGCTTCCTTATTCTTGACTACCTTCTCCTGGCCACCTAACTTCCTGTAAAGCGACTATATCCAAGGGCGATTTATCTAATTCCCGCGTTAATATCTCTAGTGCACCACTATTGTATAAAGTCCTAACATTTCATGTTCCTAGGAACATGTCCCTGTGTTTGAGCCTTTGGCATGGGTTCCCTGAAGTAGTCCCCGCCCGGAGAACCGAATGGGGGACTATTTGACCTCCGGAAAATTTTACCCCAGTTGAACCCATGTCCGCATTTTTGACGGTTGTATTTTTACGGTGAAAGATCGCCACTCTTTCGACCAAGGTACTTTTTTCGTCTGGCTTATCACCTTCGACCAGTCCGGCATGGGTAACCCTATCGGCAGCAATGCTACCGCAGGCATAGCTCTCAGGATCATTTAAGCACGCAAGCCACTCCACCACGACAAGGTAAAGATACCATGGAGGGTCTGATATATATGCGCAGTAGTAATTGTGAGTTTTGTTTTCAGTGTGGTGAATTTATAATATGATATATCTGACAAATAGCCTTTGTAGACTAAATATGTAATTGTACCTATATAAATATTAAATACAAAATGTATAGCCTAATATGAGTAGGGTGTGTATAGGCAAACAGTTTTCGGATACTTTTGAAATCCACAATGGGTTGAAGCAAGGATATGCACTATCTCCTCTACTGTTTAATTTTGTACTAGAGCATGCCATCAAATCTTTAGACGTTTAGAGGATGAAGAAGGCCTACAACTAAATGGGTAATAATAAGCTGTTAGTTTATACTCATGATGTAGGCCTAGTACTATTGGGCGATAGCGAGGAGATATTCAATGTCAACACCCACACACTACTGAGTAATACTAAGGAATTGGGACTGGAAGTAAAATATCAATAAAACTAATATATGGTCACACATAGAAATACATTATATAATGGAAATGAACAGCTAATGACAAATGAGGGAAATTTTGAGGAAGTGGCTGAATTCAAATAATCACAAACAGGAAAGAGATGTACAAGGAAATTAAACATAGGCTCAATTCTGGAAATGCGTGTTACTATACATTACAGAGACTTTTGATTTCTCAACTCCTTTCAAAAAACGTTAAACTGAAAATATATAAAACTATTATTCTACCAGTTATATTATATGGATGCGAAACATGAACTCTTACTTTAAGGGAGGAAAATAGATTACGAGTATTTGAGAGTAAAGTACTTAGGAAAATTTTTGGACCAAAGAGAGATGAACAGACGTGACTGGAGAAGATTGCATAACAGTGAATTACATGGTCTTTATAGGATGCCAGATATAATGAGAACAGTTAAGTCCTGTAGACTACGATGGGCAGGAGATGTGGCACGAATGGAGAATGAAAGACGTGCAGGGAAGCTTCTTGTAGGAAAACCAGAGGGAAAACTCTGAGTTGGTAGACCAAGAATGAGGTGGGAGAATAACATTAACTATGATTTGAGGGAAATAGATTATACAGGGGACGATTAGAAAACATTGGCTAATTATAGGGATGTATGGAGAGCTTATGTCCGCGCGGCCATGAACTTACGGGTACGATAGTGCCAGTGAGTTAGTTAGTTAGTTAAAATGTATAGTATATATTTTCAAATAGATTTTGTAGATTAAATATCCCGCGATATACCTACAGGGTAAAACGCAGGTTAGGTACACCAATGTGTTAAAAGAAAAATTGAATATATTATTATAAAAAAAAAAAAGAGAGAAAAAAAGGACATATAAGCTACAGTAATGAGTATTGTAGTACCTTTGGCTGGATAATAAATATTCGACCATTAGTAACAGTGGCTTTACTGAAAGATGACATTTTAAAATAGGTTGTAGAGGCCATGAGGATTGTTTTCTCTCATCGTAACTGTACACATAGGGTACAATTAACAATATATATATATATATATACACACACACACACTGGACCAAAGAGAGATGGACAGACAGAGGAATGGAGAAGACTACATAACAATGAACTACATGGTCTTTATAGGAAGCAAGATATAATAAGCACACTTAGTCTGGTAGACTGCGATGAGAGGACATGTGGTAGATATGGGGATAAAAGAGGGTCATGGAAACTTCTTTTAAAAAATCCAGAGGGAAAAATCCCAGTTGTTAGACTAAATATGAGGTGGGAGAATAACATTAACAATGGTTTGAGGGAAGTATATTATTCTTGTAAGCCCATGTTTCCCTTAACAGAGATTTAGGCGCTCTTCGCCTACAGGGAAGGATTTGAACCATACTAATTTAGTTACACTTGTTTCCGTATAGATGTCATTGGAGTAGCCCGTGGTCAGCTTTCCGCCTCATACTGACATCTAGAAAACCAAGGTATTACTAGGACGGGAAAATTCGATAAATTTTCTTAGAGGTCTTTTCATTCAGGCTTGAGGATCTTTTACGAGCCTGAAAATCTTCAAACTCGGGACCCACGGCTTAAAGTCTCTCCCGGAGGACTTGCTCCTTGGATTTTTCCATATTAAAAAAATCCATCGGACCACGACCGTTTTTGAACCCGCGACCCTCGGGACCAGAGGCAAGTATATTATACAGAGAATGATTGGAAAACATTCACTCAGGATAGGGATGTATGGAGAACTTATGTCCTCGCGGCCATGAACCCACGGGTTTTATATATTTAATAAATTAACTTTTATAAGATTCATGATGTGTTCCGTTGAGGTTTATTCAAAATTAATATAAAATTATGGAATATTCACCTGAAAGGTCCGTCTCCTCAACTTAATTAATCATTTAACTGTAGCGCTTTCGGGACTTGTCCCATCATCGGCAGGATTCAAAACTGGTGTTTCACTGAAGATCTGGTAGAGGGGGTTGCATGTACTGGGTTCGTTTTCGTTTATCAGGCTGTCGTTGTGAGCTGCTTTCATGATTTCCATCTCTTCGAGTACGTTTATCTTCGCTGGATTATTTTCTCTGTGCATTACTGTTAGGGTGTTTTCAATATTTAACATGCGATGTCCTTCATCGATAACGTGTTTTGCATAGCTTGATTTCCCTTCTGCGTGGGAGTTTTAACATCAGATTCAAAGAACATTTTCGAGACTTCATTCACGCAGAAGGGAAATCAAGCTATGCAAAACACGTTATCCATGAAGGACATCGCATGTTAAATATTGAAAACACCCTAACAGTAATGCACAGAGAAAATAATCCAGCGAAGATAAACGTACTCGAAGAGATGGGAATCATGAAAGCAGCTCACAACGACAGCCTGATAAACGAAAACGAAACCAATACATGCAACCCCCTCTACCAGATCTTCAGTGAAACACCAGTTTTGAATCCTGCCGATGATGGGACAAGTCCCGAAAGCGCTACAGTTAAATGATTAATTAAGTTGAGGAGACGGACCTTTCAGGTGAATATTCCATAATTTTATATTAATTTTTAATAAATTAAATAATAAAATAAAATTAAATAGTCGGCCGCGGTGGACTAGTGGTTATGCTCCTTGCCTCTGGTCCCGAGGGTCGCGGGTTCAAACCCGGCCGGGGTCGATGGATTTTTTAGGACGGAAAAATCCAAGGAGCAAGTCCTCCGGGAGGGACTTTAAGCCGTGGGTCCCGAGTCTGAAGATTTTCAGGCTCGTAAAAAATCCTTAAGCCTGAATGAAAAGTCCTCTAAGCAAAATTTACCGAATTTTCCCGTCCTAGTACTACCTTGGTTTCCTAGATGTCAGTATGAGGCGGAACGCTGACCACGGACCACTCAAATGACATCTATACGAAAACAAGTGTAACTAAATTAGTATCGTTCAAATTCTTCCCTGTAGGGGGAGAACGCCCAAATCTCTGTTAAGAGAAACATGGGCTTACAAGAAGAAGATAAATTAAATTATTAATAGACCATCAGTTACATTAAAAATATTGCTCAACAATGATGAGAAACATTTCCTCTTTGAACTTCTAAAAGGAATCTTACATAAGCGAGTTATACTCCGCCAGTTGGTTGGTTTTGTACAATACTTACTTTATGCAATCCCTGCGTGACGGATATTTTAATTTTTCACAATAATTAAAGTAATCTTGAATTGAGGAAATGAAAGAAGTGTAGCAGCTAAAATCTTTCAATGTTCAATTTGTAGTGAAGTAACTGAAGCTGGAAGTTTATGATTTATCGTGTATCGCAGTAAATTACAGTCTATTTTTTATTAGATAAATCCAAATGGTGAAAAGCAATTCATAATCTATATGGGAACTTTATGAGCTTTTATTACATTGTTTCGTTTCATAAACAAGATATAACTTTATTACATGAAAATCGGGCCAGAGTCAAAAAGTCACGGCCTTCGTACTAAAAAAGTCGTTAAATCGTTAAAAACATGGACACTTTTATTGTGTAACCAATTCAACTTTCATCAAGTACACATGACATACGACCGGCAGATGGACCAATGACACACACACACACAAACCACATACACACAAACTATAAGGAAACTGATCCCACTACAGGACTTAGGAGTCCCTTTGTTGTAATAGAAAGTTAAGGCTCCAGTTTTCTGTAGACAATAGACACTTGATGACACATACAATAATATTTGTCAGTCCTGCGTGACGGCAGCCTTTACCCCCAGAACATGAGTTTGGTACTCATTTCCGTTAGAGACTGAGTCGGCCGCAGGGCCATGGTGCCACCAGAAGGTTTGGATCAGTTTTAAAATCCTGTTGCCTTCACCAACAATGTTATGGCGTAGCCCCGTATGTACAGGCCCTACTGTATACTGGCTTCACATTATATAGGAATATACATACTATAGATAGATAAATATATAATGCAATAAATCTTTCATACATACAACAATACATGAATACATGCATATATACATACATACGTACATACACATATACATATCTAATGTTCGTTAGAGAAAAAGAAAACTGGAATATATATTTCCTGGATAAAGGTATATATAGGGATTGTGGGTAACGAACTTGCAGATAAACTGTCAAAAGAAGCTGCTGAAGACGAAATAGTACAGATCGTTTATAACAAAATTCCAAAATCGACTATTGTAACGGAAATGAAGGAAGCAGAACTACACGAATGGCAACACAGGTAAAGCCACAGAGTACCAGAGAAGAAAGTGGACAAGTTTCGCGTACTGCCACAAGCGGCGCTAGTGTAGAACAACTAACGAAATATAAAATATTTCGATTTTTTTCTGGTACTAATAAGAAATTCAGCACCATTTGGTGGTAAAATTATGAATTATAATTATATAACGCCATCTGGTGAATAATTATGGAATTGAACTTTTATAGGAATAAATAACATATTAATCAATCTTAAAGTAAAGCGATCCCACAACAGACCCGGAGGCCCTTGGGATAGTAGGAGGTTAAGGCTCCCACTTTTTCTAGACAATCGACACTTTATGTCAGCCGGGTTGTCAGCCCTGCGTGACGGCCGCCTTTACCCCCAGAACAAGCGTCTGGTACTCGCCGTAGCGTAGTGGTTAAGGCACTGAGCTACAAGCCGGAGGGTCGAGGGTTCGAGTCCCGGTGGGGTCAGGATTTTTAAACTGACCCAAACCTTCTGGCGGCACTATGGCCCTGGGGTCGACTCAGCCTCTAACTGAAATGAGTACCAGACGCTTGTTCTGGGGTAAAGGCGGCCGTCACGCAGGGCTGACACCCCGGCTGACATCAAGTGCCGATTGTCAAGAAAAAGTGGGAGCCCTAACCTCCTACTACCCCAAGGGCCTCCTGAGGCCTGTAGTGGGATCACTTTATTAATCAATCTTAAATTATTGAATTATTTGTACCCAGCCTCTCAGACCTAAAGATTTTCTTTAATTTAAACAGGAGGGAAGAATGGAAATAAATAAAACATGTTAATTTATTTTCGTTTATTAAAATTTAAAAACGTGCATTATGAGCTCTTTTAATAAATATGTACAACTGACCTACCCCCTTATTCTCACATACATATTTTAGACAATATTTATTAGAGAACCTTAGCCATGTCGTACATCTGAAATCCATTATAAAGTCACATTTTTAAAATGTTTATTAGAAATGGCTGTACACTAACATCACTCTTCCTATCCTAACAAATCTTAGAATTTTATCACATCTAATAGGTTTATCATAAGTAATGCCACGACTGATTTCCAATTTATCTAGAGAATTTGGAAATCAAGAGTGGCATTTGTTAGGACTATTTAACGAATAAAATTAAACTGTTTACTCACAATTCATTATTTAAATATAGATATTTTAAAATATTTATATATTTAATGTAAACGGCGATGTTTGAAAACAAATGAGAAACGATTGGTACGCTTCGTTTGCTTCTATTGTTGATCACTGCAACCAGATCATATTATTTATTGCCAAAGGATCGCAATGTTGTAAGAATGCACCCTAGTGGAGAAATTTACCCACGTTATAGGTATGAATTAATGTATGATGTCCTATGATGTAAATATGTCAATTATATTTTTCTGCAACGTCATTTACTGGAAAACAATTCGTTTAAGAAAGTGCAAATAGTGGTTTCTTTTTTTATTGTGGTATAATCAATTGTTACAAATGTTCTTATATTATCTCTCGCATGCGCTTTTTGTTGACATTCATGCACTATATATACAATCTGGTAGCCGTATTTCTTAGAAGGTCAGTCACTGCAAAATATTGTTATGACCTATTCAGAATGTTAAAAAGGAGGTGCTTTCTTTATTATGACTATTTAACTCATGCCCCAAATGGGACTCAATGACCAATCACATTTCAATGATTTCTGTTTTACAACCAATCAGAGTCGTGTTTCACGAAATATTTATGAGTGTTATAATTACCATATTAAAGAAAGCTCCTCCTTTTTAATATTCTGAACAGGTCTGACCATTATTTTGCAGTGACTGAGCCTGTGAGGAATACGGCTACCAGATTGTATATATAGTGCATGAATGTCAACACATGCCGCATGCTGGAGTTAATATAAAACATTTGTAGCAATTGATTATACCACCAAAAAAAGAAACCACTGTTTGCACTATCTTAAATGTATTTGTTCCCAGGTAACAATCCAGAAAAATATAATTGTCATATTTACATCATACGACATCAGAAATGAATTAATATACAGTTTGATGTGTTTCATTTTTTCTCCACTAGAGAGCATTGTTACAATATTGCGTTCCTTTGGCAATAAATAGTAGGCTATGATCTGGTTGCAGTGATAAAAAATAGAAGCAGATGAAGCGTACCTACCGCTTCTCATTTGTTTTCAAACATCGCCGTTTACATTAAATATATAAATATTTTAAAATAACTATAGTTAAATAATGACGTGAGTAAAAAGCTTAATTTTATTCGTTAAATAGTCCTAACAAATGCCACTCTTGATTTCCAAATTCTCTAGATAAATTCACTCCTCACTTCGTGAGTCGTGAATTTATCGATAATTTGGAAATCACTCGTGGCATTACTTATGATATACTTCAGTTGATAAATTCTAGGCGAACACGACTGTGATTGGTTGTAAATAAAAAAATCATTTAAATTTGATTAGTCCTTGACTCCCATTTGGGGCATGAGTTAAATAGTCTTTGAAAATAGATTCACATTAAAAACGTAAACAAGCTTCAATTTACTTACAAATTAGAGTAAAATAAAATCTAAGTAATGATTTTAACTTTCGATAATATATAATTTCTACAGTACCGTCTACGTAGAACGAAAGGATAGCAGTTAAAAATTTAAATTTACAAAATGGCTAATTTCACATAATTCCGAGTGAACACGTCGTGTGCCTTGCATTTGTTTTATTTAGTTACGTATTCTGTTACTACGAAACAGCGCTACCATTGTAGTTTGCTCATTGTAGTTCATCGTAAACGACCGAAATTTTTTAGATGTCACTGTACTCAGTTTTCCCTTTATTCGAGTGCTCTGTGGGTAGAGCAACACCAGATCGTTCTTTCCTACCGTCACAGACAGACTAAAGCTCAAGTTACCGGCAACATCCGAGTTCACTACTGTAATTACGGGACATGGTAAATCAAGAAGTTATTTTCATAGTTTCCATCTACTGGATGATCCAACCTGCACACGTAATAGAGCGCAGCAAACTGTTAACCATTTAATCTATGAATGCTACGACACAATACAACAAAGATAGCTATTAATATCCAGAAATAAGAAAACATGGTGGAAACTGGCCGGTGACTAATCAAGAAATTGTAACTAGACACTTGAGATGTTTTCACAGGTGCATCCGCTCAATTAACTTATAAATATTTAATATACACAATCTTGTATAGAAAGATGATAGGAATTTAGATAGTTTTGTAAATATCCGAGTTAGTCAAGTTCGATTACATGTTAATTGATGTAAAAGAAAACATGTAGCGAAATGTAAAATGTAATGTAAATATGTAATAGAAAACATATAATATGTAATATTACTGATGTAATGTGGCACACAAACAAATTAAAACATTTAAAAGATACATACATAAAATAGAAATAAAAAGACGGATAACTGGATAGAACATGAATTACAGGAATACAATGAAGTCATCGAAGAAGCGGCATTGGAATGAAATCGTCAAAGACAAAAAGGAAGAGCACAACAAGCCTGTAAAATAACCATATAGGACGAAACATAAAATATAAGAATAACTTAAAAGCAAATCTTCACCTGGGGTAAAAACAATGGAAATGAAACTAATTTTATTGGAATCAGTATAATAAAATACCAATTTTCCCTAAATTTCATAACTCTACAAAAATAAACACATGTGATACAGAGCACAGAGCATGAGTTTAAGCAGTAAAAAAACTTACATTCTGTCAGTGACTAGTTCAAGCACTAGATGAAAAACTATGTTGTTTGTTATTGCTTCCTGCAACATATTTCCAGAATCTCTTTTTGTTTTTATACAGGAACATGTGTGGCACAAAAATGGTAGGCCTAGTCATTGAAAAATGTTGGAAACACAAATTTGCAGTACACCACCCTCACTTCAAAACGGCTGCGTTTGACAGTTTTGACACTTTCCTTGTACATTTCGGATACAGTATTCCGTTGTGTTTTGGAAGTGTTGCTCACCCTGGGTGTCAATCCAGCTAGCACCCAATCAAACCGGTGCGCCTATTGGAATCTTGGAGAAAGATCTGATGGTAAACAAGTGATTGCATTTTTATTGTATTGTTGCGTTGCTACAATGTATAAGAATAATCACCAAAATTATTATCAAAGATGTATCTAATCATTTGATTGTAAATTCGAAATAAAAAAATCTGTCCAAATGTTGCAACTCATTAGTTGTATTTGGTAGTATGATTTTCACCACTACTTTTTCAATGCTATAGTCCCCTTCTTCTAATTAGTTGTTTTATTATATTTCCGTCGCAGTGAACACCATATGAGTCCAACAGCAATGGATTGCAAGTTGCAGAGTTGGGAAGGAATAATTCTTGTAGGAATTCTCTCCATACGTTTTTGTCATTTTTCCCGACGTAGTCCACTTTATTACAAGGTTGTCAGCCTGGAAAATGCGTTCAACAACTATTGCGTTAATAACTTGAGGTTCTTGAACAATCAGTAGTAACTTCGGCATCAGTTTTCCAGCTCTTGACTCCACCGGCATTATAGTGTATGAGTGAGTAGTCGCCCCTTTTGATTGCACAACACCGTACACTTTACTGGCTCCTTGACATTCTAACGTTCTGCCGAAAGACATCTCCTTATTGAAACAAATTTCATCTGCATTAAAAACCTGTTCATCAGTGTATTTGTCCATAAGTGATGTGAACTCACGTCTGAAGGTTAGTATTGCTTTTTCAATAACTGTCGTGTTATGTACCTGACGCTTTGTCACATATGATGTTATTTTGTGGCTGACAATCTTATAAAACTTTTTAAACCTATGTAACCAGGAAGGACTTGCTTTGAATTCTTCGAATTTTGTTGGTGCACACTTTTCATTTTAGTTATAACATAATTTTGTTGCTCAACTGCTTGATTCATTTTGTAGAGTTGGCTTTCGTTTGTTAGCCATGAGAATCTGTGTTTCATACTGCTCCATGACCTACGGTTACCGATACTCAATCACGTTAAATTTTTCTTACCCGGGATGCGTATGGAGGGAACGCACAATAAAGAGAACGAGAATGCTGTAAAGTATTCGATTCTTCTTCTGACGAGGCAATTTTTTTCTTCTGATTCGCTTTGTTGTACATGAGGCATGTCACCATCGTTATCTCGCGGTTCATTTTCATCTATGTCCAGAGTATGAATTTCTTCAACTGATTAAGTTTCATAACTCTTTATTGGGTCATACATAACATCAGCAACTTCAAGCTCCTTTCACGACACCCAGTACGTGTAACTCCGCTCTACCAGATCTTCAGTGAAACACCAGTTTTGAATTCTGCTGATGATGGGACTAGTCCCGAAAGCGCTACAGATAAATAACTAACTAATAAAGTTGAGGGGAAGGACCTTTTAGGTAAATATTTCATAATTTTATATTTCAATTTTGAATAATACCCCAACGGATCTTCGTCATGAATCTTATTAACGTTGATTTCACATTTTGTCTCTTTATAACCTCTTTCTGTTAGTTTAGCGATAACGTTAACCAATGTATTTACAGGGTTCATCTTCTCCACTAACTATAAGCAAACAGAACACTCACAATAGCACAACACAACTGACAGCACGCCTAGAACAGTATTATCGCCTCACTATGCTGCTTAACAAGCGGCTCGCTTTGTTTCCCCGCAGCTGTTATATGTTATTAAAATACAAAGATCCCGAGTACTGCTACTACCACGATGTTGCCACATTGCTATTCTTCCCTTAGTTTCAACTAAAATTCGGAACGTGGAGCAGTCGATCCAGTTATAAAATTGTATACGGTAATTAATTGTTATAATTATCAGTGATGTATTATGATATGCAGCTCGAATAATAATACAGCATATCTACATATTATATTTGTTTAATATATAAGTGATTTCAACATGTGACGGTCATGGGAAAATATTTCAGACCGAATGGATAATGTGATACAAAAGGAAGAACCTGTTAATAGTTCAAGAAACAACAAATTACATGCACAGACTCCTAGTAAGCAGTGTCAGCAGTTGGTTTGTAATTAATGTTTATGGTTATATTAAAGAAAACAATCTCGGAAGAGGGCCTCTTAGATAAACTTTGCTATTCTTCCCTCAATTAAAACTCGGAACGACGTGGAACATTCGAACCAGTTATAAAATTGTATACCATAATGAATTGCTTTAATTATCAATGGTTTATTGTGATATGTAGCTTGAATAATAATACAATATCTACATATTATATTAGTTTAATATGTGATTTCAACATGTGGTGTCCATGCGAAAATATTTCAGACCGAACAGCTAATAATAATAATAATAATAATAATAATAATAATAATAATAATAATAATAATAATAATAATAATTGTTTATTTTTACTTGATGGAATTAAGCAAGTAAACCTTTTCTTCACCTTCACCAGGATTAAATTATACGGTTATTAACAATTATGAATTAGGCCTACCTACTTTTAAATTATGAATACCTATACAAATGCAGATGATAAGGAAAGTAGAAGGGTAAATACGCAGATATAAATTAGAAGTTTGAGTAGGTGTATGGATGGATGAGTGTATGAACGATTTTTTAAATTTTCGCTTCATCTTAACATCTTAACAATATTTTAAATACATACACACACACACATATATATATATATATATTTGGGAACATAAAGATTGTATTGTTTTGAATTGTAACTGAACTTTTGCTGTACATAATATTTTGAGAAATAAAGGACAGGGAGCTGCGCCTTTTATGGTCACCATCAGGCACATAAACAAAGGTCAAATTTGACCTAGTCCCGGGACCGACTATTTCGACCAGGGGCTTTCTGCGGTTTCACATGGTACAATGGTAAATGTCGAAATAGACCCAAAAGCCCACCGCAGCGTCATTAGCTACTAATTTAACACTCAACATTTAAACAACCGGGGCAAATGGGCTCAAATCTTGGAACCCGGAGTTCCACTTTCTTCATGAGAGGAACCGAAGAGTTGATCCACCAGTGGAATCTTTGTATCTTCGTGTTAACACCCACTTTTCTCGTCGATTTTGCTAGTTTAACGTATTACTTTTTTAATGTATTGTTATAAATACTATGTCGATTTTAGATCCGAAAAAAAACCTCTAACCGTTAACACACATACATTGATATATATATATATATATATATATATATATCCTTGGATTTAACAATATTTCTGACATCTTCGTGCACCCATTTAAAAATTCGATAATCTATCTTCATTTGTATCTATTTTTCGAAGGCCCTTCCTTGGCCATGTTGCCATGGGTCCATGTTAGTTTTGCTCTTCTTCTCTTTCTTCTTTCTGTAGGATTCCATTCATAAATCTTCTTCGGAAATCTGTCTTCCATCATCTTTTTCATATGAGCAAACCGTCTTAACTGTATTGTTTTAATAGCTTCTTCTAGAGATCATTCACTTTAATATTTTCTCTTGAAACATTATTTTCTCTTTCCTGGAATCCTTGCTGATTGGTTACTCAAAAGAAAACTGGCAGCTGGATTGTTACCTGGATAAATTATAAACAACAATTCGCGGGGGAGTCACCTTCCCTTTTAGAGACATTCTTATCCAATCTGTGTTTAACGAACAGTGTAGGGAGAAGAAGTAAGAAAAATATGTATGACTAACGTTTTCTTCTGTTGATGTAGGTGTTCATATCATAGTAAATCCATTGCTGCACCTCTTCATACCCTACTACTCTTCTCATGGGTAACTGACTCTATATATTGTGACAGTGATTTTCGGTGTCTACTGTATAGGATCGATGAAGATACCTAGGAAGACCAAGAAAATGTTGGAAACATCAGAAATACCTTTCAATTTACAGAAAAGACCAAATGGACGTACACTGGAGTGTTATAAATGAACATAATTATGATGAATAAAACACTTGCCCGATTTCTCGTCTAGTTATTGTTTGGACATGGAAGTACTGGCAGCTTGTTTTCAGCACCAACTTCTAGGATAATTACATATACTGTAGTAGAGTAAATAATACTCGTTACTTCAGTCTTGAAGTGTACAGTACTCTTTGCGGAACTAATTGAAATGTCTCCAGATGACAGCCCGTTTGCATACGCCTGTCAACTCCACATTTTATGACATGCAAGACTACAAAGAATTAAAATAAAATTTATAAAACTGTTTTGCTGCTGCAAGGAGTTTCAATTGCAATGAAATTCAACTTCTCTCAATTGTCCCTCACGATTTTAATAGCATTATATAATTTTAAATTACATTGCAATGCAGTCGGCGACTTGAAAGCGCTTACTCCCTTACACTTGGCAATATTATTACAAGCTCTCTATATTATATAGACCTGATTTATAGCTTTCCCGCCCAATAAGGGATACTCTAAAGGTGATAGAACTGCATTTTGATTAAAATAAGTTACACGTGGCATACAGTACATCATGTGATCATCGCACAAACAACAAAGGGATAAAACACACAGAATATAGCTAAACTTAATCTTTTAGATAATGAAACAAGGCCAACACGCTAGAACTAAGCAAAGTAAGCGAATTCCTCAGCAAGTCGAATTTATGGTCCAATTTTGCTGGTTTATATTTTTTCATACAATTTTATAAACATTACGTTCAAGAATATCTGCGGATTTGCGTACAAAAATTCAATCTAGACATTAAAGAAGAAATTATATGAAGTAAATTTCCATGATTTTGATGTACTTCGCGTTTGAGCAAGTTATCAATGATCGTTTCTGGCTGCATGACACACATAGCGAGTTCATGTTAGGCAAACCATAAATCTGATATTTTTCAATATTAA
Organism: Diploptera punctata; assembly: GCA_030220185.1. Lineage (NCBI taxonomy): Eukaryota > Metazoa > Arthropoda > Insecta > Blattodea > Blaberidae > Diploptera > Diploptera punctata. Next base: position 4,113,994 of record JASPKZ010008887.1, read on the forward strand.
GAATTATGATGTTTCACTTCTAAGTTAGTCTTTTATCTAGGCTTTATAGATGTGATATCGGAAAAAAAAAACTACTTCGACTTAAAATACTCGAATACTGTTATTTTTTCTGTGATGGAAAGAGAACCTACCATCAATTCCCGACAAAGTACTGGATTTTAAAAATTGCTAGATCAGGCCTACATACTTTCTTGACCACAAGGGTAAGAAAGACGTCTGATGAGTTATCAGTCCAATGCTGATACGATCTCCGAGACAACACGAACATTTAAGACAATACTCTTGCACACATACATAATAAGAAAGGCGAATAAGAATCTGATGGCTAGATAATGCTCGTGGGTTTTTTGGGCTTGAAGTGATCTGACATTTCTTTTATAGGCAAGAAAAAATTCACCGAGAAAACTTCTCCCGACAGGGGATCGAACCCGGTCCCGTTCCCTCTGAGACAATGTTATCCCTAAACCATAAAGTTGGATGACTTTGTTTATGTAAACAGAGGGAGGGGGTGTAAAAGTGGAGAAAAGAGTGAAACAGGGGAAACGTAAAAAAATTAAACAACACCAAGGCGGGGCCATACTATGAAGATTTGCAATACACTGTAACGAAATGTGTGACAAAGGGGAAGCATGAGTAGCAAACTGTTACGGAATTAGAAGAATGGTTCCGAGAAATGAGAGGGGCTGTTGTAAAGCCAAGCCTCACTGACCTCGAGATTCCGCAAGACATACCAAAAATATCAGGCGACGTTCCACCAACCGAATAGAAACTGTAGCAAAGGTGAAATAGTCTTGTGGCTATCTATCTAACCTCAACAAACACTACTGTACATGTCACAAGTTTCATTTGCCCTTTAGAATCAACTTTTTGTTCACAAAGATATATAAGATAGCTGAACTTTTAACTCTTCCCTCTGAAAAGAACGACAAACTCCCATGATAGCTAGATCAAGTCTCCCAACTCTCTCTCTCTCTCTCTCTCTCTCTCTCTCTCTCTCTCTCTCTCTCTCTCTCTCTCTCTCTCTCTCTCTCTCTCTCTCTCCCTCTCTCCATATATATATATATATATATATATCCATCCACAGTAATTCTGCCCGAAGGCAGGTCCTTCACTGCAATCATAGCATTTTCATGCTGTGCTTGCAGCTTTACTAGGGAATTGTAGGTGTGGTAGTTTCCCGTTGCTTTCCACAATATATATATATGTGTGTGTGTGCGTGTGTGTGTTCGCAAAAAAAGCTAATTTAAGATTTTAAGAAACCTACGCATATGGGTAAATGATTATTTACGAATCAATACAATCACAACCTAGGAACTGACTGATAAGGCATTACGGCATGATAATGAACTACAAGTGAAAGAAGAAGAAATATGATACATACATAGTATTCTGCCCAAAAGCAGGTCTTTCGCTACAAACTCAACATTCTCCACTCTTTCTTTAACTCAGCTTTCCTTTTTGTATAAAAAACCATTCATTTTAATATTGTCTATCATCTGATGTCTTTTTCTGCCTCTAACTTTCTTTCCGTTGACCATTCCTTCTAGGGCATCCGTCAGCAGACAGTTTCTTCTTAGCCAGTGGCAAATCCAATTTATTTTCCTCTTCTTTATGAGTTCCAGCAATGTCCTTCTTTCACTCACTCTGTCTAGCACATATTTATTATTTTATTTTGTCTGTCCATTTTATATGTTCCATCCTTCGCCATATCTACATCTCAAAAGCTTCCAGTCGCATTTCCTCATTCCGTCATAATGTCCACGTCCAGATACACAATACAATGCTACACTCCACACAAAGCCTCTTGCATAATTCTTTTACCAAAGGTCCGCAGAAAATGCTTCTCTTCTTGTTAAAAGCATATTTTGCCATTGTTATCCTCTGCTTTATTTCTTGACCGCACTTCATGTTACTGCTGATAGTACAACCCAAGTATTTAAAGCTCTCCACTTGCTCAATGGCCTCATCTTTTAATCCCCGTGTTTATCTTCTTTGGTTTCCACAGTGAACCGATATCAGAACCTACAAATTTAATAGTCCTAGAATAATTTAATAAAAGTATTTGAAAAAATCCAGAAATCGAAAGAGCCCAGGTACAGATAATTTGAAAGTAGAGTTGTTTAAATATGAATGACTCATTCCATAACTTCAATTAAATAATAAAGCCAAACAGTTCGAACATCATCTGGCCATCATAATCATCATCATCATCATTTATGCCATGTGTTTTCATCTTCATGTTATGTTGAGCTGATCACATGTCATTGTGTGTAAAAAATGCGTGTGATCCATAGTTTAAAATCCCTCTCCCGACAGGTCGTGCCACTATAAGACCCAGGTGGCGTGTGGCACGTAAAAATACCTATAAGGTGAGAGGTTAAACTGCATTAATGAAAAAATCAATATTTATAAAGCTAAATGTAGAGCATCATCAACATCATTATTTAGGTTTAGGTCGTTTGAGCCTGTTCCTATGTGATCTCAAGATGTGATTGATCAGTGTATCTTAATTGTAATTTTTTTCATATTCCGGTGCATCTTAATTGTGTTTTTTTTATATTCCGAAGTCCTTTAGGTTCATACTGCAATGTTAATATAGGAAAGCGAGATGTGTACATTCTTTGGACATGTTGTAACCAATTGCACTGATAATTCTGAATTTCTTCAACTATATTTTGAACTTTTAATTTGGCGCGTATATCTGTGTTTATTTGTTTGTACATTTTTGTCAAACATGGAACTGGACGTACATACAGTTAGTGTAGATAGTATCGGTACACTTAAAAATAACACAGACAGAAATAATTAATTCCATTATTTCTTCACTACTTACAAAAACAAAAATATACACCTTTAAATTGAACTCTATGAAGTTAAATACACGCAGTTTCCTCTGTTTTAATATGACAATTAACGAGTAAAAAAAATAATTTGTATATGAACAACAAAAATTAACCAACAAAAAGTATTGGTACAGCATTAAGTTTTGGTCAACAGTATGTTCACATGAAGTCTAGTGGGGGGGTGGGTCTGGTAGTGTTGTTATTCACTCTAGCCTTGAGTACTTTGTTCTGGCTGCAGATTAAGTTGGAATGGGGCGCAAAGGTAGAAATACTACAGTAGAAGAAATTAAATTAATTATTGGTTTGCAAAATCAGTTTAAATCGCTAAATGGAATTAGTGAAATAATTGGAAGGCCAAGACCAATCATTCAGCATATAAGTTAATTGATAGAGGTGGCAAACGAAAATCTTTGGAAATAGTCACAGATCAGAACGTCCTATAAAATTATATGTTAATGTTGAAAAAGCATTAAATGGGAAAAGTAGTGTCCCTAAATTAGCAGCTAGTATCAAGAATGACTTTAATATTAGTATTTCTGCTAGCAATGTTCGTAACAGTCTATGGGCTAACGAATTGCATGGGAAAACAGCACGTAGAAAATGCTTAGCAAGTGAAGAAAGCTAAAAGAAACATTTGAACTTCGCTAAAACACACATGAACAGCCCCAAAGAATTTTGTAAAAAAAAGTAATTTATACTGACTAACCTAAAATCAACATTTCCCGTTCAGATAGAAGAAGAAAAGTCTGGAGGAATTAAAATAAAGGGCTACAAAAGCAAAATCTTCATCCCACTATGGAACATTGTGGTGGTTCTTTATTAGTACGGGGATACACGAGTACTTCTGAGTCGGGACCTTGCATTTTATCGATGGTGCGATTGATCACAAACAGTATATGAACAAACTGAAGACCAATCTTCATATCTCTGCAGAGGAAATGTGAATTAAACAAGGTTTTGTATTTATGCAAGATAATGATCCCAAACACATCGGTTTGAATACGCGTTTTTGGATTTTGTATAACGCACCAAAGTACATGGGAACGCCTCCCTAATCTCCGGACATAAACCCCATTGAAAATTTATGGGAATATCTGAAAAGGAGAATTCGTTCAAGGCAGGTTTCCAACAAGCAAGACCTGAGAAACGCTTTGGAAGAAGAATGAAGAAATATACATTCTTCAGTAACATCAAATTTACTCGGGTCGATGCTACTTCGTCCTCAAGCCATCTTGGAATCAAAGGAGCTCCCAACCAAGCATTGAACTCGAAAATTAAAGACTCAAAACATTCATAATATGAGATTGTACCAATGCTTTTTGTTGGTTAATTTTTGTTGTTCATGTACAAATTATTTTTTTACTCGTTAATTGTCATGTTAAAACAGGAGAAACTGCAAGTACGTAACTTCATAGACTTCAATTTAAAGGTGTATATTTTTGTTTTTATATGTAGTGAAGAAATAATGGAATTATTTATTTCTGTCTGTGTTATTTTTAAGTGTACCAATACTTTCTGCACTAACTGTATCTCATCAGCGCCGCTTGCAATTTTGATTTGATTTTAGAATTTAGTATTCAATTTTCGATGCTATATTTCAATCCTGATTTTGCAGATGTCAATTTCGTAGTGGTTGAAATTTGTTTACCAAAATTTCTATTTATGACTCCATTTATTGCAATTTATTTCTGTAACTGTGTCTCTGTGTCATTTCTTATAGGCCTATCGGGTATTAGGTTATCGAGGTAATTAAATTCAGAAACATCTAATTATATTTTAACTTTTTGCAAGTGTCGTGTTGGCACAGAGCTATGGGACGTACGCTGGTTCGAGTCTCCATGGGGAAAGAAATGTTCTCAAGAAATTTTTGTCAGTTTGGGAACGGTACCCACACAGCACAGTGAGAAATTTGGGTAGCTACAATAACTAGCGAGTCAAGGTTGACAAAACCAGCTATAACGGCTGGAGAATCCGACATGTTGACCACATGTCACCTCTACATTGGATATATGATCGTCTACCACTGTGATAAACACATGTGGATGTGAGACCAGCAGCGGCTGGTAGACCAAGGGCCTTCTAAGCCTGTCGCGTCATGGAGTTTGTGAGTGTCGTGTAATTAAGGACGTATCCTTAATTAAATGTCCAACGAATGGAAAAGGATCGGCTACCAAAATCTGTTTTGGAATGGAAATCTGAGGGAAGACGAGGCAGAGGAAGACCTAAAACCTCCTGGAATCAGGGAATATATTTATACCTGAAGGAGAAGCATCTACAACCAGGAGATTGAATTGACCGACAAAATTGGCTATTGGGAATCGGACGATGTCAAAGACATTAATCAACCGATGATCTATCTATTCTTAATTACACCATTTTTAAAAGCAATGCCAGATTATTGGTATTGGAGATATTATTATTTTACTAGTTGCGTTTTATTCTTCTTCACGATTGACCTCTCTTAAAAATAACAGGATGATTACACTAGAATGCTCCATCACCGCTGTAGGCAGATTTGGGTGGTAAAGACAGTACCAATACAGGGAGTTAACTTAGCATACTTGAAGAAAAGGGGGATTGAATGGCTGCCATTGTAGCCTCAAGGAGATTTTAAAGTGACTAATCGAAATGTTTTATACCCATCAAGCGACCTTTTGAACCTTTTGTCTTTACCGCCTTTCAGATTCCAAAGTGTACCATCCGAGCGATAATGATACAAACCGATAAGTGGCTGATCAAGAAGACCTTCTGCCTCTCCAGGAAAATGCCAACTACATTCACAAGAGAAGGCAATCAAACGACCAAAATATCTAGTTGATTTTATTAAACGGCGGTCTTTAACAGCTAAGGTCATTGGGTCGTCGCAACTCAAATTCGGGGCGAACCAGAGACGATACATTTTGCTAAGAGGCCTCTTTTTTCGGGTTTGAGGTTCCTTTACGTACTTAAAATTTACGTCACGGCTTCAGTTCCCTTCCAAAAGAAGCCGTGCTCAGGGTTTTTACCCCTTTAAAATTCCATTAACTCCAGACAAGTTTGAATAGCGAATCTCAGAACAGGATAACGTTAACCGCTAATCCATCAGGACGACACCAAAATATCAAGATGTTGAGTAAATCAGTACGAATGTACAAGGCTATTAAGCTAAGTATCAGACATAAAACTAATCAAAATTATATAGTTGATAATAATTATACAAATATAACTAGAGTTTTCCTTACGATAGAGAATATACAAATATAATTAATCGAATTAGAATATATCTAATTTTTTCCCAATCAGTTTGTGATTATGAAACCACATAAAGCGATACCCAGAGTGAGCGAATGCCAAGGCTTTTAGAATTAATTCTTCCAATATAGATGGTGTCGTAAGGTTTGACTTTCAACCAACCTCACAATGTTTCAAGAGCTACGTGTTTGTAAAGGGTTGACGCTATTTTAAAGTTCAGAACAAGGCAAAATATTTTGTTTGTTGCCCCTTGCACCGACTATCAGCTCGATTATTTCTATATCCCTCTGTCTGTAAGAGTTCTTATAATATGTAATAATCGGCTCGTAGGTGGATTTCTTCTGAAGATCGACTTCCTTGATGACCTACATGTGTTTCAAATTTGATAGGAGGATCCAAGAAACATTAAAACTCATAATAAAATTACATTGAGGTACCAGAGAAATATAAAATTATTTTAGAATATAGAATTATGAAAATTAATACCAGTTCAAATATCAAATACAACAGTCTTTCTCAACTTCAATTATTTATGGCTGGAGACTTCAGGAATCTCAGACCATTATCAACACTAGAGAGTTACTAATATGTGTTGTTGGAACAATATTTAAAAACATGAACCTTCTCTCTCTCTCTCTCTCTCTCTCTCTCTCTCTCTCTCTCTCTCTCTCTCTCTCTCTCTCTCTCTCTCTCTCTCTCTCTCTCTCTCTCACTCTCACTCTCACTCGCATTGGCACTACCGAACCTGTAGATTCGTGGCCACGGACATAAGCTGTCGTATATCACTATCCTGAGCTAATGTTTTTCGATATCCCCTACTTCCCTCAAATCATGGTTAATGTTATTCTCCCAGCTCATTCTTGGTCTACCAACTGGGCATGTTCCCTCTAGTTTTCCTACAAGAATCGTCCATACCCCTCTTTCATTCTCTATTCGTGGGGTAGGTACGAGACTTAACTCTTCTTTTTATATCTGGTTTTCCACAAAGATCATGCAGTTCACTGTTATATGTAGTCTTCTCCATTAGCCTGTCTGTTCGTCTATCTTTGGTCCAAAATCTTTCCTAAGAACTTTATTCTCAATTACTCGTAATCTTTTCTCCTCCTTTAGAGTCCATGTTTCGCATCCATGTAAAATAACTGGGAGAATAACAAATCCATATATTTTCATGTTTAACGGTATTTTTTTTACAGAAGTTTGAACAAGCGTCCCTGTTATGCGCGTAATAGATTGTATTTACAGATTTGAGCCTATGATTAATTTATTTGTATATCTCATTCCTATCTGTAATTATTGTTCCTAGGTATTTCAATTCAGACACTTCTTCAATTTTTTTTTCATTTGTCATTAAAAATATGAACATTGGTAATTAATATAAAGAAATTCAATGTTATAACTAGACGTCGAAGAAATAAATGTTACCGTCCAACGTATTTGACAATAATATGATTAGGGTATGAAACGTTTTCTTGTAAGCACATGTTCATTGTAAGCCTATAAGCAATTCACGTGTTTCGAGTTTTAAAATACACACAAGCTGGGATTAAAAACTCTTAACAATTATAGTATTTCTAATTCATACTCGCCGCCTTTACAAGAATGTGGCCCGTCCCCCCAAGTCATGTCCGTCTTCAACATCACCCTATTTCATGTCAGCTCTCTTGTAATGCATACTTTATTGCTCTTTTTATGCTTTTATTATCCCTCAAGTACAATCCTTATAAGAGCTGGAATTTTTACCTCATCGGTATTCTTTATTGATTACAATCGCTCAAATTCTACCGGTCCTCATTCCTCCCACAACAACTGAAATTTGACCTTTAAAATGTACGAATTCTTTTTTATGTCTACTTCTCATTTTAAAAATACGTGTATTCTAGAAATAAAATCTCCAACTGTCTAAATTTTTCCTTTATTTTTCGGTTTTGACTCAAACTAATGACCCAATTAAATATATTGCAAGATCTGACATGCCTTGTTAGAATCAGATTAAATAAAACCTATTTTTGCAGAAAAATCTCATGCACTACAATGCGATGCTTCCCCCCTTTTTTCCTCTGTCTCTGTCTGTCTGTCTCTCTCTCTCTCTCCCTCCCTCCTATCTCTCTCTCTCTCTCTCTCTCTCTCCTTATATATATATATATATATATATATATATATATATATATATATATATATATCAATGACAACAGGAACTTTGATGAGACATAGAAAAGTTCATGTCGAAAACTGATTTTATTCACAACGTGGAATATTAATAAAAATAACCGATTCATAGCATAGTAATTTTTATGTCCAATGTTCTAAATGCAGGGCCTTACGCGAGGGTACCAACAAGGGAAGTCAACCATTGCATGCCTAAAACTACCTTGAAATTTCTCCCAAAGAAGCGTTGTGATGTACCAAGTCCGCGTCCAAAAAAATTATGTGTCACTTTTAATTGCAAGCTACTAAAATTCAGCGCCAAATCTCTAATTTAAACTAGTAACACAAGTCCTGACTTAGTGGACTGAATAACCCACACAACCTGCCACCTGCATTCGCTCCCACCCCGCCTCACTCCACTCTACTCAAGCAGATAGTCCATTTGCTTCACCAGTGGATTACCATTTCTAGATTTTGATTTCATTTTCTGTGCCTTGCAATTAAAAGCAGCATTTTTTTGACACGGCCTCGGTCATCACAACGTTACTCTGGGAGATATTTCAAAGTAGGTTTCGGCATGCAAAGGTTCAAAATTCCCTTGTAAGTATTCTAATCTATGGATTCGAATATGATAATATACTAGAAGATGTCATTCCTTTATGTCCAAACTAAATGTGTACTAATACCATAGGACCAAAAACAAATTAAATACAAAAGTTACTGGTGAGTAATTTTTGTTAGCTTTTTTAAGTTTAATACTGATCAACAAATATTACTATTCTCAGTTGACTTTAGACAATAGAGGTTTGTAAAATAAAACCAAAAAGATATAAAAAAGTGGCGTCTTCTAGTATTCAATTTAATTACAAACTAGCGGGACCCGCGACGTTGATGTCGCGAACAAAATAATTTTGAAACACAAAAAATGGTTATTGTGAGTTATCCATAAAAGATAGGCATATGCAGTTACGGTCCTTTAGTAGAATATTTTGAGATATTCAATTCTGTCTACATTAATTTGATGTATTTATTGTGGTTTAGGCAGAGTAAGCCATTTAAGCGCCCAAAAAAAGCGATATTTTTAGTGCGCAGAAAAACTTATTTTTAAGTTCCGACCCTAGAGTACATAATGTAATATGTTAGGCCTATAAACGCTATGTTGCAAAAAATCTCTAAATATTGGTAAAAACCCCATTCAAATCGGTCAAGTAGTTTTTGAGTCCATAGAGGACAGACACACTCACGCAGACTCACAGACGTTCATTTTTATATATAAAGATTGTTCTGTTAAGGCCCGATTGTAGAATGGCGGATATTAATTGGGAACCAATTTTATGGCCTACATGAATCCGTCATATAAATACTGTGACGTACTGATAATCTGAATTAATTGAACTATTAAAGAGACCTGTTCGGATTAACAGTAATATAGTTTCGAGAATGCTGTATTGCGCTGAGATGTCTGTAATGGCCAGAGCACGGCTCATTTCATAACGAATCCTTGTTTCTTTACGGCCTTGGCATTATTTATGGATAATGAATGTTCTAAAATTTGCCACCAGAGTCGAAATAAATTTAACTTACATATATACCTAATTTCATATTGTAAGGATGAATTCAGATATACCATAAGAGTTTTTATAGTTATTTAGTTAAAAATTTGAAAAACGAGTAAAATGAACGAACAGTAATTTAAAATACAATGAGTTAGTAATTGTTGATTAGGATTCCAGCATTAAATTTTACTCTGTTTGTCAAGTGATATTTGTGACGCTTTATAATCTTTCCTGTTGAGTTATTGTATAGGCTAGTATTAATAACACTAGGTAACAAAATTTGGACAATTTGTTGTTTTACTCCCAGTTAGCGAACAACCTTCATTCTGCAATGCGGTTCTTTTTTTTTTTCATTCCATTAATATAGTTTTTTTTTAATTTCCAGTTCCCGTTAATCGGAATTTCAGATTACAGGGACTGTAACATACTTTTGATAATGATTTAAATACAAGTGTATTATTTGCTACGTCTATTTTCTATAGACTTTTCTTCAATACAACTTAACGCATTTTTATCGCAATATATTTTCGTCCTATGGCAGAATTCAATTGTTATAGACCATTCTAAAATATATACGAGTGCCTCAGTGCCATAGGTGCCTAACCCACAATTAAAAAAAATGTTTTTCCCTCTAATTGCACTAGAAATAATCATCTCTGTCAGAGCCACATCTGCCTATAACATTTTTGTGTTAATTTTACTCATCCATAATGTTATGGGCAGATGTGGCTCTGACAGATTCCTAGTGCAATTACAGGGAATAGCATAACTTATTTTTTTAACTGTGAGTTAAGCACCTATGGCACAGAGGCACTCATATATATATACACACACACAGTAAAACTTGTTTAATCCGGAACGTAAATAATGCGGAAATCTGTCTAATGTGAACAAATTTATTGGTCCCCGCAAAATAATAGTAATATTACGTTATTAAATTTGTATAAAACGGAATCTGTCCAACGCGGAAACGGAAGGATATTTTTAGACAATTCATGAAAAATGTTTATAGGCGGAAAGATAGAGATAAATAAATTAGTTTCCAGTTCATTGAATTCCCGTTTAGCGAAATAATAATAAGGGATGATTTCTGCCGCCGGGTGAAGTAGATTTTTTACCTGTATTTGAAATTTTCTTTGGACCTCACTGCACACCCGTTATGCGAAATACAGTTTCGTTTAACAAACATTTGGTGTGTGACATCTGTCTTACAAATAACCAGTGCACTGTAAAATCTTAAATTACTTTAAGATCTGAGACCGATTGGGTACGTATCTTTCACATGTAGCGTTCTGAATTTCCGGAATAAAGATGGCTAAATAATATTTATCATTGTCATTAAACGAAAAGTGAAAGTGATTGAAGATAAAGAAAAACAAACTCTCAGTACGCGAAATAATGACTAAATTAAAATGTGGAAAAACCCAAGTTTATGAGATTTTAAAGCACAAAGAAAAAATAATTAATGAATGGATGCAAGGAAATGATCAAACGAAGAGGAAAGCAAAATGAATAAACAAATAAATAAAAATAAAATAAATGAAGAAATCAAGGAAGTAGTGCACGATCAAAAAATCTCCAAATTTCCAAACCGATGCTCCAAAGTCAAGCTCTAACTATTGCTACATCCCTAGAGAATAACGATTTCAAGGCATCTTCAGGTTGGCTGTACAGTTATAAAAGACGACACAATGTAGTGTGGAATGAAATTTGCGAGAAATAAAAGGATGTGGACGAAAGTGTAGTTAGTGAGTGGAAACCGAAAATGCATACTTTAATTTCAGGACACGAGCCTTAGAGACATTTTTAACACTGACGAAACGGACTGTTTTTTTTTTTTTTGGCGCGTTACCGTCGAAAACGTACATACATACTATACTTCACTTTCCAACGGCAGCGGAACTACAATTAATCCAAGGAACGTAACAAGACATTACAGTACTCTATAATCTAAGATTGGTTAATATTTTTTGTTTTTTTATAATGCGGAATTTTGTCTAATGTGGAAAAAAATTGGTCCCATGCGATTCCGCTATGAACAAGTTTTACTATATATATATAAATCACTATTACTGAAGATAGCATGTAGAAAATTATGAAAGTAATAAAAAGGAACGTAGGATTGAAAGAGTTTTTAAATTGAGAGTTTCTGTGAAATTTGTTTCGTATGGGATGGAGCATATTGAATGGAATGCCACTTTGTATTATTGTAAACTGGAGGAGTGGAAAGTTCGCTTGGAACAATAAGAATGTAAATCTGTCAGGGATAAAGTACTTTCAACAACACACTCTCTTCTAACCACACGGCGTACATAAATATGTGAACTCGCGATTTACCAAAATAACGCAAGTAATTAAATACAGCTCCCAATTATTAATATCCACGCAGCATACATATATCAATGAATTTGCGATTTATGAAAAATAATGTGTCACATTAAATACAGCTCTGATTTAATAAGAGAACAGACATTCATAGATACGGTATATTTTTCTCAACTCTCATGCAAAAAAAATAAAGTAGTATTTTTAAACGATGTAAATGTATATATATATATATATATATATATATATATATATATATATATATATAAAATTCATGTTATTTTATATCTATATCAACTAAGAAACAATAAATAAATTGAATATGATACATCTTACCTAATGAATATTTGTGTTTTATTTGACATGTTTCAATATGCTGTCTACATCATCCTCTTGTCCAAACTGATGATGATATGGACAGCATATCGAAACCCTTTAAAAAAACTACTTATGAGGTAAGATGTACCATATTCAACTTATTTATTATGAAGAACCTCAAAATGTTATTTCCCATTGTAATCTACTCTATATTAACATTTCAGGGGTCCAGAGAGAGAACCAGGTAAGCCACTTTTTGTCGAAATATAGTTCAACATATTATCAGATTCTCTATGGAAATTAATCTTTTAGAATTTGTAGTAGTAAGCCCTTGTGTCTCTCAATGTGACTTAGGCGTTCTCCCCTTTAGGGTAAAAATTAAACCATACTAATTTAGTTACGCTTGTTTTCGGTTAGATGTCATTGAGTGGTCCAGGGTCAGCGTTCCGCCTCATAGTGATATCTAGGAAACCAAGGAAGTACTAGGATGGGAATATTCGGCAAATTTTGCTTTAGATGCGTTTTTTTATTCAGACTTAAGGATACTTTACGAGCCTGAAAATCTTCAGAATCGAAATAGTAAAAAGAAACACTTAAGTCATGGGTTCACATGTCTCTAAAGTTTGACACACACGTAAAGAAGTAGTTGTGTTGTATAATTAAAAGTTTTTTTTAAGGAAAAGTAACTTAACTGGTATTTCCACGTATCCCTGATTTGATTTCTAAGACTAATAGTATTATTTATCTTGGCTTTATACAATATAAATATTTTGGTTTATATTATATCCTATATCTTTAATTCATTTTTTTATCATAAACAGAATGTTGACATCCGAGAAGAATCAAACATCACAGCCAACACGAAAACATAACGTTTACCGAGATAACTGGTACGGGAACATATCACGGATGCCCAGTGACACGCTACTTCAAAAACTGTTTGCTTACAGACCTAAAGGGAAGAGAGATCTAGGAAGGCCGAAGAAGCGTTGTACAGACCTGCTCACCTGAAATGAAACAGGCCAAAAGCCCAACGCTTGATGGAATTCGATGGTGTTTAATTTCTTTCTCAATTTAATATTAATCAATTCTATAAAATTGTGTTTTGTATTTCATTCACCTTTGTGTTATTTAATTTTTGTGTTGATTAATATTTGTAATAAAAATTTCTATTGGAAAATTTGTTTTATATTTGTATTTGCTGTTTCCTTGATTTAATTGTATATTTATATTGAACTTCATATCCATCCATCCATAGCAATTCTGTCCGAAGGCAGGTCTTACACTGCAATCATAGCATTTTAATGCTATGCTTTTCAGCTTTACTAGCGAATTATAGGTGTGATAGCTTCCGTTGCTTTCCACACCGGTGAAGGATGACGATGATGATGATGAGGGTTATAATGAGGATGGCCGGATGATTTTCGGGGACCATTGGGCCATAAGCTTCCTGATATTTGTCTTACAGGTTAGGAAAAAACCCCGAAAGAAACCTCACCAGGAGCCTGTCCCGACCGGGAATTGAACCCAGGCCCCCTGCGTGACACCTCGAGACCTCAGCGGTGGACGAACTTCATATAATTGAATAAAATCCGACAACAAGCACTTCCTGATTCGGGTGTCAATCCTGCATATAGGAATATATAACTAACTCACGGGCATTATCGAACTTGCAGGTTAATGGCCTCGCGGACATAAGCCCTCCATACATCCCTATCTTGGGGTAATGTTTTCCAATCATTCCCTATATAATCTACTTCTCTCAAATCAAGGTTAATGTTATTCTCACCTGATTCTTGATCTACCAACTGGGTGTTTTCCCTAAAGTTTTCTTACAAGAAGTTTCTATGCACATCTTTCTATTCCCAATCGTGCCATGTGTCCTGCCCATTGCAGTCTATGAGACATAACTTTTCTTATTATTTCTGGATTCCAATAAAGATCATGCAGCCCACTGTTACGCAGTCTTCTTCATTCACCTGACATACAAGAATATATTCTGAATACCATTTATTCTTATTCTGTTCAGTTCACCGCTGTGATCTCGGGGTAACATGGATGGTAATATCCGAGATGTTAAATTGCTCTCCTAGTTCTAGAATCAGCTGTCGCTATTATTCAATCATAAGTATTTGCAGTTCTTAAAGAAACTCGTTTTATCCATTTCATTCCATTCAATCCATCTGCGTTTGTGCCTGGGGATCCTCGTACTTTCAAACGCAGCTACGATCGATGGATTTTTAGGACGAAAATCCAAGGGACAAGCCCTCCGGGAAGGACTTTAAACCTTAGGTTCCGAGTCGGAAGATTTTTCGGCCTCGTGAAAGAACACGAAGCCTAAATTAGTGTAGTTGACCACAATTTAACCATCCTTCCCGATCCAAACAATGTCTTGCTTGCCTACTAGATGTCTCAATGAGGTAATGTGCTGACCACATATCACTCATTAACATTTGTAGAAAAATAAACGTAACTAAATTATGCTTGTGACGAAACTCCTGCTAGGGGAGCACCGATGTCTCCATGATGGACGTACGGGCTAAATAGAAACATACAAACATACATACATAGGCCTGCATTTGAAACAGTACGTATTGAAATTGGATAGAGAAAGGATGTGAATTCTTTGCAGATGACGTTTATAATGCTAGAGGAAGCTTGGCAACTGATCTCAATTATGTTTTTATCGAAGTTGGAATCAGAAAGAAGGACTTGGGTAATAGATAGCTGTGGCCAAGTGCGAACAACTTGTGATATATCATTAGAGGCCCGAGGGCCGGACGGAAGATCTGGCAGGACAAATCCCAGCCGCGGGCTGGCCTACAATTTATGAAGAGTGTGCCTGCTTTCAAGAACAGCCCGGAAATAATAACTCCATGTCCAGTTAAACTAAACACATTACACGGCAGTGTGTTAAAACAATCAATATATGCCCGCCATTATTAATATTCTCCTTATATAAGTTAACTACAAATAAATAAGCTTGTATTAGCAAATAAATTTGCAACACAGATGCTAAATAACAATACGTTTAGCCTATGTATTGCTTGTTTAGAACTAGGTTATTATAACTCCACTTTTTTTTTTATTCATGAAGTTTTAACTCCCTTTCTATACCAATTTCACACATAAAATTTTATATCTTATGGTCAGAAATGGTTAAAACCTTTTCCTCAAAATAGTTTTATTATTGTGAAATGGACAATATCCAAATAATTAAATGTCCTCCACTCAGAATTTAAAAAAAACGGAGTTAGCATAATTTGATTCTAAGCAGGTGATATAGGGCCTACAGATGAATAACAAAATATTACAAGAGGGATTCAGTTGGAATTTTCTCCTTCGATAAATTTATTAGTGTCTACTACTTTAACACAAAAATGTTTATTTATTTATTAAGAGGTGCATGGAAACTCCTTATAGGAAAATCAGAGAGCAAGCCCAGAATAGATAGGCCAAGAAAGATGTGGGAGAACAACATTAACCACGAATCGAGGGAGGTCAATTATACAGGAGATGATTGGAAAACATTTAGTTCAAGATAGAGATGGATGGAGAGTTCATGTCCGCACGGCCATGAACTTACAAGTTCGATACTCCCTAGTTATTAACCAGCCTCATGGGCTAGAGGTCAACGTTACTGACTACTGTTCATGAGGTCCCGGGTTCGATTCCCGGTCAGACCATAGGATGTCGTTGCCCATAGTCTGGAATTTAGGTTAAGAACTCTCGTGGCGTTTCATTATCATTTATCACCCATCATATCATCGGGGTAACGTAACTCAGCCTTCCAGGTGCCCCAACTTAAGAAATGGATTACAATTCCGCCAACGCCAGGGAGGAAAGCCAGAAATGTCATAAAAGACAACCTGGTGGCATCAGACGAAAAAAATAGCCTATATATATATTCTATAGTTAATTTATATATCTGCCTAATTGTTAATACACGATATTTTTAATTTTGACCAAGCGAAAACAGGAAATTAGCGAACAAAACATAAACGTTAACACAAAATATTAATACGACTATATTGAATAATATGTAATATTAATAGGCCTTGTACACCTATATAGCCTTGATCTTGCGCCTTCGCATTACCATCTGTTTCGATCCATGGCCCATTTCTTGTGTGAAATTTCGAAAACAACGAAAACATTGAAGCTGTGGAAGTGGGTCACAACGAATTCTTGGTATCAAAAACCAGAGACTGGTACTGATGCGGGATAATAAATCTTGCTTAAAGATGGCTCAAGACTATAGAATCTGATGGTCTCAACTTTAAATAGTAGTTTAATTTCTTGTCAGAAAACATTCCAAATAAAATGTTGTAAAAATTACTTTTGATACAATATCTGTAAATTATATCCATTATTATCAACGAACTGGCGTCAACATATGGTCCATATGGAAAGATTTTGGATTCTTAAGGCAGTTTCAAAGTACATACCAAACAGTAAAAGATCGCCGGGATGGCGTATTAAGAGATGGTTGTATTTTTTAGACCATAACAGTCATTTCAGGACATGGAAGGAGGATGATTCCATTATGTTAACGCAGTTTAAACTCTCACCTTATATGTGCCACATGCCATCCTGGTCTTCAGTGACACGACCTGTCGGGAGAGGGATTTTAAACTATGGATCACATACAATTTATACTACATACAGACATGGAGGACCTCCCAGAATGACTGATCAGCTCAATGTCAGGTCTCCCTCTGGACAATAATGCATTAAGACGAAAAAGGAAGATGTTAGTGATGAACAATGCTCAAATTTTGAAGATACATTTTATCACTATGGACTATCGTGGCAATTCGTAAGTTGTAGATTGTAATTGATTCAGGAATATTTCGAGTTTATAACCCTGGAGACATGTATTATTCAATTTCAATCAACCGATTTTACACCAGATATTGCATTATATCTTGATGTTATCTGCTAACATTAAAGTGTTCTCGATTTCTTAACACATGCAAGATCGGAAATCATTTCATTCAATCACGTCCACCATCTGCATTTGCAAAAAAATACTTGATTTAACGATAAATCTAATATAAAATTATTAAATACTATAATACGGACTATTCAGCATTTGGGATTCGTGTTCGGAAGATTGCGGTTTGGAAATCCGGTGCCGACCAACCTGTCCAATTAGTTTGCTTGGTTTTTAATGTTTACCGGTGATTATAATACATATCTGTATAATTTATGCGTAATCCTGGTGAAGTGGAAGAAAAATAGTTTTAACTTCATCAAGTAAGATAATAATAATAATATATCTTACTATTATTATTGAAGACAAATCATTGGTGCCGGAAAAATGTATAACATTGTTAAAATCGGAAATATATCATCATCATCATCATCATCATCATCATCATCATCATCATCATAGTCCATTCACGAATTTAGGTCATTTGTTGACCTGTTTCGGCCTCAATAGAACCACAATCCAAAAGTTTTTTGAGTGGACGTCCTGGTCTTCTTCTTTCTGCAGGTTGATAGCTTAACATTTGCTTGGGTATCCTGTGGTCCTCCAATCGATGAATATGTTGCATCCATCTTGACTTGCGTGCTTTTGGACTAACTGTGGCTTTAAGACACAATTTATTAACCTTAATTTTTTTATATTTTTTCATTTGCATCCATTTTTTCTTCATGTGAGATATCGCATCCTAGATATTCAGCTGCTCCAAAATTGTATTGTCAAGTACAATTTTACTTCTGACAGTATTTACACCTTGGTATGCCATAATTTTTGTTTTCTCTGTAGATAAATAACGACAAATATAATAATAATAATAATAATAATAATAATAATAATAATAATAATAATAATAATAACAATAATAACAAAAATCATCGTCATCCGGTATCATGGCAGCTGTCGCCGTCTTCCGGAAACCAAACGCCATTCCTCTCTGTCCATCCATTGATCTTCCTTAAATCCTCTGATATTCATAGCCGCTTGTACTTCTTCTATCCAAGTTCACTTCGATGATCCTCCTTTCCACTGGGATCCATTTCATAACAATTTTAGGAGATCTTTGCTGTGGCATTCTTTTGACATGGCCATACCACTGTAATATTTTCTTTTCTGTAATGTCTATGATGTCCGGCTCCTTTTGTACACCCATAATTTCCCTTATTTCTTCATTTCGTATTCTATCCATTCTAGATTTTCCAGCTGATGATAACAATAACAATAATAATAACAAAAATAATAACAATAACAATAATAACAATCCATCCATAGTAATTCTGCTCGAGGGCAGGTCTTTCACTGCAATCATAGTATTTTCATACTATGTTTTGCAGTTTTACTAGGGAATTATAGGTGTGGTAACTTGCCGTTGCTTTAATAACAATAAATATTAATAATAATAATAACAATAATAATAAAATAATAACAACAATAATAATAATAATAATTATTATTATTATTATTATTATCATTATTATTATTATCATTATTATTATCATTATTATTATCATTATTATTATTATTATTATCATTATTATTATTATTATTATTATTATTATTATTATTATTATTATTATTATTATTATTATTTAATCAATTGAATTGGTGTTTACTTGATGAAAATCCATATTTATTAATTAAATACAAATAAAACTTAGTTTTATTTTTATTTAATTAATTATTATAATTATTAAGCACGTAAGCCACTCCACCATGACAAGGTAAATATACCGTATATGGATGTATGGAGAGCTCATATCCGCGCGGTCATGAACCTACGGGTTCGATAGAGCCAGTGAGATAGGTGGATTATTATTATTATTATTATTATTATTATTATTATTATTATTATTATTACATACTTAGTTATTCGACGTCCAAAATGTGTTATTAAGCGTATTCGGAGGTATTTCAGAATTCTGGCGCCAGACCGTAGGGTAAATGTATAAACCAATATGCATTAATCTGAATAATCGGGGTTCAAGTCCCGATTGGGTAATGATTTTTAAACTGTCCTAAACATTTCGGCGGCACCACGGCCCTAGGGCCAACTCAGCTTCAAATGGAAATGAGAGCCAGACTAGCTTATAATCCGGCTCATATCTCGTGCCGATTCTTTAAAAATGTGGTGACCATAATCTCCTATTAGACTATACTATCCCAAGGGAATCCTATGCTCTGCATCGGGATCAATTTACCATTAATTCCGTAACCGTTAATCTGTATAATTTTACTGTGGAGAAGTGGAAGAATAAAGCAGTATGGTTTTAACTGCATTACATAAAATAAATAATAATTAATATAATCATTATTTAATTATGTAAGCATATATATAATTATGTATAATAATAACTACTGGTTTAATGCAGGCTTTCACGGCCGGTAATCATAATGTTGAGTGATTCCGGGCTTTGTGGCCGTGGTCCATTACTGATGTTCCTTCCAGACGTTTCTCCCTCAACTGCGGAGGGCATCTTCAGTGGCGAGTAGTTCTTGGTGTTGTTTCCTGATCGGAGGCTCGACTGTGAATGCACAGTCACTCGCCACTGAAGATGTACTCCGCAGTTGCCGTTCATAGCCGAGTCTCCGACCAGGAAGCAAGCCCTAGAAGTACTCGCCACTGAAGAAACGTCTGGTAGGAACACCATTAATGGACCACGGCCACAAAACCCGGAATCACTCAACATTATAGTAATTATTAGTTTTAAATTAATAACTTAAGTAATTTAAATTCAGGCGTTCAGCTGGAATTTCTAGAAGAGATAAAATAAGAAGTAGTATAATTAAACAAAATATGAATGTTCAAACTTCAATTATGGATTTCATAAAAAAAGACGAGCAATTAAAATGGTATGGTCATGTGAAAAAAAAAAAAAAGACAGAAGACAGATTCCCAAGAAGAATACTAGAATCGGTGCCATTTGGTAGAAGAAGAAAAAAAGGTCGGCCAAATATAACATTGATTGATAGTATTTTGAGCTGCATGACGGAAAGAGGATTGGACAATGGAGATTGGAATGGCATAGTGAAGAGGAGGAGAGTGACAGTAGATTAGTTGGGCGTAGGAAAATGATTTGAAACATTGTGAAGCCTGCTAAATAAATAAATTAAATAACATTAATATTTACTTAAAAAACAAAATGAATGCAGGGAAACAGCATATTTCCTGTAAGCAGCTAAAGAACACAGACTAATAAAAATGATTGTAAAAAAGTCAGCAACCTTAATACGTAGGCCTACTGATTCCGCACTGTAAGAATAACATCCCGTTGGATGAGGAAGTTATATAAAAATAATAGCCTTACCTATTAAATAAAAACACATTATATTGGTTCCTCAACACAGGCAAGACTTCCTGATGTTGGACCTTCAAACTAATTAAAATTCGTACTTTTACGCTTTTGTTGAAGACCTAAAATTGTATACGTATTTTGGGCTCTTAAACAACAATATGACGAACCGCGTGGGACATTTAAAACGACCTACAGTAAAACTTGCTCAAAGCGGAATCGCTTGGGACCAATTTCTTTCCACATTAGACAAAATTCCGCATTATATAAAAAATAAAACTTATTAATAATCTTAGATTACACAGTACCGAAAACAATTCCGTTTCGTCATCTTTAATAATGTCTCTTAGGTGCGTATACTGTATATTATTATCTTTTACAGTCTCACTTACCAAAACATGGAATTCCCTTCCGCCCTATGTCAGAGACTTGCTGAAAGCGAAATCGCTTGGGACCAATTTCTTTCCACATTAGACAAAATTCCGCATTATAAAAAAATTAAAACTTATTAATAATCTTAGATTATAGAGTACCGAAAACAATCCCGTTTCGTCATCTTTAAAAAGTCTCTTAGGCACGTATACTGTATATTATTCATTATCTTTTACAGTCTCACTTACCAAAACATGGAATTCCCTTCCGCCCTATGTCAGAGACTATCAAACTATAACATCCTTCAAAAACAAGCTAAATAATTATTTAATAACAAACTAACTTATACACCTCACTGATAGTATTCTTTTAACAATTAATAAATTCAATTATTTATGAAAATAATATTAAGATTAACAAATACTTTGTTTTGTTTTAAATATTGTATAATCGTAAAATTAGTTTTCTATATCTCATTATTTTTCTTTGTTTTTTTTATATATATTAGACAGGGATAATTTAATATGTCTTGCTGGTATTCATTTTATTATTAGTTTTAGTCTTAATTTTAACTAACATTAACTGGTTGCATTATAGATAGTAATATAATAGATATCTTTTTGATCAAATTTTCATTTAGTATTTAATATTAGAGTTAATTGAGATTGTTATATTCTGATGTAATATATGTTTGTCCTGGTGAGTGGAAGAGAAGGCCACATGGCCTTAACTCCACCAGGCTAAATAAATCTAATCTAAAAAATCTATCCTGAAATCAAAGTATGCAGTTTCGGTTTCCGCTTATTAGCTACAGTTTTGTCCACATCCTTTGATTCCCCGCAAATTTCATTCCACACTACATTGCGTCGTCCTTTAAAACTGTCCAGCCAACCTGAAGATTCCTTGAAATCATTATTCCCTAGGGATTTAACAACAGCTAGATCTTGACTTTGGAGCATCGGTCCGAAAATTTGGAGATTTATCTTCAATCACTTTCAATTTTTCGTTTAATGAGAATAATACATAGGTTTTAGCTATCTTTATTGGGTAAATTCAGAACGCTCTCTGTGAAAGATCGGTCTCAGAACTTAAACTAATTTAAGATTTTACAGTGTAATGGTTAGTTATAAGACAGGTATCTGTATTTCGCATTACATGTGTGCAGTGAAGACGAAATAAAATTTCAGGTACAGGTAAAATCTCGACTTCACCCGGCGGCAGGAATAATTCCTTATTGTTTTTTTGGTCTAACGGGAATTCAATGAAGTGGAAACTAATTTATTTCTCTGTCTTTCCACTTCATAAAAATGTTCATGAATTGTGTATAAATTTCCTTCCGTTTCCGCGATGGACAGATTTCGTTTTAAGCAAAATAAATACACTAAAATTACTATTATTTCGCCGGGACTAATAAATTTGTTCACATTGGACAGATTTCCGCATTAATCACGTTCCGGATTAAACACGTTTTACTATATAAGGTGAGAGATTAAACTATGATGGAGAATAAAAAGAAGAAAAGAAACAATAAGATGAAATTAGGGTTGGAAGTAAAAGCAAATAAAATATATGGTCACACATTTAAATACTTTAATAAATGGGAATGGATACTTTACAACAAATAAGGACAATTTTACAGCAATAGCGAAATTCAAATAACCTACCGTGGAAATAAAAAAATGAGCGCAAAAAAAAATAGGCTCAACTCTGGAGATGCATGCATTACAGGGACTCTCGTCATCCCAACTTCTCTCAAAAAAAGCTTTAAAAAATATAAAATCTTCATTCTTCCCGCTATAATATGGATGCGATACATGGACCCTCATTCTAAGGGAGGAGAAAAGATTATGAGTGCATGAAATAAAGTTGTTATAAAAAACTGTCAACCATTGCATGCCGAAACTTACCTTGAAATTTTTCCCAGGGAAGCGTTATGATGTACCAAGGCCGTGTCCAAAACTTATCTCCCTTTTTAACTGCAAGGAAAATAAATCGAGGCCAGAATCCAACAAAGGCAAACCACTGTACGGAGCAGATGGACTGCCAGCACGAGCAAGAGAGGAATGGGGCGAGGCGGGTCGCGGTGCAGAAAGCAGGTATTAAGGGTTATCCAATCTACAAATTTCGGAATTGTATTACTTCTATGAAATTTAAATGAGATTTTGGTGCTGGCATTTAGTGTTTTGCAGTTAAAAACGGCAGATTTTTTACGCAACCTTAGTCAATCACAACGCTTCTTTGGAGAAATTTCAAGGTAGGTTTCGGCATGCATTGGTAAACAGTTCCCTTGTTAGAAAAATATTTGAACCAGAGAGAGAGGGAGGGGGAGAGGAGGTGGAGGAGGAGGGAGAGAGAGAGGGAGGGAGGAGAGAGAGAGGGAGAGAGAGAGAGGAGAGAGAGAGGAGAGAGAGAGAGAGAGAGAGAGAGAGAGAGAGAGAGAGAGAGAGAGAGAATAGAGAAAACTACATTACAGTGAGCAACATAATTTATGGGAAACCAGATGAAATAAGAAAATATAAGTCTCGTAGATTCAATTGAATGTCATTGAATTGGGATGTAATAGGGGCATGAAAACATTTTGTACTAAAATCTGAGGGAAGGCGTACAGTTAGTGGCCAAGAATTGCGTGGGAGAACAATATTAACCACGAATCTTCTAGTTAAACAGTGCTATATTGCAGTTGATAGCTTCGGTGTATACAGACTTTTTGATTCTGAAATTCGCAGGACCATTGTAGTTGAATTCATACAGCCATGAATGTCCTGAGAATGGAATCCTTCAGGAGGGATGTGTATTGGTTCATGAGTAGTAGCAGATATACGAGCATGAAAAAAACCTCATTGGCACCATCGAACCCTTAGGTTTATGCCGCACGGACATACATCCCTATCCTGAGCTAATGTTTTCCAATCACCTCCTCTGTAATCTGCTTCTCACAAATTATGGTTATTTTATCACCTCATTCCTGGCCTACTACTGACCGTTTTACTTCTGGATTTCCTACAAGAAGATTCCATACCCCTCTTTCATTTCCCATTCGTGCCACATGCCCTGCCCATCGTAGTCCATGAGACCTCACTGTTCTTGTTCTTATTATATATAATTTCCTATAAAGATCATGTAGCTCAATGTTATGAAGACTTCTCCATTCGCCTGTCTGTTCAACTCTCATTGGTCCAAAAATTTTCCTAAGAACTTTTTCACAAATTTTCGTAATATTATTTTCTTCTCCATTAAAATAAGCGTCCATATGTCGCATCCATGTGATAGAACTGGGAGAGCAATAATTTTATATAATTTCAGTTTAACGTTTTTGAGAGAAATGGGACGAGAATCCCCGCAATGCATAGTACCATGCATTTATAGAATTGAACCTATGTTTAATTTATTTGTGCATCTCAATATAAATTATAATCTCAACAGTTTAGCCAATAACTGTTTTTGATTTGAAGAAAATACTCAAATGCCACAAAAAAAACTACACATATATAAAACGATATTAATATTAATAGTTAAGTAGGTAATAGTTCTAATAATTCAATAATAAAACAACTAAGCTGTTTACTCACAAATCATTATTTAAATATAGTTATTTTAAAATATTTATATATTTAATGTAAACGGCGATGTTTGAAAACAAATAAGAAACGTTTGTTATGCTTCATTTGTTAATCACTGCAACCAGATCATATTATTTATTGCCAAAGGATCGCAATATTGTAAGAATGCACCCTAGTGGAGAAAAAAAATTAAACACATGAAACTGTTTATAACCAATATTATAGTTTCTTAATCAATTTCTGATGTCCTAGGATGGAAATTATATTTTTCTGGAACGTAAATGCCTGGGAAATAATACGTTTAAGAAAGTGCAAACAGTGGTTTCTTTTTATTGTGGTATAATCAAATACTACCAATGTTTTTCTATTATATACCGCAAGCAGTCCTGTTTATATTCGTGCACTATATATATATATATATATATATATATATATATATACACGCACAATCTGGTAGCAGTATTTCTTAGAGAGTCAGTCACTGCAAAATAATGCTTTGGCCTATTCAGAATGTTAAAAAGGAGGAGCTTGATTTTAATACGATAAAATTAAACTGATAAAATCGAGGTGAAAAAACGACTGTGATTGGTTGTAAATCAAAATTCATTGAAATGTGATTGGTCATTGACTGCCATTTGGGGCATGAGTTAAATAATCCAAATAAATCACCCACTAACAATAACTCCTATTTGTAATATTATTGTTCCTAGATGTTCGAATTCAGCCACATCTTAAAAATGGTTGTCATTAACTGTCCATTTCCAAATAAATATTATTTACTTATTTGAAACCCAAATAAATATAAAAAATGGCATGCTACAGAAATCAGCAATAGACTGTGATACTGTATGTAGGGCTACTAATTGTGTGCATGGAGTCCTTCATATTCTGCAAGCACATGCCGCACATTGGTATTTGAATTATTCCAGCTTGGATACTGTAAGTCAGGCATCCTGCTCTTTAATGAAGAAATCAGATTAAATTGTTGTAAGTGACGTCAGTATAAATATAGCACAATATGTAAAATATGACGTAGTTAGCCAATCTTACTTCTTTATATTAACTTATAAGTTATAGCAAACAAGCCCGCTTATAAAATATCAAGATTACCTGAATGTACTAAGTTATATGACACGGCATGCAAATCTCTTGAGCGCTAAGCACTAACAACGTATATAGCTGTAACTCGTCCGATCGTTTCAAGCAAATAGATACATCACAGGAGAGTCGAGATCCAGAGACCCGGAACCGACATCCACCTCGTTAGTTACAACGCTCAGAGCGTTACCGCGCCCTTTGTAAAGCTTATAGCCAAGTGGTCTTTCAAGACGGCGCAAATTAACACCCGTGTATTCCTGAGGAAGCTTTAACGCTCATTGCCTGGTTTAGCACATGATTTTGGTGTTGTGTATTCAGTAAATACCTATAAATGTAGGCTAATAATAATGATAATAATAATAAACATGCACACTCAATTGAGTAACACTAAGAAATTCGGACTGGAAGTAAACATCAATAAAATTAAATATATAGACGGTCATACATAGGAATGTATTTTATAATTGAAATGGACAGATAATGACAAATGAGAAAAAAATTGAAGAAGAAGCTGAAGTGACTGAATTCAAATACATAAGAACAATAATTATAAATAGGAATGAGATACACAAAGAAATTAAACATTGGCTCAATTCTAGAAATGTATGCTATTACGCATTATAGAGACTCTCTCAAAAAAAGGCTAAACTTAAAATATATAAAATTGTTATTCTCCCAGTTCTATTATATGGGTGCAAAACATGGACTCTTCCTTTAAGGGAGGAGAAAACATTGCGAGTATTTTAGAATAAAGTTCTCAGAATTTTTTTTGGACCAAAGAGGAATGAACAGAGAGAGAAAAAATGTTGAAGACTACATAACACTGAGCTACATGGTCTTTATAGGAAAACAAATACAGTAAGAACAGTCTCGTTGACTGCGATGAGCAGGACATGTGGCACGAATGGAGAATGAGAAAGGAGCATGGTACCTTCTTGTAGGGAAACCAGAGAGAAAGTGCCCAGTTGGTAGGCCAAGAATCAGATGGAGAATAACATTAACCATGGTTTGAGGGAAGTAGATTATACACGTGACGATTGGAAACATTAGATCAGGATGGCGATGTGTGAAGAACTCATGAGCCCGCGGCCATGAACCTACGGAGTCCGATAGTGCCAGTGAGTTAATTAGTTAGTTGGTTAATAATAATGATGATAATAATAATAATAATAATAATAATAATAATAATAATAATAATAATAATAAATAATAATAATAATAATTTCTTGCATCCACGAGTTTCGAGGTCTTCCTTTCCTCCTTCTTCCAGGTGGACACCATTCCAATGTTTTCCTGGGTAACCTTTCTTCTTGCAATCGTCGTACGAGCCCATACCAATTTAATTGCTTATATCTTATATAATCTACTATTGAATATATAGAATTTAATAATAACAATAATAATAATAATAATAATAATAATAATAATAATAATAATAATAATAATAATAGGTTAATTGGTTTATCCCCGTTCGTCCCGCTCGGGACATGGGTGGTCCCTTAGTCAGAAGTTTCTTATCCAGATTAATTTATTTATGCTTATTTCCCTACAAGTACTAGTGAGGGATATGTGATTAGTACGTCGCCTTAAGGAGAGGTCTAGAAAGAGAAGTCTAAGATATTATATGGATGCTGAAGATCGATTAAATTTTGTTCAGAATCACTATATAGATTTTAGGTTATTTTACGAGTCCGAAAAAATTCAGGCTCAGAACCCACAGCTTAAAGTCCCTCCCTTAATTACAACAACAATAATAATAATAATAATAATAATATTAATAATAATAATAATAATAATAATAATAATAATAATAATAATAATAGATTTATTTTGTCTTTCAGAGTTAAAGCGATGTAATAGTAGCATTCTTAAATCTAACCAACTGGCACTATCGAACCCGGATTTTCATGGCCGCGCGAACATTTCATCTCCATACAATCGAAAATAGAAAATTAAACACCTTATTGTTTGCAGATGACCAAATAATAATAGCAAATTCGGAAGATAGTCTACAGAAAGGTCTGTATGAACTTAACAAAATTACAGAAGAATATGGATTAAAGATATCTACAGAAAAAACAAAAATTATGGCATTTCAAGGTGTAGATCCTGTCAGAAGTAAAATTGTACTGGACAATAAAATTTTGGAGCAGGTGAATAATTTTACATATCTAGGATGCAATATCTCATATGGAGAAGAAAAGGATGTAAATGCAAAAATATCTAAATTTTTAAGAATTTTAGGGTTAATAAATTCTATCTTCAAGCCACAGTTAGTCCAAAAGCATTCAAGACTGAAAGTGTATAAAAACACTGGCTCTTCCAACTCTTTTGTATGGTAGCGAAGTATGGACGTTGAAACAGAAGGATATACAGAGACTTAGATCTGCTGAAATGAGATATCTTCGGAGGACTGCAGGATACACACTACTAGATCACAAAAAAAATGAAGACATCTTAGAAGAATTACACATGGAATCTTTAGAAAACAAAATTTCTGATTATAAGTCAAGATGGATACAACATGTTCATCGAATGGAAGATCACAGAATACCCAAACTAATGTTAAGATATCAACCTGCAGGAAGAAGAAGACCAGGACGTCCACTCAAAAGACTTCTGGATGGTGTTTCTCTTGAGGCCGAAACGGGTCAACGAATGGCCTGAATTCGTGAATGTACTATGATGATGATGACAATCCTATCTTGGGTCAATGTTTACCAATCATTCCCTGTAGGCTATAATTCATCCCCCTCAAATCATAGTTAATATTAATTCCCACCTCATTCTTGATCCACAGAAACATTTTCTCTGGGATTAATACAAAAATATTACATGCCCAAATTTCATTCTTCGTTCACCCACGCCGTAGCCGAGCGGTTAAGGTAGGAAGCCTTGGCGCAGAGCTACGGGACTTGCGCTGGTTCGAGTCTCCGTGGGGGAAGAAATTTTCTCATGGTATTTCGGCCAGTATGGGACCGGTGCCCACCCAGCATCGTGAGGCAATTGGGTAGCTACAATAAGTAGCGGCTCCAGGTTGAGGAACCAGCTATAACGGCTGGGGGACTCGACATGCTAACCACATGTCACCCCTACACTGGCTGTTGATCATCTACCTCTGTGATTGACACATGTGGATGTGAAGGGCCAGCAGCCGGCTGGTAAAAGGGCAACCGCTGAAAAGTGGAAAGACCCTCAATCGGAAAAAATCGTTCACCCACATACCATGCCCATCGGATTCTACGAGGCTTAACTGTTCTTAGGATGTCCGATTTCCCTTGGTGTATATTTCGACCAGAATCTTAGTTGGCAGGTTCATTTAAGATAAACTTGTAAAGCAATACACTCAGTCTTCCAATCCCTAAAACGTTTGAAAAATGTCCTTCCTTCTTCATTGAAAAAAGTACTTGTCGCAACTTTGATTATGCAGCATTTCGATTATTGTGGCTTATTCTTAACTGACATGAGTATCACATTTGGACAAAGACTGCAACGAGTTCATAATGCTTGTGCACGTTATACACCGTGTACACAAATATAGTACAGTAAACTTGTTTAATCCGGAACGGGAATAATGAGGAAATCTGTACAATGTGAACAAATTCATTGGTCCCGGCAAAATAATAGTAATTTTACATGTATTTATATTGTATAAAACGGAATCTGTCAAACGCGGAAACGGAAGGATAATTCTACACAATTCATGAAAAACATGTTTATAAGGCGGAGAAAGAGAGAAACAGAGAGAGAGAGAGAGAGAGAGAGAGAGAGAGAGAGAGAGAGAGAGAGAGAGAGACAGAGAGAGAGAGAGAGAGACAGACAGACAGAGAGAGAGAGACAGACAGAGACAGAGAGACAGAGACAGAGAGAGAGAGACAGAGAGAGAGAGACAGAGAGAGACAGAGAGACAGAGAGACAGAGAGAGAGAGAGAGAGAGAGAGAGAGAGAGAGACAGACAGACAGAGAGAGAGAGAGGGAGAGAGAGAGAGAGAGAGAGGAGAGAGAGAGAGCGAGATAAATTAATTACCACTTCATTGAATTCCCGTTAGGCGAATTAACAATAAGTGGTGATTTCTGCCGCCGGCGCCGGGTGAAGTTGAGTTCTAGCTGTACATGAAATTTTCTTTCGGCCTCACTGCATACCCGTTTTGCAAAATACAGGTTCGTTTAATAAATATTTGGCATGTGATATCTGTCTTACAAACAACCTGTGCTCTGTAAAATCTTAAATTAGTTTAAGATCTGAGCCTGATTGTGTACGAATCTTTCACAGGTAGCATTATGAATTTACGGAATAAAGGAGGCTAAATCGTATGTATCATTGTCATTAAACGAAAAAGTGAAAGTAATCGAAGGTAATGAAAAACAAACCCTCAGCACGCGAAATAATGATTAAATTTAAATATGGAAAAACTCAAGTTTGTGAGATTTTAAAACACAAAGAGAAAAAATATAACGAACGAACGAATGGATGCAAAAGAAAATGAGTCTTCTCATCTCTGTCATGAGAGCACAACAAATCGACGAGGAGTCCACGATCAAAAAATCTCCAAATTTC
Source organism: Diploptera punctata (assembly GCA_030220185.1). Classification (NCBI taxonomy): domain Eukaryota; kingdom Metazoa; phylum Arthropoda; class Insecta; order Blattodea; family Blaberidae; genus Diploptera; species Diploptera punctata. The sequence continues at coordinate 4,144,277 of JASPKZ010008887.1, forward strand.
CGGACTGATGCTCCAATCAATCTCTAGTCGTTGCTATATCCCTAGGAAATAACGATTTCAAGTCAATTTCAGGTTAGTCGTGGACAGTTTTTAAAGACAACACAATGTAGTGTGGAGTGAAATTTGCTGGGAATCAAAGAATGTGGACGAAAGTATAGTTAATGAGCGGAAACCGAAACTTCATACTTTAATTTCAGGATATGCGCCTAAGAGACATTTTTAATGCTGCCGAAACGGGACTGTTTTTTTTTCGCGCGTTACCGTCGATGCCGCTCGTACATACATAAAAAGACATATAATCTAAGATTGGTTAACATTTTCCTGTTTTTATAACGCGGAATGTTGTCTAATGTGCAAAAAATTGGATCCATGCGATTCCGCTTTGAACAAGTTTTACTGCATCACACTTTAAACTACTACTACCTCGCTTTGGATAATCATATCTATATGCATTTCGTGACAATCAATCGAGAAACCCAAAAAGTCTTGTGCATGTTAATGTCAACAATGGAGAATAATGGACAACAATACAGAAACTACACTAAATTTAATCGTGTTTTTCTTAATCGATATGAGTTCATTGTTGGATATTTATATGTCTGCAGCGTCACTCATGGGGGCCACATTCAATTTCTATGATATATAGCAAAAACGTGTTGAGTTTCTCTTTTGATTGTCACCAATTTCATTTGACACGGTTATCCAAAGCGACGTAGTAGTAGTAGTTTAAAGTATGATACTATATTTGTGGACACGGCAAGCTCCATAAATCAGACCACATAACTTCAGTATTTGAAATGTTGTCTTGACTCCGATTGGAAGACAGGCGAAAGATACATTGCCTCTGCTTCTTATACAACACTTTGTCCACCGCATCACCCCTTTATATATCCACTCGCTTTCATTCGCTATCCTCCCACCATAACTTAAAAAACACAATCGAGAGAAAATTTAACTCTAGCTGTTCCTCTACATCGAACATCTCATTATTTTTTAATTGTTATTGGTGAGTGGAACAAATGGTCTCCTTAACTTTGCAAATATAAAATAAAGTTTCGTTTATTTATGCAAAGGAGGAGAGTTAGAAAAACTGACTCTTCACCCGAAATGCATAAAGAGATAGTGATGTTGCCCTACCCCTGGCCGGCGAGACTACACGCAACAAGCCATTGCACGCATACGGCTCATACATCACCGTTCGGACTAATCACCTGTCAGCTAGGCATTGGAAACGCAGCGGGTGTCTACCTACAGAAGATAACTTAGCTAAGATCCTATGTGTGCCTTCTCTTTAGTTTATAACAACTTCCAAGAGGTCAACAGCCCTTGCCTTCCGCCTTCACACAACAACGCGCACATATACATACACAAATATTGGTAACACCAAATGGTCAAGCCAAACCTGGAAGGAGGGGTACCACGTATGAAAATATACAACATGCGAACGAAATTTAAATTAGTTCATTATACAGAGTCATATAGCATTTTTAAAACGAGTTAGAGTGTTAATTTTGGCCAAAGGCTTAACACATGGATATGAATATATTAAAACCAGTAACAACGGGAAATCGATTAATCAAACCACGCTTAAGTTATAAAACTGGTGAAATTAGCAATAAATAATCCAATTTATATAAACGATAGCAGGATACAACCTGAATTTAACAGGAATGGTGCCACTGTCATGCAGAATACAAATTCTGTGATTAGGCAATTCAGCAATCAATGAAGAGCTCCCTCGAAAAAAATCTAAAAAAAAAATGCAGCTGGGTATGAAGAGATGTCACATTTATTTTGAGAATCTGGTGGCCGAAAACCATAACAAACTAAGAACCGTGGGATAAAACAAAATGAAATCAGGATGGAAATTAAATATTATATGTAGAAAACTACAAACAGAGTGCCAAAGAGAGCTCTGGAATGGAACCAAGACGGATTGCACAGGAAAAAATAAGATAAAAAATTAAGAGGTAAGTACAGTAATAACACAAATTAAAAGGGAAACAAGTCAAGAAATTAGCAAAGAACAGATTCCTGAGGCGTGCTTTGACGAAGGTCCTATGCTTTCAAATGGAATAAGAGGAACTCCTTTTATATTCTCCTTTATACTACTCCCTCGAAAAAAGAACATAACCATCGGTTTCTAGAAATATGTTAAAATAAATACAAAATTCATTGTTATTTATGTAACATTTCTGAATTTAAATAAGTTTTTGGAAAATTTATATATCAGTCGATTAAGCTTGGTATAATTTACTATTCCATCTAAAATAATATTACAGAATTTCTGATTACACCATTATTCGAGAGGTGATTAAATTAAAATTGCTACAAAATAACACGCAATTTATGTCCCTCTGAGTTGAGTACACATTGTGGAATAGTGGAAACTTCGTTCAGTGCTCGAATCTAAAAAAAAATGTAAATAATGTAGTAAAATTCATGAACGTAAAATGTCCAAGAGTGAAAAATGTCAAATTACATAAAGTCCAAAATTAATATAGGCCTTATCCAGAGGTCACACTCTAAAACATCCAACAATTATTATAATATGGATCTGCATCTAAATTGTCTACTTTGAAAGAAATGTCAGAATTACTAAACACAATTATCATAAATAATGCCACGAGTTATTTCCAAATTATCGATAGATTCATGACTCACGAAGTGAGGAGTGAATTTATCTAGAGAATTTGGAAATCAAGAGTGGTATTTTTTAGGACTATTTAACGAATAAAATGAAGGTGTTTGCTCACAAATCATTTTTAAATATAGTTATTTTAAAATATTTATATATTTTATGTAAACGGCTATGTTTGAAAACAAATGAGAAACGTTATGATTTGTTTGTTCATCGCTGCAATCAGATCATATTTATTGCCAAATAGAATAGCAATATTGTAAGAATGCACCCTAGTGGAGAAAAAATGAAACATATCATTACAGGTTATTAATTAATTTCTGATGTCCTATGATGTAAATATGTCAATTATATTTTTCTGCAACGTTAATTTCTGAGAAATAATACGTTTAAGAAAGTGCAACAGTGTTTTTTTGTGGTATAATCTATTACTACGAATGTTTTTCTATTATATCTCGCAAGCAGAATCTGGTTAGATTCTTCATGCACTATATATACAATTTGGAAGCCACTTCCTACACCACAAAATTAAATCCCCAACATAAAATTAACACCCATTTGGAAAACTTAATACAAAATTATCATTCAACAAGCTACTCTGCTAATGGTTTCGGTGGTTTCCATGGCGTCAAGGCAAATGCCGGAGTAGTCCCCTAGTTTCCATCAGTAAATTCATGCATTTCTGTATCGAACCGGGAAAGCGGTTGTGAAAGATTTCATTTCTGGAGCTGTGGCCTTCTCTTCCCCCTTATGCTATGGTTTATCTACGACGCAAAGCACCAGTGCAAAAATTGCTCCCCATATATTTAAATGGATGTGGTTTATCTACAACGCAAATTGCTGGCGCGAAAAAGTTTGCGCTGACATGTCGCGTCGTGTATTTGAATCTCTTGAATCCGGGACGCAATTTGCCAGTGCAAACAAAGAATATAGAAGATATTACCCGTACTCATTGGTGTAATTGCTAAAAACAAACTAAGATTTTATGACAAAATGTCGGAAATACAGTACTTGTTTTATAACTTTCCAATTTTAACGACGAAAGTTAGATAGTTTTGTTGCAAATCATCGAGTTCTATACATGTTCTATACAATATGAGCATGAAGGAGTACAGAGATGTACAGAAAAAAGAGTTATTGTGGCTTGAACTTAGTCAAGAGATAAATAAAAGCTGTAAATATTGTATCTTGAGGATATTATGGATGTACATAAATTTCGTCTTCTATTAAATTCAAAACCTGATAAAACTGCTCAGGCAAAAATCTGAAGTATTCTAAAATTTGGTATTTTCATCAACCATATGTTTATTTAAGAACTAAAGAATAATTTATTCTATAATTTTCCATACAACATTCATATGATGCTGTTGCTCTAGGTACTTTTTTCTGTCTTTACTAATATTTCGTACTATTTTAAACGTTTTGCAACGATACTTAAAACTTTTTTTATAAAGAATTTTAATATGTTTATCTATGTAGACAAATTATGACTTTTCCTCTCAATTTATTTTCAAAGTTCTTTATTAGAATTGAAGTTGGCATACATGAATGCTTATAAAATTAAATCCACCAGATGGCAGGACATATGTGTGAATGACCAACATTTGCATTTAATTCCAAACCATATTTTAAGAAATAAATGTTCAATCACTTCATTTTGTTAGGTTCCGATGGGTCAGTTTAGTGTACATCAGATTAGTTTATAGTTTACTAAATAGTATGTATGTAATTTATTTCATTAGGTTATGCTAGGAACAGGTTTGTATACACATTTGGAAATTTATTATTAGGCGAACATTTTTCTCTTCAAATATAATTTATTATAAATGTTGGTCATTTTGATTTCCCATATACGTGGTGCCATCTGGCGACAATTCCATAAACATAAGCGCTGTATGGTATGCACTCCATGCGAAACCAGCATCACACCGAGCGTAACGCAAGATTGCGTCACGTCGGGAGCGATACGCTGTATAATAAACCGTAGCATAACAGTCGTGCGAACGTAACGGTCACCATCCACCATTAAAACACCAACAAACACCAACACACCACTGCCATGGATAGCAGCACACATACACACATTTAATTTTCTCTTTCGGCTCACTTTTCAAAATTAGCGGGGCTAAAATGCAATGCATTGGAACCCGTGGGTGACTGATAAACGTTATTAGTCGCCCAAAAGGGATGTTCTAGCCGCCCATTCAGGGTCGCATTCAACTATTCCCGCTTGATAGATAGCTTCATAGATTGATAAAATGATAAAATGAAAGAGATAAAATCGAGGTGAAAACTACTGTAATTGGTTGTAAATCAAAATTCATTGAAATGTGATTGATCATTGACTGTCATTTGGAGTATGAGTAAAATAGTCAATGAAAAAGTATTCTCGAGTTATTTTCTGGAACCCATCTTCTTGGAAGCTTTCATGCAAAAGTTTTTTTATTAAATTTTGGATTTCATTGCAATGCTTCAAACATACTCTTTTTGACAAATACTGTATATTACTAAATTCTGTTTATTGAACATTCCTACATATTGAATATTTTATGAACTGGAAATGTTAAAAGTATAGACTTTTTAAACAAAGAGTGTTTTTGGCCTGTTAAACTTATTTTCCGGTTTAATAAGATTGCTGTTTCAGCAGTATTTTTTTCTCAAATGAAGTAATTATAAAAATATATGTATATTCATAATTCTATATTATATAAGTTTATAAATAATTAGTCTACAATGGTTTAGACACGTGAAAAGGATGTAACAATAAATAATTTCTAATTTGGCTTTGAATGCAAACGGAATGGAGAAATAAAAGGGAAGACCGAGAAAAGGAAAGTTGTTGATGCCGTGAAGAAAAGGGGCACGTGATGGATTGGATAGATGTAGAAGAGTGGGAGAAGAGAAAATAAATTAATTTTGACCACCGGACGGTGCATATTGTATTATAATATCTGTTTAATCATATTATATTTCCAATTTGTGGACATCTTATTTGCTTCTGTGATATTAGGGGCAACATTACCGTCTAATATGGCTTCTTCCTTACTCAACACAAATTAAATTAAACTAAATTTTACTTAGGAATATTGTCCGATGTTCGTACTACTCAATGTATATTATTTCAAAACAAAACAATTATGTACACTTATAGGATAATATAAAGTTGTACTTACTTTTCAGTCTCCTTAACTGTTAAAAACAGCCGTAGCTGAATGATACATGGGCAGTAACCAACTAACTTCGGCTGAGGATGGGACTCGTTCCGAAAGGTCTATATTGTTTTATTCATTTTAACAGTTGAGGATACTGAAAAATAAGGTACAGCCTTATAATTTTATATAATCTGAGTAACACCTCAATGGAATTTTACAATAAATTTTATTAGTATCGATGCGTACACTTGTATTATAATAATGTAAAAGTAATTTATTTGATTATTTAACTCATGCCCCAAATGGGAGTTAATGACCAATCACGTTTCAATGAATTTTGTTTTACCTCACTCTTTACCGAATTATCTTAACCACCTCCTGTTTATGAGATAAAGAAAGCTCCTTTTTTTTTTTTTTTAATATTCTGAACACGTTAGAGCATTATTTTGCACTGACTGACTCTCCAACAAAGCCACCATATTTGAAAGTAATGGCAGACAAAGGATTTGACTGCGCTTCAAATGCAGATATGGACGTAATAATCCAGCATTCTAAGCCTCAAAACACTCAAAGAAATAGGAAATATATTTGGAGCCAGTTCAAAAGAATTTGTCAACAAGGAAGTTATGAATTACCATCATAAACTCCTAATAACTTATAATGTTGATTATAATATACAGGTTGAAGTGTTTCATTTTTTCTCCACCAGGGTGCATTCATACAATATTGCTTCTTATTTGAAGTTTCCAACGCTAGATGGCAATAAATAACATTATATGATCAAGTTGCACTAGATAAACAAATGAAACATAACCACACAATTCTGAATTATTTTCAAACATGGACGTTTACATTATATATATATATGTGTGTAAGTATGTATGTATGTATGTATGTATGTATGTATGTATGTATGTATGTATGTATGTATGTATGTATGTATGTATGTATGTATGTATGTATGTATGTATGTATGTATGTATGTATGTATGTATGTATGTATGTATGTATGTATGTATGTATGTATGTATGTATGTATGTATGTATGTATGCATGCATGTATGCGTGTATGCATGCGTGTATGCGTGTATGCATGTATGCATGTATGCATGTATGCATGTAAGCATGTATGCATGTATGCATGTATGCAAGTATGCAAGTATGCATGTGTAAGTAAGTAAGTAAGTAAGTAAGTAAGTAAGTAAGTAAGTAAGTAAAGTAAGTAAGTAAGTAAGTAAGTAAGTAAGTAAGTAAGTAAGTAAGTAAGTAAGTAAGTAAGTAAGTAAGTAAGTAAGTAAGTAAGTAAGTAAGTAAGTAAGTAAGTAAGTAAGTAAGTAAGTAAGTAAGTACGTATGTACGTATGTACGTATGTACGTATGTACGTATGTGCGTATGTGCGTATGTGCGTATGTGCGTATGTGCGTATGTGCGTATGTGCGTATGTGCGTATGTGCGTATGTGCGTATGTGCGTATGTGCGTATGTGCGTATGTGCGTATGTGCGTATGTGCGTATGTGCGTATGTGCGTATGTGCGTATGTGCGTATGTGCGTATGTGCGTGTATGTATGTATGTATGTATGTATGTATGTATGTATGTATGTATGTATGTATGTATGTATGTATGTATGATATGTATGTATGTATGTATGTAGGATGTATGTATGTATGTATGTATATGTATGTATGTATGTATGTATGTATGTATGTATGTATGTATGTATGTATGTATGTATGTATGTATGTATGTATGTATGTATGTATGTATGTATGTATGTATGTATGTATGTATGTATGTATGTATGTATGTATGTATGTATGTATGTATGTATGTATGTATGTATGTATGTATGTATGTATGTATGTATGTATGTATGTATGTATTAAAATAACTTTATTTAAATAATGATTTTTGAGTAAACAGCTTAATTTTATTCGTTAAATAGTCCTAACAAATGCCACTCTTGATTTCCAAATCCTCTTCATAAATCATTCGTCACTTCGTGACTTAGTGAATTTATCAATGATTTGAAAATCGCTCGTCACATTACATATATGATAACTCAGAGAACGTCAATATTTTTCCCGGGTGTTTCTAGCACATTTCACGTGTCAAAACCATTAAACTGAATACACAACAACTACATATGCTCTCTATCAAGTTTTTTGATATTTTGGCAGATAGCTGGACTGTTCAACGAAATGCAGGCGATATTGGGAACATGGACAATATATAAGATGTCCATCTTATATTTATTTTTGAAGGAGTTATATCCATTTTGGTGCAGTTATATGATCGAAAATTCAGACCAGCATATGGACTGGGTGGCCAGAGCTTCTGACTAAGTTCATGGGGTTCCGGGTTCGATTCCAGCTCAAACCACACGATTATTTTCTTCGGCATTTCATGGTCTGGATTTATCATATGATCTGACTAACGTAACTCCGTCTTCCAGGCGCCCTAACTTAGGAAATGGTTTACAATTCCGCCAGTGCCAGGAAAGGATACCAGAAATGCCATAAAGGCAACTGAACGCATTGGTAAAAAAAAAATCGGGTATCGAAAATCTAATTTAAGGAAAACTGCAATGAAATATTACGTTGCACATAGAGCCTAAGCGCAAAAATTCGAACTTCTTTTAATGATATTTCAAAGAGCTGTAAACTCATATACATAACCTATTGAAATTATTTCTCAACATGCCAAGGCTATTATTGCAGCCTCACTACGTTGGTTGTCCAGCAGCTAGCTTTGTTTCCCCGCCGCTGTTATAAATAATTAAATACAAAGATGCCGACTACCGCCACTATAATAATTCCGCATGTTAATTGTTGTCAAGCATTATCGCACGGCACCCGCTTTCATATAAACGGACAACCATCATAGCGAGGCGATAATATATTTACTTTTAAACCAATAAACGGAATAATCATAATTTCACAGCATTATCAAACTCCACGGCACGACAGATCTACAAGGCCTGGCTAACCAACCGGCTGCTCACCTCACATCCACATGTGTTAATCACAGAGGTGTAGGGGTGACATATGGTCAGCATATCGGGTACCCCACCAGTTATATCTGGTTTTCTCAACCAAGGGCCATTACTTATTGTAGGTACCCAAATTCCTCACGATGCTGAGTCGGCACCGATACCATACTAGCCGAAATTCCATGATAACATGTCTTCCTCCATGGAAACTGGAACCAGCGCAAGTCCCGTAACTCTGCGCTAAGGCATCTTGCCTTACCCACTCGGCTACAGCGCGGGACCACAGTATTATATTAAATTAAATTAATGATGACATGGTGATTAATGTGATCTGGATCCTGGTAATGGAATTCAAACTCATCATTTCACTTGACGAATGAGAAATTTACGGGAAAAAATCTAGCGAATATGGTAAAAAGGCATATTGGCATGACTTTCGAATGGAGAAGACTTCATAACAGTGAGCTACGGATATTTACAGGAAACCAGATATAATAAGAACAGTTAGGTCTTCTAGACTGCGATGGACAGGACATGTGGCACGAATGGGGAATGAAAGAGGGGCATGGAAGCTTATTATAGGAAAACCATAAGAAAACGCCTATTAGTAGACCAAGAATGAGGTGGGATAATCATTGTAACCATGATTTGATGGAAGATTATATAGGGTGATCATTGGAAAACATTTTTATTTAAGTATGTATTTATTTTACCTGATGCAATTAAAACCGTAAGGTCTTCTCTTTCACTTCACATTACACATAATATAATAATAATAATAATAATAATAATAATAATAATAATAATAATATCATAATAATAATAATAATAATAATAATAATAATAATATTTGAATTATCTACAAATTGATTAATGATAGGTCTACATAATATGGTATAGGCTACACAATATAGTGTCGACAAGGGAAATAAATAAAATAGTAATGATAATAATAATAATAATAATAATAATAATAATAATAATAACAATAGTAATAATAAGAAATCAGGATAGGGATGTATGGAAAGTTTAAGAGCGCGCGGCAATGAACCTTAGCGTTCGATAGTGTCAGCGAGTTAGTTAGTTAGTTAATTAGGCCTACTGGAATTCGAGCTATCGTCCTTCGGATAAGAAATATCAAACCCTATCGTCTGAACCAAGTCGCTTAGTAGAGCTAAATTTATTTCAATGCTGACACAATGCAAATTATTTATTTTGATTATGTTTACGAAGTTTCAAAAGTTTGCGTTTTTTGACTGAAATATTTACAAGTCCTTGGGCAAATCTGCTTTCTTAATGCAAGAAGAGATTTGATTTTGCTTGAGATAGGAAGAAAAGGAGGTGAAGGTTCAGTGAATCGTCTAATGTTGATGATCCAAAATCACCGATCGCAGTTCGAAAGATAATGGCGCGGGTACACTGCCTTTTAATTTACTCATCTTACAAACTCTTATCATGAAAGAAGTTTCTTCAATGCATATCGTGTATTCCCTAAGTAAACGAATTTGAGTTATTAGGCCCACAGCAGTGGTTCCTACGTTCAAGGATACATCACACAGGGATGGTCAAACACCTTCATATTGTGACATGTGGTCTAGGAGGAACATTGTTACCTCAGATGCAGCGACCCTGAATTCGAATCCCGATCAGAAACGTTTAAATAATTCCTACTCCTTAGCCATTGATTTATTAAAAACAATGAATAAATAAAAATAAACGAATCTTATAGAATACACTGCCAATTTAAGGTTGAATAACACTATTAAGTTGGTTGTATCTAAATCACTACTTCACTAACTGGCACTATCGAACCCATAGGTTAATAGCCGCGTGGCATAAGCTCTCCATACAACCCTATCCCGAGCTAATGTTTTACAAACATCCCCTGTAAATACATACTTCCTTCAAATCATTGTTAATGTTATTCTCCCATCTCATTCTTAGTCTACCAACTGGACGTTTCCCTTTTGGTCTTCTTACAAGAAGCTTCCAAGCACCTCTTTCATTTCCCATACACATGTGTTTAATTCATAAATAATATTAAATGAATATTATATTTTATTATATTATACGATTTACTTTTAAACTAACTCACTGGCACTATCGGGGCCTGAGGTACATGGCAGCTCGGACAAAGGTCTCCATACATCCCTACCCTGAGCTAATGTTTTCCAATAATTTATTTTATAATTCACCTGCCTGAAATCATAATTAATGTTATTCTCCCACCTCATTCTTGACCTACCTACGTGCGTTTTCCCTCTGGCTTTCATTACAAATTTCAAATTTCATTCCTCATTCGTGCCACATGTCCTGTCTATCACAGTCTACGAGACTTACATGTTCTTATTACATTTGGTTTCCCAATGCAGATCATGTAACTCATTGTAATGCAGTCTATTCATTCGCCTGTGTGTTCCTCTCTTCTTTGTTACTCTTTAAGCAAAGAATGAAACCCATAAAAAATAAAATGCAGTGTCTTAGAAAATGTACGTTAATTGATTGCTAATTTGGAGATAGTTAAAACAAAAGTATATTCCTTGATTTTATGAATAAAAAAGTAACATTGAATAAAGTGGTCTTTAAGGAAATTCTGACAAAATAGTTCAAATTTATCTTGATGCGCATGTTATGTATGCCATTAGAGCAAGGCATCTTCCACAGATATAAACGGGAAGTGTAGAACGTTTTAGTGTGAATGCAGTTATATGTGAGCGCTCCCCAAATCGTACTGAACGACACGTAGTCTACGAAGTCTGTACAGTTTTTTTTCTTAATATGAACTGCCCCCAAATTTTCACACAATAAAACTTGTGGCTAACATGAATTTAAGAATATTTTAATTTAATAATATTAACAGAATTACTTACAGGGATTATATGAAGAGAAGTAAAACGTTGAAAGTACAACATACCTGAAACAAAGAAAAAACTATAAACATACTTTTCTAAATGTATACATCATGTTTTACGCCTAAACTTACAGTGCAACCAAACAAGTGTTCTGAGTCAGTTGTCATTACCAGAATGCGTGATTCGCATGGCTTGAAATTGAGAGAAAACATACATTTCTAATATCAAATAGGCCTCTTCGCTTTTAGCGAATTAGGAAGGAATGCAGTATTGAGGCATTTCTCTAGAAACTATTTTTCAAACATTTTTACATCTTCTTCTTCTTCGTTCCAAGTATTATACCAAGGCCTGTTAGATCCTATAGAAAATTTTCCCTCCCATATTTACATATATTTATCAATCTTACCTATAAGGCCCTTGGCCACCAGACGGATATTTGCCTCACATCCACATGTGTTAATCACAGAGGTAGATGATCATCCAGCCAGTGTATGGGTGATACATGGTCAGCATGTCGAGTCCTCCAACCGTTATAGCTGGTTTTCTTAACCTGAAGCCGTTACTTATTGTAGCTACCCTAATTACTCACGATGCTGAGTGGGCACCGGTTCCATAGTGTCCGAAATTCCATGAGATAATTTCATTCCCGATGGAGACTCGAACCAACGCAGGTTCCGTAGCTCTGCGCCAAGGCATCTTTGCTTTACCACTAGGCTGCGGCGTGCGATCCTACCTAAAGACACCGAAAATGACACGACAAATACATACATTACACACACTCGCGCGTGTGCGTGTTTATGTAGGACAAGTTCGTTAACCAGCAAAACCATATCATAGAGTAGGAATCACTTGAAGTAATATTTTTAAAATCACTCTAACGACCCAAATTTTGATTTATCACAACGAAACTAAGTAAGTGTACACCATTGAAAAAAAAAACTAGGGAGGTATTCTCAAAAAAAATCAGCGAAATCCGACATTATGAAGTGTGCGAAAAAAAATCGTTTTTAACTTTTAATCTCCTGTTCCTCCAAACATGACATATTGGACTTAATCTATTTGTGCACTCAATAATCAAAATGTTGATCAACAATTATCATAAGTAATGCCACGAGTGATTTCCATATTATCGATAAATTCACGACTCACGAAGTGAGGAGTGAATTTATCTAGAGAACTTGGAAATCAAGAGTGACATTTGTTAGGACTATTTAACGAATAAAATTAAGCTGTTTACTCACAAATCATTATTTAACTATAGTTATTTTAAAATATTTATATATTTAATGTAAACGGCGATGTTTGAAAACAAATGAGAAACGATAGGTACGCTTCATCTGCTTCTTATGTTTATCACTGCAACTAGATCATACTATTTATTGCCAAAGGAACGCAATATTGTGAAGGAGGAGCTTTCTTTAATATGGTAATTATAACACTGATAAATATTTCGTGAAACACGACTCTGATTGGTTGTAAAACAGAAATCATTGAAACGTGATTGGTCATTGACTCCCATTTGGGGCATGAGTTAAATAGTCATAATTATAACTTAGCTGTCAAGAAATAGAAAACTTTGTGGGCTTGTTGGAGGTTCACGTCAAAAAGGTTTTTTTTCTTTTTTTTCCCCCTCATGGGAACGGCCTTGTATTGTTCATATTATTATATATGTATGTATATATGTGTGTGTGTGTGTGTGCATCTCCTTGTGGAGACAGGGTGCTCCCCTAACGGGAGTTTCTTGATCAAGCTAATTTAGTTATAATTATTTCCCTATATATGTCAATAAGTGACATGTGGTCACTATATCGCCTCAACGAGACGTCTAGTAAGCAACTAAAATATTACTTGGTTAGGAAAGGCATGTTAAATTTTGCACAGACGCACTAATTTAGGCTTGAGGTTCTTTTACTAGCACCAAAAACTTTAGACTCGGGACCGACGGATTAAAGTCCCTGCCGGAGGACTTGTGCCTTGGATTTTTCCATCCTAAAAATGGTTCGACCCAGACTAGATTTCAACCTCTGAGTTTTGAGGATTAGAGTAAGGAACATAACCACTAGACTACCGAGACTGACACCTATATGCATAAGTTATAATTTAACTAACTCACTGGCACTATTGAACCCTAGGTTCATGGTCCCGCTCCCCATAATCCCTATCCTGAGCTAATGATTTTCAATCATCCCTTGTATAATCTATTTCCTTAAAATCATGGTTAATGTTATTCTCCCACCTCATTTTTGGTCTTCCAACTGAGCGTTAGTTATCCCTCTGGTTTTACTAGAAGAAACTTCTGTGTCCTCTTTCATTTCCCATTCGTGCCATTGCCCATCGCAGTCTAAGAGAATCAACTGTTCTTAATATCCATCCATAGTAATTCTGCCCGAAGACAGGTCCTTCACTGCAATCATAGCATTTTCATGCTATGCTTGCAGCTTTACTAGGGAATTGTGTAGGTGTGGTAGCTTCCCGTTGCTTTCCACACCGGTGAAGGATGATGATGATGATAATGATGATTATGATGATGATGGCCATATGATTTCGGGGACCGTTTTGGCCTTAAAGTTTTCCTGACATTTGTCTTACAGGTGAGGAAAAACGTTCTTAATATGTAGGCCCTATATTTACCGGTATTTATTTAGAATCTTTAGCAATCTGTATTTTGGCATTCTGTCCAATGATGTAGTAATTTTAGTGTATAATTGTATATTTTCTGTCAAGACTGGAGTTATTGTAAGTTCTGCAATTTCTATGTTAGCTTTGTTCAACCTGGTATTTTCTCACGTATCTCATTTCTTCTGATCTTGTTAGCGTTAAAAATGCTGAGAATTTCACATAAATACTATTTATTATCTGACATGCTTAGTTTCCAAAACACAAGAAAGAACGTGGTACAAGATAATACAGCATTAAACCTAATCACCAAAGCATTGTAATAAAATTAAGTAGAAGTATTATTTTCTTTAAACATATACAGTGGAGAAAAAGCATATAAACTTTTAATAGCTTTTTTACATTGGTTCGCCTATTTCTTAGTTTTATGTCATTTGTCTCAGGAAAAGAAGAATGACAACAATCACACCTGCAAAGGAACACTAGCTATAAAATTAATTTTAAATTCGTTACTTGATTAAATTTTCATTATAATGCAAAGAAAAGAATGCTTCCTTATATTTTACAGATTTAAATAAAAGAGTAGGTACTAGAACTTCCCATTATTTATTTTTCTATAATCAACAGCATAGAAGATAAACATTTTAATTTCACCATACGGGTGCTCATTTAGGCTTATTTGAGAAAAATCAGAATAATTTTGTTTATGATGATGGAGATTTTTTTTTTACTTCACTTTATATTTTTGAACAGTCCACCGTTGTGGTCTCGAGGTAGCGTGCTGGCTTGTCACGCAGCGCGCCCAGGTTCGATCCCCGGTCGGGACAGGCTCCTGAAATCCTGCTCTAATTTCTTCAATCTTTTCTTCTGAAGCACGTGTACGAGCATCTCCTGATTCATTTTTAACGCTCCCAGTCGCCAGAAACTTCTCAAGCCATGCCTTAATGGCCTTTCCAACAGGTGCATTTCCTCCATATTCTCTCCGGTAATTTATTTGCACTGTAATTATTGACTTCGTCTCTGCATACCAGAAAACAGTTTGTGTT
Organism: Diploptera punctata; assembly: GCA_030220185.1. Taxonomy (NCBI): domain Eukaryota; kingdom Metazoa; phylum Arthropoda; class Insecta; order Blattodea; family Blaberidae; genus Diploptera; species Diploptera punctata. The sequence continues at coordinate 4,159,575 of JASPKZ010008887.1, forward strand.
CGTTGTCAAACATGCGACAGATGAATTAACTGCAACAATGGAAACAATTTTTTTCTCGAGTTTCTCTTTCTTTTAATATCAACCTCACTTCATAATTCCGCATACTTTGAGTTATCATTGATTAAAATGTGGGAGGTTTGAATGGGACACGGTGTATTTTACTTTTATTGACGATTTCATGGGACTGAATTCATTACACCAATGATTTTACCATTACTATACTTTTTTAATTTGACATTCCTTCTTTTTGTCCCCAAAAATTGAACCCCAAGTACCAAAATATCCACTTTATTTTACACAATCACTAGCATTCCCACACATAAATACACACACACACACACACACACATTATATTATATTATATATGAAAAAAATAAATATCGATAAACGCCTGAAGCGGGATTTAAACTTGAGACCTCTAACTTTATATGTTGGTTTATATCCTGGTTCAGGTATTTATTTTTCTTTTTATGTCATATTTGGCCTTCATTGCTAAATATCATAATTTAATTATAACATCGAAGTATATGTATGTGTGTGTATTTCTTTAGCGCAGGAATTATTTATTTTAGGAACTAAACTCGAAGACCACCATCAATTAAGAACGTAAGGTCGATTTCGTTAACTTGCAAAATTGGAACATTAAGAGTAGGCGCTAACCTGAAGAGAAAATTTAAAAATCGCTCTAGCGCTTTTCTTTATAATGAAATTAGGTATTTGCAAAATCGAACCAACAAATTCGACTTGCTGAGAAATTATTTTTAGTATTCGCAATTCCTGCGTGACGAACCTCCTTATTTTCTTTCCATTAATAAGCAAATTATCCAAATTCAATAGAATTTATATTCTGTATTGCTGATTAAGACGGAATTTCACATATAAAGCGTGTGAAGAGAGATAGAAAAAGTTTATCGTTGGATGTCCAGTTAATTATGGGAAGGAAGAAGGTATTTCGGATACAAACCCTCATAAAACTGCAAGAGAAAACTTTATGATTCAAAATACATTTCATCCGCGAAGTAATAAAACTCTGTAAAGCTTATAAATTTTGGCATGTTTATCCTACCACCCATTTAAAATTAGTAATAATATAAGAATGCAATTATCTTGAGATCTTTAAAATAGTACTTGAGATACGATAATAACAATCTAACGAAAGCTTGACTTTACCCTTGCAGCGTATGTTTTATTATGTCTCCATTTTTGTCTTAACCTATTAAACTAACTTAAGGAACCAAGGTTGTAGATTTAAGCAACATTCTAAAGTACTTTCATTCAAAAGTATACATTTGGAGAAGTTCAACTTAATTTGTTACTGGCACATTTCTCATCACGTCGGTGCTGATGGACTGGTTACAATATTCGTCTCTGATTTCGAGGTTCGAGAGTTCAGATCCGCTCGGAATTGACGGATTTTTCAGGGCGTAAAAGTTCTGAGTATGGGTCTCCTTCAAAAGAGAACTGAAGCCATGGGTTCTTTGTCGTAGATTACGGCATGTAAAATAACCTCAAGCCTGAAAAAAGAGGCCTCTGGGAAAACCCTCTCCGTCCTTTCGCGTCCACATTTTAATCAGGAAGTTAATGACTATAGCTGTTAAAGAGCGTCGTTAAATAAAATACTAACCAATTATCTTCCAACAAAGAGGAAGGAAAATTCTAATTCAATTTACATAATATTTTAAATGTTCAATCTTTATACATTCAATAGAATGACAAGTTAAAAATACTAGAGAGAAAAAGGAATGGGCGATGGAGATTGAAATAACAGAGATATCTGGAGGAAAATAACAGTAGATTAATTGGGTGCAGGAAGATGATGTGAATCATGTTAAATTACGATCAACTTCATAAGTACCTATCACCACGACAACCCCATATCAATTTCATGTCCGCGAAACCATTTTCTACAAAATGAATCGCAACTTTATAGCCACCCTGTATAACCTAAAAAGGCTATGGAAACTCATAAGTCATCACTCTAAAAGCAGAACATCAAATTACAAGATCCAATACATAAAAACCAACATGAGAATTACCATTGCATTTGAGAGTAGCTCGATGACCCTGATGTGGGTACTGGACCATTATGTTTGCACAAGTACGAAATCATTGATAAGTCTTATTATCTAAGATGAAATACAACTCTGCAGTAGAATTATTGTCCAAACTATATATTTGAGAACAACAATATGCTAACTATGACTACTATAAAAGAAAATGTGTATTATAAAAATGAACAGAATATGCATATATGCAAAATAAAACCCACAATTCTGTCTTCAAAGAGGTCTTTATGTTTATTTATATCATTTTGCATGCCTTTTGTGGCGGTGGGGAAAAAAGTAAGTATTTACATAACTATCTAGTTGCATCTGGAAGCGTTCCATGCACGGTCAAGGTTTCATATTGACCCTCAAATTTTATAGGATCTCTTGAATATTCAATTCAGAAGCAACAAATAACCCAAATAGTTAAAAATCAATGTTTATTATAGCATAGTCGCTCCCGTAGTCCTTCAGTTTAAAATAATTCTACGGTATAGGCCTATTGTAATGTGAAATTAAAATTAAAAAATATCAATTGATTTCAAAATTATGTAATAAAAATACACAGTTTCCTTACTGCATAAATAAAGCTTATTTTTCGTCATCACAGTTCAATCTCTCACCTTATGGGTACTTTTTCATGCCCCACGCCGACGGGCCTTACTATGGCACGACCTGTCGGGAGAAGACTTATAAACTTCGGATCACACACGTGCTTTTCTGACCACACAAGGACACGGAGGACCTCCACGAATAGCTGATCAGTTCAAAGGCCTCCTCCGAAACAACACAACATTAAAAACAACCAATGAACCACACTATTCACTCACACAATCTTACTACTCGTACAAAAGGCGAATATGATGATTATTATGAAGGCCAAACCGTTTGGGCCTTAAAACTTCCCGATATTTGTGTTACAGGTGAGGGAAAAGTCCCGCGCCGTAGTTGGTGGTTAAGGCAAGATGCCTTAGCGCACAGCTAAGGGACTTGCGATAGTTCGAGTCTCCATGGAGGAAGATACTTCCTCATGGAATTTCGGTCAGTCTGGGACCGGTACCCATCTAGCAGCGTGAGACATTTGGATAGCTACAATAAGTAGCGGCTTCAGGATGAGAAAATTAGCTGTAACGGCTGGGGGATCCGACATGTTGACCACATGTCACCCACTGGCTGGATGATCGTCTACCTCTGTGATTATCACATATGGATGTGAGGCCAGCAGCCGGATGGTAGGCCAAGGGCCTTCTAATGATCGTCTACCTCTGTGATTATCACATATGGATGTGAGGCCAGCAGCCGGATGGTAGGCCAAGGACCTTCTAGGCCTGTCGCGCCATGGATTTAGTTGGGTGAGGAAAAACTATAAAAAAAACTATATACAATCATCAGACATCAAATGAAAGTCCAAAATTCAGTATTAGATTTTATGAGATAGAGACAAGTAGAATGGTATGGTCATATACGTAGGATGCCAGAGAAAATATTACCCAGGCAAGCTTTGGAATGGATTCCACCTGGAAAAGGAAAGAGAGGTCGACCTAGATTTAAATGGATGGATGATGTAAGAAGAGGTATGAGGGAGCTAGGTCTGGAAGAACTGGAATAGGAATACAGAGAAGAATGGAGAAAGAAGATAAAAATTAAAAAAAAAGCTTTGGGCACAGGAAGATGTTTTATTACATTGTAAACCTGTTTATAAATAAATAAATAAATAATATAATAATATAAAATAATAATCCATCCATCTATAGTAATTCTGCCCGAAGGCAGGTACTTCACTGCAATCATAGCAATTTCATGCTATGCTTTCAGCTTTACTAGGGAATTGTAGGTGTGGTAGTTTCCCGTTGCTTTCACACCGGTGAAGGCTGATGATGATGATGATGATGATGATGATGATAAGGATGATGATGATGATGATAATGGTCATATGATTTCGGGGATCATTTGGGCCTTAAAGTTTTCCTGACATTTGTCTTACAGGTGAGGAAAAACCCCGATAAAAACCTCACCCAGAAAAACTGCCCCGACCGGGGATCGAACCCGGGCCCGCTGCGTGACAAGGCAGCACGCTACCTCGAGACCACAAATAATAATAATAATAATAATAATAATAATAATAACAACAATAATAATAATAGTTCCATATAATGCATTTTTTCTTTATGAATAGACATACAAAATAAAAAAGAAAACATTTTAACAATTAAAAAAATTAACCTCACCGGGAATCGAACCTGTGATCTTTTGCATACGAATGAAGAATGTTCTTCAAAGAAAGAAGGGAAACGTATTGTAGCTCTACTGTGCAATTAGTTTACTCGTGTAAATCGGCGTTAGAACTTAAAATATTCTAAATCAAGAGTCGGGTCATTCTTTTTATTGCTGTGTGTACCTATATCCTTCTACTTATAGGCCTAGCTTTGACAATATTAACACAACCTTATAAATTATTGAGCTCTTCATTGTAAAACTTTCTCTATTCTCATCCCATATGGGACAGAATATTTGTCTTATGATTATATTTTAAGTTACTCTTTGTTTCCTTCCTTTAATATAAGAAACCATATTGACCATCTATAGTGGAACACAGGCGAGATTGTTTTATAAATTTTAATCTTCAATTTTTATACAAAATTCGAGAAGAGATGAGACACTGAAATGAATAGGCCTAATAACACGAATTCCCTTCTTCTAAGTCAGTTTTTATCGGCTGGGGCCAGTTTCCTCCCCGAAAATCATTTGATCATAAAAAAAAGTCCTCTCACGTTCGCCTTGTTTAGTATGAATGTATGAGTGTTATACAAAATAAAAAAAATGTATATTCGTAGTAATTCCGCTAAAAAATCAGCAATCAATCTAGATGCAGATCTATCCAATTATAAACCACAGATACCAGTAAAAGTTACGAAAACAATACTAAGAAACATATCCAAATTGATCGCGTCTCGACATGTGTTTCGTCCTTGAACAGGGTATCATCAGGGTGATCACATAAAAAAGCGAAATACGTGTCGGGGATCATTTTGGGTATGATTTTTGTCTTGTTTTTAACACTTTTACTGTATCTGTGGTTTTAATTGGATAGAACTGCATCCCAGTTTGATAGCTGACTCTCTTAGTGGAATTACTACTAAGGTATATTGTTTTATTTTGTATCTTATGAATTTCCGCAAAGTTACGCTTAACTCTATTAATTGTATCAGTGGTACTGAGCTGATCTATCTTCCTGGTAATTAACTAACTCCATGGCGCGACAGGTCTAGAAGACCTTTTGTCTGCCAGCACGCTACTGGCTTCACATCCACATGTGATAATCACAGAGGTAGACGATCGTGTAGCCATTGTACGGGTGACATGTGGTCAGCGTGTCGGGTCCACCAGCCGTTATAGCTGATTATCTCAATCTGGAGCCGCTAGTTAAACTAGCTACCCATATGCTAGGTGAGAAAATTAAACAAAAAATCTTCTCCCATGGACACTTCAACCAGAGCAAGCCCCGTAGCTCTGCGCCAAGGCAAATGCCTTAAACCGCTCGGCTATGGAGCCGGATCTCTCTTCCTTGTATGATTAAAAAACTATATATATGTGATCCAGTATTTAATATCCTCTCCTGACAGGTCCTACCGCTGTAAGGCCAGGTGGCGTTGGAGCACGTAAAAAATATAGGTCATACAAAGGGAGTAGTAATTTTCCGATTGAGGGTCTTTCCACTTTTCAGCGGTTGCCCTTTTACCAGACGGCTGCTGGCCCTTCACATCCACATGTGTCAATCACAGAGGTAGATGATCAACAGCCAGTGTAGGGGTGACATGTGGTTAGCATGTCAAGTCCCCCAGCCGTTATAGCTGGTTCCTCAACCTGGAGCCGCTACTTATTGTAGCTACCCAATTGCCTCACGATGCTGGGTGGGCACCGGTCCCATACTGGCCGAAATACCATGAGAAAAATTTCTTCCCCCATGGAGACTCGAACCAGCGCAAGTCCCGTAGCTCTGCGCCAAGGCTTCCTACCTTAACCGCTCGGCTACGGCGCGGGACACGAGTAGTAGTTTTAATAATTGCAAAAAAAAATGTTATAAATTTACGTAACTCCCTGTATCAGTGAAAAATTAAGCTGTGAGATTATTCAATTTGTTTTCTTTAGCTGCAAAGTTTACGCTTGAGACTGATTTCCCAAGAAGTAGATAGTTCCTGGTTTGAATTGCACTCACTGTAAGCAATACTATAAGTGGAAGCCGGCGAGATTGGAGGTTGACATTAGCCATTAGTTTACATAGCTGTTGCAAAACCACCCAGCTCAAGTTAAGTCTGTTGAAAGACATTATTCAAACAGTGGTGGCGACTGTCTTGTTGCGCATATCACCATACAAGACAGCTCTTGGCAACTGAGAATATTTTCTAGTCGCGAAACTGCTACCGTTGCGACGTCGAGCGGTATTGCGACATTAACTATTTATCCAAAGCAAACTAGAGCAACACCTATGCTCGCAATAATTCCCTCCAGGCTATCCATTGTATTGCACTGCATTGTAAAGTCGGCGCTTTTATAAGCTGTTATAGTTAAATCAGGGTTTGGTATACACTGGCATGCCGAGAATTGCTAACAAGACCAATGAATCATCAATGAGTCCGGATTTCCATATACTTTCATCTTACAATGCATTCATGAACTATCATACGATCATATGAAAGAAAGAAAAAAACATTAAAAATATATACTATTAAAATTCTTTCTTTTTTTATTCCATGAAATCTCGGTTTAACCTCTCACTTTATAGGTACTTTCTATTAGCCCCACGTCACACGGGCACGACCTGTCAGGTGATACATTTTAAACTATGTATCACATACATACTTATTTCGACCACACAATGACATGGAGCGCCTCTCCGAAATGAGTGATCATCAGCTTCAATGTCAGGGCCTCTCCCGAGACAACACAACATTAAGATGAGATACACAATTGACATATAAATTCATACTAAACATGGTGAATATGAAAATGGTAATTATGATGCTCAAAATGATCTTAGCAAACCGTTGTTTCCTGATATCTGTATTAAAGGTGAGGAAAAAACCCATCACCTAGGAAACTTGTCCCGACCGAGGATCGAACCCTAGCCCGCTCCTTACGAGGCATGGACGCTCCCCTGAGACCACAGCGAAGGACATGATAAAATTCCGTTGATGTATCAATCATAATACAAAATTTTAATATAAATCTCTACAATAAAATCTTATAATTAACTAGCGAATATCTGGCGTGCGCTGCTACACTTGCCCGGGAATCTTCTTGGCATCAATGAACTGAAAGACAAAAATGGTTATTGTGAGTTATCCATAAAAGACATACATATTATGCTGTCGCGGATTTTTTTGTAGAATATTTTGAGATATTCAATTCTGTATACGTTAAATTGGTATATTTTTTTATGGTTTAGGCAGCGTAAGCCATTTAAGCGTTCAAAAAGTTACTTTTTTTAGTGCACCGATGCACTTTTTTTAAACTCCGGTCCTATAGTATGTAGGAAAATATGTTATACGTTAATTATCCCAGAAAAAAAGTGCTAAATGATGGTGGAAATCCCCATTCAGATCGGTCAAGTATTTTTGAGTCCATAAACATAACGGACGGACGGACATACTTACCACTCATTTTTATATAGCTACTAGCTAATACCCGGCGTGCGCTGCTATTCCTAAATAAATGTTAATGTGTTTTTACCACCAGTCGTGCGCTGTTATGCTTGCCCGGGAATCTTTTTATCCCGATCTTCTTGGCATCAATGAAAGACAAAAATGGTTATTGTGAGTTATCCATAGAAGATAAACATATGCTGTCGCGGACTATTTGTAGAGTTTTTGAGGTATTCAATTCTGTGTACATTAATTTGTTGTATTTGTTATGGTTTAGGCAGCGTCAGCCATTTAAGCATCAAAATAGGGACTTTATTTAACGTTTTTCACTACAAAGGGTGATTTTTAGGGGTGAAGTGGTTGAATATCACAACTCTCTTATAGCCTATGTTCATCCCGGGAATCTCCTGAACATTATGCAAAAAACCCCATCACAATCGGATCAATGGTATGGCCGCGCATAAAATACGAACGAACAAACAAACAAACAAACAAACATTAATTCATTTTTATATATTAGATAAAGATGTATATAAGGTACATCCATATTTTTAAAAGTTTAAAAACTGGTTCCATTTTCAGTTGAAGGTTGTTGGTTGTTGTTTGTGATGATTCTGTAGAGAATGCTACAGAATGGGTTATCGTTTAAAATCATGTTGTTGTAGATTTCTGTTAAAATGTCAATAAGTTTCAGTATGTGTATCTTTGCTCTGTTTCTCTCTTACTATAATATACTATACAAGACGACTGCTGGGCTCTCATCCATGTGTGTTAATCACAGAGATGGATGATCATCCAGCCAGTATAGGCGATGACATCTGATCAGCATTTCGATTGTCATTGCTGTTCTAATATTGGTCTTCTCAATCTAGAGCCATACATATAGTATCTACCCAAATTATCCACGATGCTGTGTGGGTACCGGTACATACTGGTGAAAATTCAATGAGAAAAATTCTTCCCCATGGGAAAACGAACCAGCGCAAGTCCCGTATCTCTCCATCGAGGCATGATGCTTTAAACCGCTCGGCTACGACGAGGAACTTTTTTTTAACATTAATCCATATTTTACATTAATATTTCATAATTTTCTTTCAATTGATAATACCTATCATACAATAAAGATTAAAATATTATTGTGTGAATTATTTAATGTTTATAATATGTATTTATGAAACTAAGAGAAGCATATTAATTTTAAGTAGTTTATATTATTATATTATTTTAAAATTATTATTTTTATTTCAATCCTATATTACATTCTTTGAGAATATTCTTAGGAGATAATAATACAGTACCGTAGTTCACAAATAAAGAATATAATAAAATACAAATCATCATCATCGACAGCAATGGTACTACAGTCCAGGACGGGCCTTGAACTTCCTTAACATCTGCCTCTATTCTTCTCTATCCGTAGCTTTCTCTTTCCAATCTTAAGTATAATATTTTTCAGCATCCATGTTTTCTTATGTTTTCAAGTATTTGTCCTTCCAAGACCATCTTGGGAATGATTTTTGTTTGTCCACTCGCTATAACACGTCCAACCTTTTCAATTTAATTATTTTTCACATATTTATATTTGGTTCTCTATACAATTCATACAATTCATTATTATATATAATAATCCACTTTCATCTGCCATTGATAGGTCAAAATGTTAAGTATTTTCCTTTCAAATATATTTAAATTAAATGCAGACACCCCTGGTTTAAATTATTATTATAATTTATCTTACTCTTCAGTTTTATTTGTCACTGATAGGTCCAAATATATTTCTTAGCATTTTAACGTATATTTAACGTATTTCAGCTTTTTTCATTAAAACCCAGATTTCACTTTCGTATACTAGTATCGGTATTATTTGATTTTATACAATCTAATTTTTGTCTGAGGATTTACATTTTTAGATTTAAACATAGCATAAATAATAACGCATAGTATGTCTTATTTCTTACTTGCTTTATTTATTCTGTTCTGGATCTCTCCAATTTCAATGCATTTACTTTATTGGGAATTGATCGTAAGATGGCGTAGGCAAATAGGAAGTATCACTCTAAATTATGATATTGTCACCATTGATTTATTTTCCCTAAAAATATTTAACCATTATAGAGTCCCTGTCCTCTAAAATATTCATTGTTAACTTATGCCTCTTAATAGTAACATTGTTGTTATGCATCAATTTTATTTCCACCTACTGTTAAATTTTCCTTATTGCCGCTATCAGACCATGACTATGTTAACATTTTCAATAAAATACAAATACAGTAAAACATGTTAGGATTTTTTGTCTTCTTCTAAATATCAAGGATTTGGCCGCTAGACACTTTTCCTAGCTAAATTGGTCAATTAATGAGTCAAATATTAACGAACAAATTTAGATAGGTATAATGTACGAATTCTACAATAAATTACAGTAATTTAAAACAAAGACCAAAAGTCCAGAAATTATTTGTTTAAGGATGAGTGCAGGTGTTAAACATAAAAGTCTTTCTTCACAAGTAGAGCAATGAGAAGTGAAATTTATAAGACATTCTCAGTAAGTACAAATTCATTCACTTAGAAATAAATTGTTATTGCCGAGTTTTAGATTTACAAAATAAACACAATCTGACGTTTATATCCATGTATCTACTTAAAGCACCGTTCAATCTCTCCCATAAATCCTAATGCATATACTCCCATTAAGTAGCACCCTAACGCAACGGAGCACAACATAAAACTGCATGTTAGCAATACTGTATAATTCTTAAAATGACTCGAGAAAATTTAACAATGTATCAAAATAAGATCGGCCGCGGTGGACTAGTGGTTATACTTCTTGCTTCTGGGCCCGAGAGTCGCGGGTTCAAACCCGGCCGTGGTCGATGAATTTTTAGGACGGAAAAATCCAAGGAGCAAGTCCTCCGGGAGGGACTTTAAGCCGTGGATCCCGAGTATGAAGATTTTCAGGCTCGTAAAAAATCCTTAAGGCTAAATGGAAAGGCCTCTAAGCAAAATTTACCTAATTTTCCCGTCCTAGTATTACCTTGGTTTCCTAGATGTCAGTACGAGGCGGAACGCTGACCACGGACCACTCAAAAATGTCATCTACACGAAAACAAGTGTAACTAAATTAGTATTGGTTCAAATTCTTCCCTGTAGGGGGAGAGCGCCTAAATCTCTGTAAAGGGAAAAACATAGGCTTACAATACAATACAATATATCAAAATAAGACTGATCAAGTTTTTTTTAGAGAGTGTGAAATTTTACAGCATAAGATGGTAAATGTGAAACTGGTACCTGGTAAGTCAGTCGTCCTCAACTAAATTATTAAATAGTTCCAATATGGAGGCCTTACAAATGCAATGTTTCATCTTCTGCATTTTAACTGAAACTGATGTTGTGTAGGTTGTACAACGGGTTTATGTCTGCAGGTGTGATCTACAGACCTACTCAATGAGAACATACTTACAGACATAAACCAGTTATACAACCTATGCAAAAACAACAGTAACAGTTAAATGCAGAAGATGAAATATTATTTTTGAAAGGCCTCCATATTGGAACATTTGAATAATTTAGTTGAGGACGACTGTCTTACCAGGTACCAATTTTATATTTAACATCTTATTACATAGCCTCAAGGTCCATTAATTTGTATTTTAAAAGTGTTGACTTTTACAGCTTGTTCAATGATATTGACAGAGTGTTTCGCTATAACTAACTCGCCATGCACCGTATCCGAATGGTTAAGACAGATGCCTGGTTCAAGGCGCCATTGGGGAAGACATTTTCTCACGGAATTTCAGCCAGTATGGGATCGGTGCCCACTTAGCATCATGAGGCATTCGGGTAGCTAACATAAGTAGTGGTTCCAGGTTGAGAAACACAGTTGTAACGGCTGGGGTCAGAAATGGTGACCATATGTTGTTCCTACACTGGCTGGATGATCGTCTACATCTGTGATTAACACGTGTGGATGTGAGATCAACAGGCGGCTGGTAGGCCAAAGTCCTAGGCCTGTCGCACCATGAGGTTTTTAGTTAACGCACTAACTTAGTGGCACTTTCGAAACCGAATTTCCATGGGAGCGCGGACATAAGCTCTCCATCATCTCTATCCTGACCTAATATTTGTCGATCATTCCATGTATAATTCATTCCACTCTAATTACGGTTAATGATATTCTTGAATATAATTTTGAGCCTATTTGATATTATTTCTCTACCTTGTACCCCTATGTCATTCCGCATTCATGGCACATCTACTGGCCATCGCAGCCTACAAGATTGAACCATTCTTATTACACCTGATCTCTCATAAATATCATAAAGCTCACTAGTATATATATATATATATATATATATATATATATACAGTATATGTCACGAAAAGAAAAAAATAAATCTCTGAGTTGGGAATTGAACCCGAGTCTCTAAACTTTGCCTTAACCATCTGAGCTACTCAGGAATCCTAACACTAAAATTTATTATATATATATATTATATATATATATATATATATAGTATATATATAGTAGTCTCAATTTACACTAGAGGTATCGGGATAACGTTACAACTGCCATCTAGTGGCCACTATAACTAGTAAGCATATTTAAGAGAATATTTACTTTATAGCAGTAACGCTTGTACATTTAGATGTTATAATTATATTTTTGACATTTAGCTATCAAGGAAAATATGACATGAAAAGAAAACAAATGCCTGAGTCGGGATATATCTTCTTGTAAGCCCATGTTTCCCTTAACAGAGATTTAGGCGCTCTCCCCCTACAGGGAAGAATTTGAACCATACTAATTTAGTTATACTTGTTTTCGTATAGATGTCAATTGAGTGTTCCGTGTACAGCGTTCCGCCCTCATACTGACATCTAGGAAACCAAGGTAGTACTAGGACGGGAAAATTCGGTAAATTTTGCTTAGAGGCCTTTTCATTCAGGCTTAAGGATCTTTTACGAGCCTGAAAATCTTCAGACTCGGGACCCACGGCTTAAAGTCCCTCCCGGAGGACTTGCTCCTTGGATTTTTCCATCCTACAAATCCATTGACCCCGGCCGGGTTTGAACCCGCGACCCCTGGGACCAGAGGCAAGGAGCATAACCACTAGTCCACCACGGCCGACAGTCGGGATATATATATATATATATATATCTGTTGAATATGATTTAACTGTTAAGTAGGAACAAATTTTCTCATGCAATTTAGTACAGTATGGTACCGGAATCCACCCAGCATCGTGAGGAATTTGGGTAGCTAAAATGAGTAGCAGTTCCAGGTTCAGAAAACCAGCCATATCGGCTAGGGAACTCGACGTGCTGAACACAGGTTACCGCAATACTGGCTAGATGATCAAGTACCACTGTAAGTGAAAAGTGGATTGAGCCCAGCTGCCGGCTGATATGCGAATTACTCTCCAGGCCTACCGCGCCATGCAGTTTCATTTGTCATAACTAACTGGCACTATCGAACCCATAGGTTCATGGCCGCGCGGACACAAGCTCTCCATACATCCCTATCCAATTATTCCTTGTATAATTTACTTCCCTCAAAATCATAGTTAATGTTATTCTCCCACCTCATTCTTGGTCTACCAACTGGGCGTTTCTCCTCTGATTTTCCTACAAGAAGCTTCCGTGCACGTCTTTCATTCCTCATTCGTATCACGTGCCCTGCCCATCGCAGTCTACGAGACTTAACTGTTCTCATTATATCTGGCTTCATATAAAGACCATGTAGTTCACTCTTATGTAAATCTTCTGCATTCACCTGTCTGTTCATCTCTCTTTGGTCCAAAAATTTTCCTAAGAACTTTATTCTCAAATACTCGTAATCTCATTTTCTCCCTTAAAGTAAAAGTCCATGTTTCGCATCCATATGTAGTAAAATTTGTTTAATCCCGAACGTGAATAATACGGAAATCTGTCCAGTGTGAACAAATTTATTGGTCCCGGCGAAATATTAGTAATTATACGTGTTTTCATTTTATATAAAACGGAATTTGTCCAACGCGGAAACGGAAGGCTATTTCTACACTATTCATGAAAAAAAAATTACAAAGGGAAAAGGTATACGTATTTATTAACCAACAGCAGTTTTCTCTTTTCTTTTTCTTTTTTTTTAGTGAAGACAGATGCCAAGACGGCTTTTACAAATAATGATTCAAATCAAATTGACAAATAAATATCAAAACAAAACTAATCTAATTGTCACTGACCCTAAATTCATTGTTAAAAGCTGTTGTATTTCACATGCCGATATGTACTTTGATAAATTCCTCCATCGCCACGACTGGAATTTATTGTTTCAACTTGTTTGTTGCAATAATTTTGATTGAATAACACGTCTCTCTTGTGCTTTGTTCCCAGTTTATAATGTCCAGTAAAAGGAAAGAAAAATAATCAGTACCGAAGAGAACAAAAAAAAAAAAATAGTGTTGTCGCTTAAATTAAAAATAAAAATGTTTGACCGTTTATACGCGTTGGTGAGTCGTTTGCGTCTATATCACGCTGTTTCTACTTTAATGAATCAAGAAATCCGAAGACAAAATAAGGAATGTTATCGCAGAATTCACAGTTGAATATCAATCTTAATTGAAAGACTTTTAAATGCGGCAAAACAGGAAAAAAATTACTGAATTATTTAAGTCTTTGCCTAAACCTGACAGTAACAATTAATAGAAATTGTCAAAATCTCTGATTAATTTATCGTATTTTGATATTTTTTATGTTATTATGTAGCCTTGGACAGTATCTCCTGTGTACCCATACAAATTACCATTCCATATTCGCGGTTTCTGTATTGGAGGCTTGCAAATAACAATTGCGCTGTAAAATCTTAAGTCAGTTAAGTTCTTAGACCGATCCTTCACAGGTAGCGTTCTGAATTTACGGAATAAAGATGGCTGAAACGTATGTATCATTCTCATTAAGCGAAAAAACTGAAAGTGATTGAAGATATATCTCCAAATATTTCCGGACCGATGCTCCAATGTCAAGCTCTTGTTCTTGTTAAATCCCTAAGGAAATAACGACTAAATTAATCTTTAGGTTGGCTGGACAGTTTTAAAAGACGACACAATGTAGCGAGGAATGAAATTTGCGGGGAATCAAAGAATGTGGATGAAGTGTAGTTAGTGAGTGAAAACCAAAACTGCATACTTTAATTTCAGGATACACACCTAAGAGACATTTTTTAAAGCTGACGAAAAGGGACTGTTTTTTTTTCGCGCGTTACCGTCGAAGTCGCTCATACATACTATACTTCACTTTTCAACGGCAGCGGAACTACAATTAATCCAAGGTACATAAAAAGATTATTAATAAGTTTTAGTTTTTAAAATGCGGAATTTTGTCCAAAGTGGAAAAAAATTGGCTCCATGCGATTACGCTTTGAGTAAGTTTTACAGTAATATAACTGGTTGAATAATAGTTTTATATATTTTCAGTTTAACGTTTTTTGAAAGGGGTTGGGACGTCAAGAGTCTCTGTAATGCATAATAGCACGCATTTAGAGAATTGAGCCTATGTTTAATTTCTTTGTGCATATCATTCCTACTTGTGATTATTGTTCCTAGGTATTTGAATTCAACCACTTCCCCAAAATTTCCCTCATTTGTCATAGCTGTCCATTTCCGTTATATAATGTATTTCTGTGTGTGACCAATATTTAGTATTATTGATATTTACTCCCAGTCCTAATTTCTTATTGTTACTCAATAGTGTATGCGTGTTGGCCTTTAGCATCTCTTCGCTATCGCCCAATAGTACTACATCAGCATAAACAAACAGCTTATTAATACCATTGAGTTGTAGACCTTCTTCATCCTCTAAAGATTAGACGGCATGCTCTGGTACAAAATATCGGTAGTACGTTAATTTGTCATAACATCATTTACTACACGGCTGAATTTGGTTATACGATTGTGTTCCTTAAAAAAGAAGGTCACACAGAATCGATAGTTACAACGTTATTCGAGGAAAATATTCAATTGCTGATTCAATAGTTCATTCAGCTTCAACTAAAATCTTCGTCTTACCCACCCCTGTGTTAACGGAAATAGACAGTGACGTAATTTTAATAACTGTTACATATAAAGATTATTTCCGGGTACTTTTTTAAATTTTTTATATACTTTATTTTCAACGTCTTTTATGGACATGTAAAAGGGCGGGGCACTTTATTGAATGTCGAGAAATAATTGCAAATCAAGTGTCTGGCATTGAAAGCAACAAATGCTCTTATTGTCACCGTTAGCAGATTGTGAAAGACACAAATTACCTCGCACTATGGTAATTCAGATAAACTACTGCGCAGAATAATAATAATACACTAACAAATAATATACTTTATATGCATGTGCACACTTCTCATTACAGGTGGACACTGAATTTCAATGCGACCTATTATCTATCTAGGTTATTTAATGGCAAGTGCGTAAACATATCATACTGTAGTGCAACTCCATGTCAATCCATATAAGCGAGACAAATTTCACATACCACAAATATGATTGAATTAAATTAAAAGTCCGTCACGCAGTAACTGCATCATCATCAGCAGCATAACAACCCTGGGTGGGTCAAGGTTTCTTCGGATTTTTTCTCCAGCCTTCTGTATCTCTGGCAACCGTCCACCAACTCTTGAGTTTTGAAGATTTGACATTCTATAGTACTCCATCCATTCATCCCAAATTCGATTATCTAGCTCTTCAACTTCCTTCTGGCCCGTCTATAATTCTTCTATTTCATTTTTTGTCATCCTCTGCTATGTCCCCCTCATTCTCAGTCTATTTACTTTAATAGTTATTATGATAATATCTGATAATTTATACAACTCATACATTTCTCTGTTTTATCTCATTCGCCACTTTCCATTTTTCTTAATAGATACATTTATCCGTGTGAGTATCTTTCTTCCAAAAACAGACGATCGAGATTTGTCATGTTCAGTCAGAACTCAGATTTCACTCCCGTAAATTAGCACTAGTTTAATTAGTGTTTTATACTATATGATTTCTGTTCCGCGTTCACATATTTTGATTTCAAATACTTTATTGTTGTAAAATAACATTTATTAGGTAAATTAATTGATTTCGTGTTTACTTGATGAAAATCCATTATGTTTAGTGATAAAATAAAACTATTAAAGTTTTATACGATTTTCATAATTATTTTAATACAAATTCTTTACAGCTGTTTCAGTACTTTGTACCTTGTTCAGACGAATACTATTCGTGCATAGTACTGAAACAGCTCTAACGAATTTGTGTTATAATAAATATGAAAATCGTATAAAACTTTAACAGTTTTATTTTATTTAATCACTAAACATTTATTAGCATTTTTTATTATTTTATTTATATATTTCTTGCAGAATATTATTTTGTTTATTTATTAAATATCCAATGTATTTAAAATTATTTACTTTCTCAAATGCATTCTTTTGAATATATTTTTTTAATGCCACAGGTTGTCCTTTTAGACATTTCTAGTGTTCTCTCCTGGCATTGGCGTAATTTTAAACTACTTCTGAGTTTGGGGCGCCTGGAAGGTGAGGTTACGTTGTCCCGATGATATGATGGGTGGTGATGATGATGATGATAGTGGTGCGCCAGGAGAGTCCTTAATCCTAAGCTTAATCTATGATGGATATAAATGATGATGATGATGATTGCGATGGCCATATGATGTTCGGGGACCGTTTGGGCCTTAACGTTTCCTGACATTTGTCTTACAGGTGAAGAAAAACCCCGATAAAAACCTCACCCAAGAAACAGTCCCGACCAGGGATCGGATCAGCTGCGTGACAAGGTAGCACGCTATCTCGAGACAGGTGGACTTATTTTGAATTGTAATATGTTGTTCAATTTTCTGTGTTTACTATTTTCATTAGTCATCCTATATAAACTTTTCTGTTCATTTACGTTTAGTCCCATTTTTAGCTAGTTTTGTAATATGATACAGAGAATGTTTTCTTCAAATTAATTTCAGAACTACAGATTATATCAATATCGTTTGCGTTTGCTAGCATTTGTGTTGATTTGTGAAATATTGTTCCTCGTTCTTTGATGCCTACATCCATACTTTTTCTAGTACGTAATTAAACAAACATCATAGGAAGTACCCTCGTCTTATAATGTTTATAAGGGTTCTGACAGATCTGTCAGGAACTGAGCAAATTGGGCAAATTCCTCTGTATGGTCCGATTTCTGGTTTACGGAATATATATATATATATATATATATTTATTTATTTATTTCGATAAATTATAGAAATTCAATTTCTGATTCCATGTTATTTAAAAGAGTCGGACTGTACATAAAACATATCATACGTAACCATATTAGTGCCTATTGCATATTATTGTACAATTAGACACAAATTTAAATATCTACTGATTCATTTTTCCTATTCTTTACTAAAATAATAAATACATTTAATCAACGTATCGGGGCACGCCGTAGCGTAGTGGTTAAGGCACTGCGCTACAAGCCGGAAGGTCGAGGGTTCAAATCCCGTTGGGGTCAGGATTTTTAAACTCACCCAAACCTTCTATGACCCTGGGGTCGACTCGGACTCTTAACTCAAATGAGTACCAGACGCTTGTTCTGGGGGTAAAGGCGGCCGTCACGCAGGGTTGACAACCCGGCTGACATAAAGTGCCGAATGTCTAGAAAAAGTGGGAGCCTTAACCTCCTACTACCACAAGGGTCTCCTGAGGCCTGTTGTGGGATCACTTTACTTTATTTATCTTATAGGATACATCGCCAATTTTAGGGTTAATTTAATTGTATGGTACGGTTGCGCTCGCTCTTGGGGTAAAGGCGGCCGTCAAATATGACTGAAAACCCGGCAGACATATGCCGATTATCTAAAATGGGGTAGCCTTAACCTCCTACTACTCCTGATGCCTATTTGTCTTTATTTACGATGGGGTAAGTACAGTATATAACATATATCTGCAATTAATTAAAAAAACTATACTACTTTTTACATGTCTCTTGATACTCTATGACTGATGATACTCTATGACTGATTTATTTTGCTCTTGTTCAAAACAGATTTCAAACGGAATTCGGCCTATATGGTGGGTTAATGCTTAGGCCTATAATTCTGACATTATTCCGTTGCAAAAAAAAAAAAAAAGATATTCTTGGCAAAAACCTATTGAATACTCAAAAGAACTTTTATTCTCCCATTTCAAGGTAGACTATTTAAAATTAAGCAAATTTATTTATTTCATCAAGTTATATAATACACAAAAACAAGGAAGTATTTCCAAAACAAATATCTTAAATACAGCACACAAAAAATCACTGTACACTAGATTAGAAGAAATAAAATGTCATACGGCAACTGCATTCAATTACGGAATCAATTTCAGTAGACATACTAGCTAGTATATTTAAATTATTGAAAACATCAAGCCGTAGGACAATACTATGGAAGTAAATTAAAAAAGGAAATTAAAAAAACCATCTTAAAATATATTTTTCGCAATGATACTCAAATGTACGTATCTTATTGTTTGAATTTTTGTTTAGCCTTTAGCGTGTTTCAAATTAATATATTTTCTAACTTGTATTTGTTTAATTGTACTGTTGTAGTTTTATTCTTAATCATTTTACTATGTATAATATTTTACTTATTGGTGAAAACATTTAAAGACGACGTAACACTGATCTCCACATATACTTTTTGCAACATATTGTAATTTATTTCCGAATGTTTAATTGTATGAATATTTATTTTGCGGCCATGAACCTACGGGTTCGATAGTGCCAGTGAGTATGAATATT
This sequence comes from Diploptera punctata, assembly GCA_030220185.1. NCBI lineage: Eukaryota > Metazoa > Arthropoda > Insecta > Blattodea > Blaberidae > Diploptera > Diploptera punctata. The sequence goes on from JASPKZ010008887.1 coordinate 4,179,063, forward strand.
TATTTTTGTGAACAGGACATTGAGGAGTATAAGTTACAGACAGCAGAAATGCTAGTCGCAGAGCCAAGTGCATTAGAGGTTGAAATGGCGATTGTATAAAGCATCAGGTTCAGATGAGATCCCAGCAGAACTGCTAAAATCTGGGGGAGAAAAATTGATGGACAAGATACGCTGGTTGCTTAGTATGATTTGGGAAAAAGAAGCTCTTCCAGATGAATGGAAGGAATCAATTATCGTACCAATCTATAAAAAGGAGATAAAACTGATTGCAACAACTACAGGGGCATCTCATTACTTTTAACTTCGTACAAAATTCTAACAAATATATTAGTAAGCAGACTTACTCCCTATATTGATGACATTCTAGGAGATCATCAATGTGATTTTAGAAGAAACAGGTCTACAACAGATCAGATTTTTAGTATAAGACAGATTTTAGAAAAGAAATGGGAATATAATGGTACTGTACATCAACTATATGTAGACTTCAAAAAAGCATATGATTCAATTAAGAGGGAGAAGTTATATAGTATCCTGCTGGAGTTCGGAATTCCTAAAAAGTTAGTTAGACTTATACGAATGTGTCTAAATGGCTCAAAGAGTAGGGTGCGTGTAGGCAAACAGTTTTCAGACACTTTTGAAATCCAGAATGGGTTGAAGCAAGGAGATGCACTATCTCCTCTACTATTTAATTTTGTACTAGAGCATGCCATTAAATCTTTAGAGAATGGGGAAAGGCTTACTAACTCAATGATATTAATAAACTGTTAGTTTATGCTGATGATGTAGTACTACTGGCCGATAGCGAGGAGATACTAAAGGCCAACACGCACACACTATTGAGTAACACTAAGAAATTAGGACTGGAAATAAATATCAGTAAAACTAAATATAAGGTCACACGTAGAAATTCAGTATATAATGGAAATGGACAGCTAATGACAAATGAGGGAAATTTTGAGGAAGTGGCTGAATTCAAATACCTAGGAACAATAATCACAAATAGGAATGAGATGCACAAAGAAATTAAACATAAGGCTCAATTCTGGAAATGCATGCTATTATGCATTGCAGAGACTTTTGATGCCCCAACTCCTTTCAAAAAGCGTTAAGCTGAAAATATATAAAACTATTATTCTACCAGTTATATTATATGGGTGAGAAATATGGACTCTTACTTTTGGGGAGGAAAGGAGATTACGAGTATTTGAGAATAAAGTTCTTAGGAAAATTTTTGAATTTTTTCTTGTAGGAAAGCCAGAGGGAAAACGCCGAGTTGGTAGACCAAGAATGAGGTGGGAGAACAACATTAACTATGATTTGAGGGAAGTAGATTATACAGGGAATGATTGGAAAGCATTAGCTCAGGATAGGGATGTATGGAGAGCTTATGTCCGCGCGGCCATGAACCTACAGGTTCGATAGTGCCAGTGAGTAAGTAAGTAAGTAAGTAAATAAGTAAGTATTTATTTTTGTGTTCGCTTTATAGTGTAATGCTTCCCTGAGCACGAGCCTTCACTCATTTAGGAAAATGCAAGAATATCGTATAATTGCATGTTTGTGTAATCTCAATTTGGCAAATAAATAAATAAGTGTTGTTTTATTTGACATAATTGAAACGCTTTTAGAGTCCCAATTAATGACTGGGATATGAAAGGTTGTACAAAATGTTCACTCAGAGATTTCATATTTTAGGTTTTATGCTCATTTATGCGTCATAAAACATGGGAATTAAAAATGAGGTCATTGAGCAAGTGGAGAGCTTCAAATACTCGGGTTGTATATCAGTAGTAACATGAATTGCGGTCAAGAAGTAAAGCAGAGGATAGCAATGGCAAAAGAAGCTTTTAATAAGAAGAAAAGCATTTTCTGCGGACCTTTGGCAAAATAATTACGGAAGAGGCTAGTGAAGTGATTTGTATGGAGTGTAGCATTGTATGATGCAGAGACTTGGACATTACGCGGAATGAGGAAAAGCGAGAGGAAGCTTTTGAGATGTAGATATGGAGAAGGATGGGGAGTATAAAATGGACAGACAAAATAAACAATAAAGTACTAGGCAGAGTGGGTGAAGGAAGAAAAATGCTGAAACTCATAAAGAAGAGGATATGAAATTGGATTTGTCACTGGCTAAGAAGAAACTGACTGCTGACGGATGTCCTAGAAGGAATGGTCAACGGAAAGAAGGTTAGAGACAGAAAATGATATCAGATGATAAAAAAATATTAAAATAAATTGTATGTATGCGGATAGATAAAGGAAGGCTGAGTTAAGAAAATAGTGGAGAATGCTGAGTTTGCAGTGACTTGGGCAGAGCACTATGTATGTATACGTGTCGTAAATCTACGCGACCCATGACTTTACTTTCTTTTCGGAGTTAACAATACTCGGGACCCTGGGTGAGTTTGAACACGTGAGTTTAGAACCGAGTATGGTAACCACAGTCCGCAAGGACCGACGAATTGAATGATAAGTATCATATTAAAACTCACCTTCACTTATAAAATCCAAAAATAAAATTTACAGGAGAGAACAAAAACTAATTAGCTTATAGCTTCAACATTTGCAATTAATTCTTATTTATACACGCTTTAACATCTAGATCATATCGCTTCTAGGAACTTCAGGATCCAATCGATGTTTTTATTCTAATCTATAGTGTTCTGCCCAAGAGCAGGTCCTTTCACTGCATCATAGCATTTCCATGCTAAACTTTTCAGTTTTATTTGGGAATTATAAGTGTGGTAGCTTCCCGTTGCTTTCCACACCGAGGATAAGTATGATGATGGCCAGATGATGTTCAGGGACCTTTTGGGCCTTAAAACTACTTGACATTTGCCTTACAGGTGAGGAAAACCCACGGGAAAAACATCACCCAGGAAACTTGTCGCGACCGGGAATTGAACCCGGGCCCACTGCGTGACAAGGCAGCACGCTACCTCGAGATCACAGAGGTGGGCCAGTGTTTTATAACGACCAAAAATGTATATACGGTATAGTATATGGTATATAAAATCCAAGCAAAATATGACATGTGATTTTAAACAATATCATGATATGTAAAACAACAGAGGAAAATTATTTAGATATTATTTCAATAAACGCTGCAGACACTAAAAGCGGATTGAGATTAAACATCGAAAGTTTCCCATCTCGCATACTGTATTCGTATGAACCTTCCTTATCTTTCTCTGCTAACACAACATCCGCTCTACTGCATGCACCCAAACTGCGTGCTCAGCAACAATCATATCAGGATTCAGTCGGTGTGTTTATAATGACCAAGTGTTTATATACAGTATAATAAATATACGGTATACAAAATCCGAGCAAAATGAGATTTATGTGGTTTTTAAATAAAGATGATGATATGTGAAACTACATACAATGGAAAATTTATATATTGTTTGAATAAATGAGCTGATAGTAAACGCGGTTTGAGACTAAATATTGAAAGTTTCACACTCTCATTTGTAGGAACCATATAATTCCCTGCAAACTCAACATCCTCCCTACTGCATGCATCCAAGCTGCGTGCTTAGCAAAATGGCCATTTTAATCTACAAGTTCAAAATTGTATTTTAACGAGTGATTCACGTCAAAACTAGGATTTAAGTACTTCTATTTTAATATTTTCATACCACATCAACATATATTCATCTACATAATTAATTCTTACACATTTAAAATGTTTATTTTACCTGTGATTTGAAGAAAGACTGAAGTTGTAATAAAGTCACATGCATCAAAAACTTAAAACGTGTATTTAGTTCAAAAGCACTCAAGTAAAATGTTTACTGTCACTTAAAAAGTAAAATTGCACTTGACAGATTACGTATGAATAATATATATCACAAAATACTTATAAAATACACTAGAATTTAAGCCAAATATCATAACTCGATATCAAAGTCACGCACATTTGCCTGGAAGCTATGGCAGATCTACCCACAATTCATTGTGACTGCAGCGTAATATTAGTGACGACACATGCAGCGGGTGATTTAAATCATAGTAATTCGAATTATAATTTGAATACTACATTATTTACCTATCATCCAATGTCATGTGCAGCTTTTATATGTTCCTTAATATTTCAGAAAGAATAAAATATATGATAAATCAATTCCAAATGGGTCAAAGAATTACAAAATTCAAAGCTCGCATTCAAATACAGATAAAATGATAATTAACAAATAGGCCTACTCAGCATTTTGAGCAGGCCTACACAATAGATGAAATTAAATAATAACGTAATTCGAGCTACTATTGGCCAGAATTTGTCATTATAATTGTATTGACTGTATTATTTACAATATGTAATGGTCTGGAAAATTTATAATTGTACTTTTTATCATTGGGGACTTTCACTGTTAGGAGAAACAGCAATCAGATTAATGTAATTTGGGAAACACTTCTCACAACGGATCATATGACCGATGTTGATGAATCAAATATTTTCTCTGAATCTCCAAAATAAAATCAACCAAACTTCTGAACTTAATATTGGAGAGCGAGGACGTGACAGAACCATACTGAGAACAACCAGAGAAAGATGGGATACAATAAATGGAAGACAATTGAAAAAAGTGTAATCATTAATTTCTAAAAAGGTGATTTTGAAGGGTGATAAAATTACCTCCATTGTATATTTACCTTATCGTGGTGGAGTGGCTTGCGTGCTTAAATGATCCCGAGAGCTATACCGGTGGTAGCATTGCTGTCGATAGGGCTACCCATGCTGGACTGGTCGAAGGTGATAAACCAGACAAGAAATGTACCTTAGTCGAAAGAGTGCCGATCTTTCACCTTAAAAATACAACCGTCAAGAAATGAGGACATGGGTTCGTTCCACTGGCGTAAACATTTCCGGAGGTCAAATAGTTCCTCATTCGGTTCTTCGGGCGGAACCACTACAGGGAACCCATGGCAATGGCTCAAACACAGGTAGGCCTACATGTTCTTAGGAACATGGAATGTTAGGACTTTATACAACAGTGGGGCGCTAGAGATATTAACACGGAAATTAGATAAATCATCCTTGGATATAGTCGCTTTATAGGAAGTTAGATGACCAGGAGAAGGTAGTCAGGAATCAGGAAGCTTTGCATTATACTACGGGAGTGCAGGAAGACCTGAATTTGGAACGGGTTTTTTAGTCCGAAGGAGAATCCTGTCCGCTATCCGAGATATTAAGTTTGTAAGTGAAAGGATATCATACATAATTCTAAAGTGTAAAAGACATGGTTTTGTAATCGTATATGTACACACTCCCACAGAAGATAAAGATGACAAGATCAAGGATGAGTTCTATGAAGAATTAGAATGCTCATTTGATAGCCTTCCACGATATCATATGAAAATTGTCTTAGGAGATTTTAATGAAAAAGTGGGGCGGGAAGATATATTCAAACCAACAATAGGCAAATTCAGTCTTCATGAAGATAGTAACGACAATGGGGTTAGATCAGTCACCATTTCCACATCAAATAATCTCATTGTTAAGAGCACAACATTTCAGCATAAGGATATTCATAAATACACCTGGACGTCTCCAGATGGCGAAAACCGGAACCAGATAGATCACGTATTAGTGGACAAATGCTGGCACAGTAGCATCATCAATGTTAGATCAGTCAGAGGATCATCATCTGATCAGGAAGAAAAATCAAACAACACCTATCGCTCATGAAAAGAACAAACGTAAGGATGATTTTAAAAAATGGAATTAAAAAAACTTAAAAAATGATTAAATGCGGCAAGAATACCAAATTAAAATTGCTAATAGTTTTGAAGTAGTGAAAACTTCAGATGGCAATGTGACAAACGAAGAAGAAACTGATATAAATAAAGAATGGGAGGTTATAAGAGATGCTATTAAATTGACAGCATCAGAAAGTATTGGTTACCTTAAAAAAAAAAGGAAAACAAGAAATGGTTTAATGAGGAATGTACCGACATTGTAAAACAAAGAAAGCTAGCAACAATGAACTGGTTACACAAGCAAAATGAGGTAAATTTAGAGCAATTGGAAGTACTTGACGGGAAACCACCAGGTTATTAAAGGGTAATTATGAGGGAATATTTGAGAAAAAAAGATTAACGATTTTGAAATGAATGCCAAAAATAGGAACATTAGATAATTATATCAGGGAGTTAGGACAGAGAAGAATGGGTTTCAGGCGGAATGAAAATGGGGATATGATTACAGATTCTAGGAGTATATTAAATACTTCGAAAAGTTACTTTAATCAGCTGTTAAATGTGCATACATAACAGGATATTGAAGAGGATGATTTACAGACAGCAGAAATGCAAGGCGCAAAACCAAGTGCATTAGAAATTGAAATGGCGATACAAAAATTGAAGATGTATAAAGCATCAGGTTGAGATGAGATCCCCAGCAGAACTGATAAAATCAGGAGGAGAAAATTTGATGGACAAGATACGCCAGTTGCTTGATATGATTTGGAACAAACAAGCTCTTTCAGATGAATGGAAAGAATCGATTATCGTACCAATATATAAGGAAGGAGAAACAACTGATTGCAACAACTATAGAGGCATCTCATTATTTTTAACTTCGTAGAAAATTCTAACAAATATATTAGAAAGCAGACTTACTCCTTATATTGATGATATTCTAGGAGATCATCAATGTGGATTTAGAAGAAACAGGTCTACAAGAGATCAGTTTTTTAGTTTAAGACAGATTTTTACAAAATAAATGGGAATATAATGGTATTGTACATTAACTATAAGTAGACATAAAAAGGTATACGACTAAATTAAGAGGGAGAAGTTAATAGTATCCTGCTGGAGTTCGGAATTCCTAAAAAGTTAGTTAGACTTATACGAAATGTGTCTAAATGGCACAAAGAGTAGGGCGCGTGTAGGCAAACAGCTTTCGGATACTTTTGAAAACCACAATAGGTTGAAGCAAGGAGATGCATTATATCCTGTACTATTTAATTATGTACTAGAGATAAGATCATGCCATCAAATCTTTAGAGGATGAAGAAGGTCTACAACTCAAAGGTATTATTAAGCTCTTAGTTTATGCTGATGATGTAGTACTATTGGCCGATAGCGAGGAGATACTAAAGGACAACACGCACACACACTATTGAGTAACAATAAGAAATTGGCACTGGAAGTAAATATCAATAAAATTAAATATATGGTCACATATAGAAATATATTATATAATAGAAATGGACAGCTGAAGACAAATGAGAGTAATTATGAGGAGGTGGCTGAATTCAAATAGCTAGGATCAGTAATCTCAAATAGGAATGAGATGCACAAGGAAATAAACATAACTTAGGCTAAATTCTGGAAGTGCGTGCTATTATGCATTACAGAGACTCTTGACGTCCCAACTCCTTTCAAAAACGTTAAACTGAAAATATATAAAACTATTATTCTACCAGTTATATTATACGGATGCGAAACATGGACTTTTAGGGTGGAAAGGAGGTTACGAGTATTTGAGAATAAAGTTCTCAGGAACATTTTTTGGATCAAGGAGAGATGAACAGATAGGCGAATGGAGAAGACTACATAACAGTGAACTATATGGTCTTTATAGGAAGCCAGATATAATGAGAACAGTTAAGTCTCGTAGACTGCGATGGGCAGGACATATGGCACGAATGGGGAATGAAAGACATGCATGGAAGCTTCTTGTAGAAAAACTAGAGGGAAAACGCCACGTTGGTAGACCAAGATGAGGCGGGAGAATAACATTAACTATGATTTTAGGAAAGTAGATTATACAAAGGAATGATTACAAAACAATAGCTCAGGATAGGGATCAATGAAGAGCTTATGTCCGCGCGGCCATGAACCTACGGATTCGATAGTGCCGTTGAGTTAGTTAGTGTGCGTGTTGGTCTTCTGTATATCCTCGGTATCGCTTAATGATACTACATTAAATAAATTAAAGTAAAATTAATTAAATATTCACTTTTATAAAAATTAATGTTCCATAATTTACTGAGTTAATAGTTGACAAACTGCTGAAGTATAATGTGGACATTAAAATGATTAAGAATATAAACAGAAATGGGTGATTTATACATTGACAGACTGCATATTTTCATCTAAATCTGAAATACATAGATTCTAAAGTATTCCCGTTTTGTGTTTACTTTTAGTGTTTGATGCGAAAACGGAATACCGTATATGCCATCTGACAAATACAGAAAGGAAGTCGTTGCCAAAAATATATTTTTCTCAAAATTTAGAAAGCTCTACGAATACATCATCAACATTTAAATGTGTTACTGATCTGTCGTTGTATTAAATAAAATATGATACTAACAGGATCCATTATGGGTTATATCCTCTATTATTCAATTTTGTACTAGATCATGTCATCAAATCTTCAGAAGAAGAAGAAGGCGTACAACTCAACAATCGTATTAAAAAAGCTGTTGGTTTATGCTGATGATGTAGTATCATTAGGCAATAGCGAGGATATACTGAAGACCAATGCGCACACTATATTGAGTAGCACTAAGAAATTGGAACTGGAAGTAAATATCAATAAAATTAAATATATGTTCATACATAGAAATGTATTTTACTGTATAATGGAAATGAACAGTTAAAGATAAATGAGAGAAATTTCGAAGAAGTGACTGAATTCAAATACCTAGGAACAATAATTATAATCGGGACTGAGGTGCACAAAGAAATTGAAAACATAGACTCAATACTTGAAATGCATGCTATTATGCATTACAGGGACTCTTCACACCCCAGCTTCTGTAAAAAAAAGTTAAACTGAAAATATATAAAACTGTTATTCTCCCCGTTATATTACACTGATGTGAAACATAAGCTCTTATTTTAAGAGAGAAGAAAATATTACGAGTATTTGAGAATAAAGTTCTTAGGATTTTTTTGGACCAAAGAGAGATGAACAGAGGAGTGAATGGAGAAGATTACATAGCAGTGAGCTACGTGATCTTTATAGGAAACCAAGTATAATAAGAATAGTTAAGTATCGTAGACTGTGATGGATAGGACTTGTGGAAGAAATGGGAAATGAAAGAGGGGCATGGAAACTCTTTGAAGGAAAACCAGAAGGAAAAAGCCCAGTTGGTAGGCCAGGAATGAGACGGAAGAATAACATTAATCATGATTTGAGAAAAGTAGATTACACAGAAGAAGATTGGAAGACATTAGCTCAGGGTAGGGATTTATGGAGAGCTTATGATCGCGCGGCCATCAACCTTTGGGTTGGATACTGCCAGTTCGTTAGTTAAGATCCATTATGTGAACGTTCGAATTATGGCACTGACACTTACGTATTTTATCCCGACCGTAATTCCGAGTAAACATAGATTGCAGATCGATGAGTTTTAATGCCGCCGAGTGTACATGGCATCATTTACCACTCGATCGAGATATTATTTTATTTAAAATTCCGATTGAGGGTCTTTCCACTTTTCAGCGGTTGCCCTTTTACCAGCCGGCTGCTGGCCCTTCACATCCACATGTGTCAATCACAGAGGTAGATGATCAACAGCCAGTGTAGGGGTGACATGTGGTTAGCATGTCGAGTCCCCCAGCCGTTATAGCTGGTTCCTCAACCTGGAGCCGCTACTTATTGTAGCTACCCAATTGCCTCACGATGCTGGGTGGGCACCGGTCCCATACTGGCCGAAATACCATGAGAAAATTTCTTCCCCCATGGAGACTCGAACCAGCGCAAGTCCCGTAGCTCTGCGCCAAGGCTTCCTACCTTAACCACTCGGCTACGGCGCGGGACATTTTATTTAAAATAATAACACAAATAATGTCCATTCTATATCAGGGGTGAGTCTGTGAATGATGATGTTTTCTAATGGCTGTATTTGGGATTATTTAACCATTTTATTCTTGTTTCCCAATAGAGCAGGGATGTTTTTGTTTTGTTGTAATTCCTTGTTAGTTTGGTGTATGTAAATAGTATTCTTTGTCCGTAGATGAACCTGGTAAGTTCCATAAGGGATATTCTTCACTGCAGTCAGTGAATGTTGCGACGGAAAACAAGTTAAGCAATATTGGTATACATGTTTCACTATGAGATTGCGGATTTATGCATGGTCGAACTATAAAAATAATACATGAAAAACAAACGAACTAAAATTACTCTGCTATTAAAAAAAACAAATGATTACAAAACTGAATGGTAAGAACATGCCGATAGAATGGGAAACGACAGACTATCAAAAATCCTTAAGTCTTACAAACCCCAATTGGAAAAAGATGACGAGGACGTCAATGAAGAGACTTCTGGACTAAGCCTAGAGTGGGATCGGAACAGAACAACAAGTGTCCTAATTACATGTAAGGGAAATGATAAGTCACAGTGCTACATAATATTCTGAACTTATTTATTCGGTTGGGAAAATGAACAAGTTAGTGTACACCGCACCCGTTTACAGCAATTTTTTAATCTGGCGCCCCTACTGGAAAACCTGAAGCCTTATATGGATAAGTTTACTTTTCCATTTGAATAATGGCTATTTTATATTTTCCATTGTAAATAAGGAGCTTTTAGGTTAATTTTATCTCAAATTATTAATTTATCTCAAATTATCATTCAATTTTAAGGTATTTCTCATCCTCAGGTAATTGTACACATATTGCTACAATAATTTGTGCGATTTTCGATTTTTATTTCAACTTATATAAACACACTCCTCGCATAGAATTCCCCAGAATTGTCAGCTACGTCCTCATTCGGGGACGATTATCGTCCAGGTCAGTGAAAGTTAGTGACTTCGTCAGTTCAGTGAAAGTTAGTGACTTCGTCAGTTCAGTAAAGGGCCGTGTTCGAATATGTGTAGTATCGATCTACTTCATGGTTCTGCGGTTAGAGCTTCTGACTACATTTGATGAGGTTCCTGGTGTAACCAGAAGCACTTTTCCTTAAGAGGAATTATTCCTATGACGTCCATTGTCCGGAATTTAAGATAAATTTAGATTTATGGACACTGCTGGTCCTTCGTTATTATTTATTACCCATCATATCATAAGTATTAACGTAACTTCGTCTACCATGCACCCAAACTTCAGAAGTGGTTACAATTCCGCCATTGCCAAAAAGAATGCCAGAAATATAAGGCAATCTCGCGGCATTGAAAAAAATGACGATGTTTACTGAAAATCATCCTGTATATACCGGATTTTTTGCAGGTGCAGAAAAAGCATGTACCTAGTTGAACATCAGTTTGCTCATATGCCATAATTCATGCCCTTTTAATGAAATGTAAAAAAAAAATAAACTTTTCTTCAAGATGTAAAAATGATACTGCATTCTTAACTCTGCAGATTATGTCAGTGATTTATTATAATACTATCCTGGACATGAGATATTGTGTGCATTGCAAAGTTTGCTATTTATTCAACGATGAAATGAGAGCTTGCATGCAGTCGGTGGTATGCATTCTTATGTTTCTGTCATTTAGTAATTTTTCAACCTTGGAATAAGTTGATAAATGTTAATGAAACTAAATGTGGAAGTCAGCCGGCTCAGAAGGTTAGGGTCAATCTGGAGTCAGTTTATATTCAAGTTGTTATTTAAGCAAACGAGCGATCATATTTCATGTGATTTTTTTTTTCAAAGAAAGAAAAGGAACACATAGTTAAACATCAGCATTTTATATAAAAACATAATCATTAACTATACATGAATCATAATTTTAACTAACTAACTCACCGACATTATCGAACCCGTAGATTTATGGTCGTGCGGATATAAGCTCTCCATAGATCCTTATCCCGAGTTAATGTTTTCCAATCATCCCCTGTATAATCTACGTCTCTCAAATCATGATTAATATTATTCTCCCACCTGATTCTTGATATACTAACTGGACTATTTTTTTCTGGTTTTCCTACAAGAAGCCTCCATGTCCTTCTTTCATTCCCCATTCGTGCCACATGTCCTGTCAAATCATAATTTTAGTACACAAAACGTATATAAATGTCCGCTGGAATATAAGTCAAACCTCTGTGGTTTAGAGGCGTCATTTCCAGGGACGCAGGGGTCTGTGTCCGATTCCCGGTCGGGACATATTTCCGGAAGATACATTCAGCATTTTTCCTCCCTCTCCTTTAAGACAATATCAGGACATTTTAAGCCCCTAATGGTGCCCGAACACCATGTAACTATTCTAATCATCCATAAAACTATCATATTTGCATCGCTTAGTATGATTCATAGTATAAAGAGAAGTAAGACTTCTGTATTTTGTTTTAGTTCTACAAACGGATAGTTCAATAATACAAACTACCTGTGTTGCAATCTTAAATTTTAGCACATAAAAATCCTATTCCTAAGTTTGAATATGAGTGGTGATATCTCATCTTGGGATATTCGTGTTGTCTTTGAGTTTTTTTTTTCTCTCTATTTGTAGAAAATAAATGTTCTTCCTCCACTGATATTTTTAATCTCTCATTCATAGAAATAGGCTAGTGGAAATGTGCAACAACATGCGAATTATTATGATGAATAATATCTATTGTTTATAGCCAAAAACAATTCAGATTATTAAAACTTCAATAAAACTATGAACTTTCTTTTCAGTATTCTCAACTGTTGAAACGATTAAAGCATTGTAGTCCTTTCGGAATCAGCCCCATCCTCAGCAGAAAGTTGTATGTTATTACTCTCCAGCTACTATTCAGATTAGATGGATTTTCAGGATGTAATAATCCAGGGTACAAGACCTCCGTGAAAGACTTTAAGCCGTAGATCCCAAGATTGAAGATTTTCGGGATTTTTTTTTATTATTTCAGAAGTATAATTTTTTTATTTAAAATTTTCAGCCTTTTATTCTTAGAAGACTTTCCATTCTCATAAGAGAATCTCAAGCCTAAATTAGTGCTTCTGAACAAAATTAACTCCCATCCAAACAGTACATTAATTGCCTACTGAATGTGTTATTGAAGCGATGTGCTGACCACATGTTGCGCAATGACATATGTACGGAAATGAGCATATTAAATTACGCTTGGTCAAGAAACTCTCGCTATAGGAGCACTCATGTCTCCTCGAGGGACGTGTGGAGTATATACTTACATACATTCTAAAAGTGAAATAAATTCTACAAAGCCATCGGAAAATAGCAAAAAAGAATGCAGCGCTATTTAAACTAACATAAAATGAACGAACAGAACAGGTACTCATTATTTAGATCAAAAATCACTATAACAGACCTCCATGTTCGAAATGCAAATAACATTAATGACCATTCATATTATGGAGATTGTTAGTTTTTGACAAGATTCTGGCGTTGTACCAATTAAATTGGTATAAAAGCAGAGACTGGTAAGGTATTCCAATTACCAAGAGGTTTAGAATGTTTGAAACCCAGACGGCATAATACATGTCTGGCATCTTTTATAAGAACTCATACATACTATTTCGACAACCGGTGACAAATGCCTTTAGATACATTGTGGTGTCAGACCTAACCGCAAAACCTGTCGCGCTCAGAACCTCCAGTATTGTTAGTTGGTAACCCAATAAGAATGTCCTCTAAAAGAGTTCAGGATCAGCTTTTTTCTTATTATTCTCGCAAGTTAACTTCAAAGACGAAACCGATGAGTTGAAGTTTGGCATGAAGGAATGAATTCAAGGTGGTTTATGCAAAAACATTTGAACCTACAATTCGCAATGAACAAGTGAGAAGGGCGTGCAAATGTGCGTTTAATTAAGTGACAGGAAGTCACTTTATAGTTTCTTTTAGAAATGAATCATTCTGCAAAAACCAGTAAATACAATGAACATTCCGATGGGTATTTGGCATAATGTCCAGCACATTTAATTAAACAACAAATTTACGACTTAAATTTCAAGACAAAATTAATTTATATTATTTAGTTACAAGTGAAATATCTAGGTATTATAATAGACCAATATTTAAGATACGACAAACACGTTTCCTTGCTGTGTAACAAACTACGTAAAACTATTCACAAATTTATCATCCTTCGATTATATTTACCAATGTGTGTATTGCGAACTGTTTACTTAGCTCTGGTTCAATCGATAATCCAATACGCAATATTAGGTTCGGGTGGAAGCGCAAATTCTATCTTTTCTCCCTTAACATTACTACAAAAACGAATCATAAAAATCTGCTTGCAGAAACCTTTAGATTACCCAACAAATTTAATTTATTTAGAATTTAACGTGCCAAATATTAACAAAAATATTCAAGCATACATTGCTTACTTATTTTCATAAAAATAAAAACGAATTTAAAGAGCACAATCGAAGTTTTTATAGTACCAGACAAAATACTACTACTTTGCTAAATGTTCCAAAATTGTATACAACTTTTTTTTCCTCCCTCTTTCGTTTACACTGTTTTCCTTCTTGTTTTACCTTTTTGTTAACTTTCTGTTATTCTCACATATAGACTCAAGGACAAGAGACACACCCAGACCCGAGGTGGAGATTAAAAATCCCCTACCCCGCCGGGAATCGAACCCGGGTCGACTACGCCACAGTGACGGACACTTCTGGATCTAAACATAGTAGATATCTTGGACCCATGTTATATAATGAATTAGTAGATCCAATCCAGAACTAAGTAAACTATATAAAGCTGGTTTAAAAAAACAATTAAATTAATGATTAATTAATTAATCAAGTGAATATATATTAATCATTTGAATATTTTAAAATAATAAATACGAAGCATATATTTTTGCTTATATTATTATAAATCAATATATTACTAATTACTTTCTTCTGTATTATTGGTTATAATCCATTACAGTATATGGTTTATATTATATTATGTAAATCATTTTCCATTGCATTAATTCTTTTGTTAGAATAAGTCTTATTCCCAATACATTATCTTTTATTTGTACGTGTCATAATTTATGTAAAAATCAAACTGGCCCCTAACTTTAAAGGTATATATTATATTTATATTATTCATGTAACTGAACTGCACCCGAGCACGACATTTGCTCATTCGGGTGCCAATACTGTATATAACATTTATTTGTAAATAAAATTTATTCTTATTCTTATTCTTTTATAGCATACATATAAATTTACGTCCCGCACAATAGGCAAGCGATTTAAGGCACGATGCCTTGGTATAGTGCTATACGAATTTTGTACTTTAAAATGAGTTCACAGCCAGGAGGTCTTTTTAAGTTTAATAATAAAGCGGAAAATATTAATATTTGTAAAACTAAACACATTTATAAAACTAAATAAAATAATATAGATCGCATAGCTGATGTTGTGTAGTCTTCTCCATTCGCTTGTCTTTTCATCCCTTTTTGGTCCAAAAATTTTTCTAAGAACTTTATTCTCAAATATTCATCAATTCTCGCGCTGTAGGCACGCTGTTTAAGACACGGTACCTTGGTACAGTGCTATAGGATTTTGTACTTTAAAATGAGTTCACATTCAGGTCTTTTTAAGTTTAATAAACAGGAAAATGTTAATATTTATAAAACTAAATACAATAATATTGATCGTATTGCTCATGTTATTTTAGTCTTCTCCATTCGCCTGTCGTTCATCCCGTTTTGGTCGAAAATTTTTTCTAAGAACTTTATTTTCAAATACTCGTGATATTTTCTTTTCCCTTAAAGTAAGAGTCCATTGTACATTTTTTTTTTCAAACGAACGGATAGCCAGCCTGATATTCAACCCCCAACCTGAAGGTCCAGCAGATATTTAACCAAGTCTCTACTATAATACTAGAATGGGTGTCACTTGGTAGAAGAAGAACAGGACAGCCAAAAATAACGTTGATTGATGGTGTTTTGAGCAGCATGCGGGAAAAAAAGGATTGAACGATATAGATTGGAATGACAGATGTGGAGGAGAATGACAATAGGTTAATTGAGCGCAGGAAGATGTTATGAAATATTGTGAAATATACTAAATAAATAAGTAGATAATTATTATCATCATCGTTACTGAACTTGAAATATGGAATATTAAGGATTATTACCAGGCCTCAGAAGTTGAGGATCTATAAAATGCCTATAAAAGACCTTAAAAATACGTAAATATATTCTAAAAAAATACCTAAAAACTGAAAAAAGGGACGTAAAATGGCAATTCAAATTATAATTTTAACTGCATTTTTAATGAATATAATAAAATAATGTTAAAAAGTACAACATTTTAGTGGTATGCAACACACACTGCCAAGAAAAAATAATGACAAATGTTTCTTCTTTCATATTTGTATGTAAACCTATATTTAATTCAACATTGTTTGAAAAAAGGAATTCTGTGTTCCTTAAAAAAAGTTCTTGGAGAATTTAGAATGAACGATTTTTCCCCGCTTACAATGAATTCAGCGAACTCACTATGTATATCCTGGATAAATACATTTAAAATTCAAATTAGAATAACTAGAAGCATACTTGGCTAAACGCATAAATAGGCTATACAAAATGATGTAAATATAGTAGAAAGAAGGTTAAGTTGAAAAAAAAAATGCCAAGACCTAAAAAAAATCGAAAAGGAAAGAAAGGACAAATAAAATCCACTACTTTCTGGCCTATAATGAACCAAAAAAAATATATATATACATTGTCTTCAGATTAAGTCACAACCCTGAGCGTCCGGTAGGCCAAAGCGGTCAAATTACCCCGTTTTCCTGTCAGTGAACTGGCGGGCGACAAAGCAGGTTCCATTCATATTTATGTGTTACTTCTGTGACTGTAGGCTACGGACGTTTTTTCGGAAGTTTTTTTTTAACCAACTTCTGAATTTGTGTTCAGGTGTGACTGATGATTTCAGTTTAATATGATGTATAGCACTGAACAGAGGGTATATTTATTTTTTGACAAATGCAAAGAAGAAAGTTGTCGTAAATGTTTTCATCAATTCTGCCCCAAATAAAGCCACGATTTCAAAACCTCGAACATTAGAGGAACTTAAAGAAAATATTCGATCTCTTAACTCCAACATTCCAAGGCAGGAATTGGATATGGTATTTCAAAATCTTCTTCGCCGGTTTGAATGTTGTATTGAAGCTGAAGGAGATACTTTTGAAAATATTTTGTCATAAGGTAAGGAATATACAGCACAAATCGATTTTAATCCATTGCAATCTCTAATCATTTTCGCAGCTACTTGATATACTTGGTGAGATTAACTTTTATACGATTCATGATGTGTTCCGTTGAGGTATTATTCAAAATTAATATAAAATTATGGAATATTCACCTGAAAGGTCCGTCTCCTCAACTTAATTAATCATTTAACTGTAGATCTGGTAGATCTTCAGTGAAACACCAGTTTTGAATCCTGCCGATGATGGGACAAGTCCCGAAAGCGCTACAGTTAAATGATTAATTAAGTTGAGGAGATGGACCTTTCAGGTGAATATTCCATAATTTTATATTAATTTTGGTGAGATCACCATACGAGATCCATGCGACGAGCGGTTGCCAGGCGCTTAGGGTTGCGTCTTAAAATGAAGCCCCTGTATTATATTGGATCTGGTACTCAGACATAAAAAAAAATCCTCAACTTCCGAGCCATAATAATTATTATTAATGTTTATAAGTACAAGCCACTGCTCGAAGCTAGTAAATAAAACAAAGCTAAAGCAACCAATTCCAGGAGCTTCATTCACGAATGCTATAGCCTATAAACTTATACAGATTCCGTGATGGAAGCCCCCTCATTAACCAGTCAGCGAGTACAGAAAGTTGTTTGCCGACTGAAGTCTCCAAGAACAGGCAGGAGAGAGTGGGAAGAATATAAAACCTATCTACTGGTCGAACTCATCCAAAATCACCTCGTATATAAATCTGCGTTCATTATCGACAGCTGCTAACTAGAAAATATTGTTTCTTTATTTTTATATTTTTTCTTCCACTGCCTAATATGTTCCCGGCCGGTTTTCGTATTACTACACGTACTGTCCTTACCAGATACTCATAAACTTGCATACAAGTTAAACCACAAACTTTTCGCGTGAAAACTGGTTTTAAAACATCATAGTATGATATCTGTGTACATTCTCTACGTCACGTTTTATGCCTTCTGCGACAGATGGGAATGTTAGTATACCGTGTTAAATTAATAGTTATTTATGTTGCGAGCGTTGCATATGATTTAGATTTTATGTTAAGCAAATTAAATAATGTACCGGCATATAAAAACTGGGCCTTTTCCATTAATTTTTAAAGATAGAATACGTGCCAGTGAACTGTAATACAAATGATGCGTTAGAGATAAATCATCAAAATCAGCAGAAGCAGTTTATGGGGCTATTTGGCCGTTCCGCTCCCATTGTATCACGTCATCATCATATTTGGCGTAACAATCCTGGTCGAATCACAGCCTCCCTTAGAACTCTCCTCCAGACCTTTCTATCCCTGGTGATTGTCCATCAATTTCGAATTTTAATTTTCTGGACATCTCCAGAAAACTCCTTCTACCTACCTGTCCTTAAGTCTTCCAATATTTGTTCTTCCATCTGAATGATCCATTATTTATTTATTTTTAATTCTCTCACTATTATCCATTCTTTGGACATGTCCTGCCCATCTCAATCTAACTATTTTAATATCTGCAATAATGTCTTGAAACTTAACGAATTTGGCGGTATCTTAGTCCATTTAGAGGAATCTGTCCCATAATCGATAATCCACGTTGAATCTTACTTAAGTTTATAGTTGTATACCACTGTAATGGGCTATTGTGATAGAATAGATAATGCAAAAATACATTTGCCATCACTAATCTTCACAAGATTATATGATTTATACAAGTGATATAATTCCTCATTATATCGTGTTTGTCATTCTCTTCTTTCCTGAATGAGTCCATATAGTCTTCTCAGAATTTTCCTTTCCAAAATTCTAAGCTGAGCAATTGTATTTTCAATCATCGCCCAAGTCTCACTTCCATACGTCAGCACAGGCTTTATTAATATCTTATATAATCTGATTTCTGTGTTAAAAGTGAGATATTTATATTTATATTTTTTTATAATTCAGTAGAAACATTTATTGCCATTTTGAATTCTCTTAATTATTTCCTCTTTAGTCTCATAAGTGTTATTTGGGACTCCAGATATAAAAAACATTTAAATTTTCGAATTTCAAACTCCCTCTTCTCTCTCTCTCTCTCTCTCTCTCTCTCTCTCTCTCTCTCTCTCTCTCTCTCTCTCTCTCACTCTCTCTACACACACACACACACACACACACACACACACATATATATATATATATATATATATATCCATCCATAGTAATTCTGCCCGACGGCAGGTCCTTCACTGCTATCATAAGCATTTTCATGCTATACTTTGCAGCTTTACTAGGGAATATAGGTGTGGTAGCTTCCCGTTAAGGATGATGATAATGATAAGGATGATGATGGTGGCCGGATGATATTCGAGGACCGTTGGGCCCTAAGCTTCCTCTCCTCACCCAGGAGACTGTCCCGACCGGGAATCGAACCCGGGCCCGCTGCGTGACAAGGCAACACGCTACCTCGAGACCACTGCCGTGGATATATATTTGTTGTTCCTTTATTTTATATTTCTTATTTTCTTTAGATAACATATATCTTATTTGTTTCTTCATTTATCTGGTGACCCATTTTTATTTGCTGCTTTATTTAACGCTTTGAATGTTTTAATATAATCATTTTCGGACCTGATGATAATATCAATATCATCTGCGTATGCCAATGCCCATTGTAATAAGTAGTAGGTCGATTTTCCAGGGATTTCTAGGTCTCTCTGTATTTCTTTCACCCTGAGGTCTATAAACAGTATTTTTTTTAGAAATATGGTTTTCATTCATTCATTGGAGATATATATATATATATATATATATATATGTACGGCCTAATATCAATTGCTTTTATCTCTCTCCCAATATTTTCATATAGGCCTACTGTAAGATATATATGACCGTCTACCACTGTGATTAACACATGTGGATGTGAGGCCAGCAGCCGGATGGTAGGCCAACAGGCCAGTAGTCTTCTAGGCCTGTCGCACTTGGAGTAAGTTATATACTAGTAGTTCCTCACATTTTCGTTTCTTTTATGAACCCTTAAAAAATATCCAGCTACAAACCTCAGGAACCCAATTTCTGAACTTTTATTTATTTTCATCAAATGTTGTTAACGACCAAATCTCGAACCCATATGTTAATGCAAGAACTACTATTGTTTTATAGAATTTTAATTTTAAAAAAGTAATTAGATGTAGGGTATATGCAATCAAGATGTCACCAATAGTGAAAAGAAGATTAGCACGCAGCGCCCTTAGAGGGCGAGTGAGTCGATGTTTGACAACGTTAATCATAAGTTAAAATTTCATGAAGTTTCGTAATTTTGTGAATATTCTTCATTTTCTCGCAGTGATCTTCATTGAATCAGTCATTTCGAAAAGGGATCATCTATGATTTTTTGTGAAATTCACTTTTTTCGTTATTCCATGTTTACATACGTCCTTACATCGATTCCGCGTGAGAAATGATCAAATACATAATTATTTTACCACTTTCTGACTTTACCTTTCATATAGTCATTTCGAAAAAGGATCAACTCGCCGAGTTGTTCCCTTTTCGAACGGACTGACGCACGAATGTGATCTTGACTTCAGCTGCATATCTACCTCTTGCAGTCTTTCTGTGTTATCAGAGTAAACAATATTAAAACCATGCTACAATCGTTATTTATGTATTATTTATTTAATGCAAGGCACTCCATATACAGAGTATGGGTAAAGGTGTTCCAAAAGAACAAAAACATTATTTTGCAATAAATACATTTTACGAATTTGAGTGTAATAGTGACAAGCCTAGAACCGTAATCGGCCGGAAATTCATTAACACCATTTTCGGGGAACAAGAGTTCAACTTGCTCAAACCAAACCCCCAAGCCCCCAAAAATACTGCAAATACCAGATGTAAAAACACACCCTTCCTACATCAGCAAAGTACCAATCAATCACAAAAAAAATGGATGATGTAAAGAAACTTCATCAGTACATTCCTGATATCCATCGACATTTTTATGATGATTTATTTAAATGGCCTATACAGCTGAAGTAGTAGAGAACGCCGAAGATGTTGAATGATGACATTTTTCGGATGTACTTTTTTTTTATAGTCGCTTCCAAATGATGAAATGCAATAAAATGTATACAATATTATTCCATGCATGTAGTTATTTCGCAATAATATTTTTTTTCAAAGAAATGTGTTTTATTTTGTAAATTTTTCTTCGTTCATTTCGAAAAGGGATCATCTCCGGAAAATTGTAATTAGTTTTGGGAAAACCATAATCAAGAAAGTCATGTAAATCGGTAAGTGAACGTGAATGGGCATGAAAATTATTCAGTAGAATTTTCAGATTCATAGCTTTATCCTGGACAAACTGAATCAGTTTTTTTCCCTCTCCTGTAAAATTTGATCAGCTGTAGATGATCCCTTTTCGAAATGACTCATTCAATTTAAGTCACGATTGCAGAGCAAAATATTGTGATAAGGCAAGGTTAATCAAATTTTACGCACAACTTCATTTACTTAACTTAATGCTGGGAAATAAAAACAAGAATATCGAGACTTTATTTGACATGATTGATCAGGCTTTCTATTCAGCGTGCTGTATTTATTTTAAAAAATGAGAAGCAGTTATCTAGAACCAGTTTGTGCATTATTCAGCAAATTTTACATTGTAAACCATTTAACTTAACGCATTAGAGATAAGAATTCACCTGATAGATTGGATGTTGATGAAAATGTAAACATATTACATCTTACAGACTTTAACCAACACTCATCCTTGCCCCTCTTGCTCACTTCCAATCAACTTTATAATTTAATTTCAAGTAAAAAAATCTATCTGTTAAATGTGTTCAGGTCGATCAGCTGGATGTAAACGTTTGCCTCATCTTTAATTACAATAGTCCTGAAATTATATAGAAATGTTACCATTGATTAGGGTATATCGATTTATGTGGGTGCAGTGAGAACTCTGTGCCCTTGAAAGTTGCATATGTACAGTTGATTTTTTAAATATTTTTGCACGACATTAAACGATTTTCGGTATTTACGAATGTGGTTATCATGGATGGTAACAATACCATACCTCTTCCGAGCTAAGTCCAGATGAAATGTAAACAAACCAGATGTATGAAGCATTTTCGTTAGTCGAATGATGGTTTTATTTTTAAGCATGTAAGAAAATATAGTTCGCTCTCTAACACTCAAAATAAAGGATATAAAAATATATAACATCTACCACGGGAGAATCTTAAAATATATCATTACAATTTTAGTACATTAAATAAACATTTCATTATTTAATTATAACACCCGCTCAATAAAGAATATTGCCGAAATTTCATGAGAAAATATATTCCTCCATAGGGACTTAAACCAGCGCAAGTCCGGTAGTTCTGCACCAAGGCTCATGCCTTAAACCACTCGGCTACGGCGCGGGGCAAAATGTAAAATAGGCACTAATAGTTTGTTAAAGAATAACATTAATACTTATTACAAGATACCACACCTGTTTCATGAGCATTAAAAAGAAATTAACACATGTTTCACGTTGAAAGTGTCCATAAACAAAACGAATATTCCCTTTCCTTTACAATGTTTTTATAAATGATTACTACTTCATGTCTGCTTTACAATACACAATTTTTTGTACGTTTTCCATGGAGAAGTTATAGAGTTATAGCCGAAAAAAAAGCATTCTAGATTGAGTAAAGAAACGGGGCAACGCACTATAGATTTGGAATGATTCGAACTGGTAATTCAATTCCATCTTCATTACTCTTTCCCATTAAAACGTTAGCGGCAGCGAGTGTCTTCAGTGCAATGTTTTTCTGCAGCACCACGTCAAACTTATTTCTCGGAAAGTTTCTTTTTTGTAATTTTCAGCATAACAATTTGCTCATAGAGAGGCTTCCTATTGGTTTAACAATCAGCTATCAAGTTCCCAATTTATGTAGAGTGATATTTGAAATACACTAATTCATTATTTAGTCTAAATTAGTATTTTACAATTTCCTTGGCTTGGGTTGTACAAAATGCATCGTCCTATAAGTTTCTAAAGATTCTTCATCATCATCATACATCATTCATAAATAGAGGCCAATGTTGACCTATTTCGGTCTCAACTAGATAGTGTCTAAAAGTCGTTTTTGTGAACGTCGTCGTCCCTCGTGGATGATACCGAAGAACTGCATTGGGGATCCTAGTAGGTGACATTCGGGATATATGTTACAGCCTGTCTCTGTAGGTGGCTACATTTTCTTCTAAAGGTTGCATGTGGAGCTCCTTTAAAGTATCTTCATTCCTCTGGTGGTCAAGTAGGGAATATCCAGCAGTTCGACGTACGAATCTCATCTGCAGCTCTTAATCTGGTTATGTCTTTCTTTTTTTAGAACCCAGATTTCACTTCCATACAGGAAAATCGGGAGTTTTATATAATTTGAGACATAAAAAGATTCTCAACTTCTTCAAAAATTTAACAATAATAGTCATGTTCTGTACTCGTAATGCAGCTTTCACAAAAAATTCCTTCGCAGAGGTTTATTCACTTTTATAAATTTTATTCGGACTTGTTCAGCTGGTCGATTTAGTCCATATGCCTAGCGAAATGAAAAAGACATCACAAACCTATAAAATACGCTCTAATGTCAAAATAGGTATTTTAGGGACCATAAATACTTTATTTTAAACCAAACTAGTAAAGTTAAGTGATCTCACTACAGGCCTTGGAAGGTCCTTTTGGGATAGGAGATTAAGAGTTCTACTTTTCTAGAAATCGGCACTTTATGTCAGTCAGGTTGTCAGCCCTATGTGAGTGCGGCATTTATCCCCAGGACAAGCGTCAGGTACTCATTTCCATAAGAGACTGAGGCGACCCCAGGGCCATAATTCCGTCACGAGGTTCCTGAGGAATTCGCTTAGTTTACGCAGTAAATTAAGAATAAGATATATGAAAATCAGAATGATTGGGAAGTTAACCCTGTAAGGATGCTTGTGTAATGGAATTTTTCAAACGGATATAATACAAATAATTAGAAATATTTCTAATAGATATTCATCTGCTATCATAACAATCAGTCACGCTTTAGTTCATAGTTACTAGACAACAAAATCTAAGCCTACTTTATATTTTAACAAAACACGCTATGAAAACAAAATACAGGTTCAACAAAACGTAAAATACACAATTGAGGAGTCTAGTGGGAGAGGAAGCTATGCCACTTTGAGAAGAAATGGAAATAATCTTCTTCTTCTTCTTCCTTCCAAGTATTAGGCCAAGGCCTGTTACGATCCTATAGAAAATTTTCCCTCTAGCGTTTCATAGGACGGCCCAGTGATCTTCGTCCTCTTGGTATATAATTATAAACAGCTTTGGGGATCTGATTTGAACTCATTCTTTCAAGATGGTGTTTCCAATTTAGTTGGTACTGTTTAATATATTACAAAATTGGCGTAGTCTTCAATTCTTTTAAGATATTGGTGTTCCTTTTCCGATCCCATCTGGTGTAACCCGCTGTTCTGTGCATGAATCTCATTTCACAAGCCGTTATTCTGCTTTCATGTTGTCTTTTTAGTGTCCACGCTTCATTACCATAGGTCAACACTGGTCTAGCCAAAGTGTTATATAAACGTAATCTGGAAATAATCAGTAGGCCTAATATTTGTAGCCTATTAAAGTTTATATTTTTCCTATTGCATGCCCAATTTATTTCCATTTCTTCTCGAAGTGGCATAGTTCCTTCTCTAACTAGACCCCTCAATTGTATAACTACATAAATAAACTGTCCTTGACTTTTCTGGAAATATATTAATAGTTGCATCTTGGACCACTTTTAAATTTTTTCCCGACAAGCTGTGAAAATCACTTTCTGCGCTCATTCTTATTTTAAATTCACACATGAAACTAGCACAAAAAATTGCAGAATATAACAACGTTTGTTAATTTATCGTGTATTGTTTTGTATTATTTGTTGCAGACATTACTCTTTCTCTAAACATATGATATGGTTTCTGCAATAAATACATTTCATTAGATATACTAAATATACAATATATAGCAAACTATATAGAACGTAGATAAAATATTATAGACATTACGTTATAAAATTAAGTTTAGTAACTGGCTGCTCTTAGAATGCTCATTTCTGTCGTGTTCTAACTTGAGAATTTCGTTACTTAACCTATGCTTTTATAACTAGTCTTCTAAATAACTAATACAACACACTCCTGAATTTTAACACTGGCCGCCACTGTGGCTTATTAATAGGAGAAATAGTTTATCAAGACTCTGAACCTTGTCTAAAGCTATTTGAAACCGGAATGAAGCGTTGGTCTCACACAAACTCACTGGGCACGCGTCTCACAGACTGATCGACCATTTGTTATTTTATGACAGTCAGCAGATTTAATTCTGATTAATTGATTGACAATGACTGAATAGCAACTAACACGTTAAGCCTTTCAAATGTTCGACAGATTTGAGGAGTCACCTAACATATCATCTAAAAGACAAAACTGCAGCAGACAGAAATAAATGCAATCGGATGACTCAGGATTTCAACAATACAATATTATAAACACATAAATTTTAATTTCTTAGTTTTTAATTGAAATTACGTAAAAATTAAGTAAATTCCCTTATGGTTTTAATGGGAAACCAGATATAATACCAACAGTTCAATCTCGTAGACTGCGATGGGCAGGACAAGTGGCACGAATGAGAAATGAAAGATGGACATGGAAATGCTTTATAGGAAAACCAGAGGGAAAGCGCCTAGTAGGCAGGCCAAGAATAAGGGGAGAGAGAAAAGAAGGGACATAGAAACCCCTTGTAGGAAATCCAGAGGGAAAGCGATCAGTAGGCATGGCAAGAATGATGTGGGGGAATAACATTAACCATGATTTGAAGGAAGTAGATTATACAGGGGATGACTGGAAAACATTAGCTCAGGATAGCTCATGTCTGCGTAACCATAAACCTAAGGGTTCGATAGTGCTAATGAGTTAGTTACTTAAAAACTAACAGGTGCCGTCGTCCTCAATTAAGTTAAAAAAAATTAAAAAAAAAACATTTAAGAACTGTAGGTATTTCGGAAAATGGCATCCATATTCAGCAAAATTATATGCGCTACTAGCAATTGTTCAGCCACGCTTTTAACATCAGCGGCCATCCAGCGTCGTCAGTATCTACTGACTCAAGTAAGTTAAAGTAAAGTTCCGTTACGTAGCCGAGTGGTTTAAGGCATAATGCCTTGGTGCACAGCTTATGAGACTTGCGCCCGCTCGAGTCCCAAAAAGGGAAGAAACGTTCTTATAGAATTTTTGTCATTACGGGACCAGAGTCCACTCAGCATCATGACGATTTAGGATATCTACAATAAACTGCGGCTTCAGATTGAGAAAACCACCTCTTAACGGCTGAATGATCCGATAAGCTGACCACATGTCACCCCTATATAGAGTGGATGATCACAAACCTCTAATCAACACACATGGATGTGAGGTCAGCAGCCGCATGGTATGCTAAACACCTTCTAGGCCTGTAACATCTAGAGTTAAAAGAGAGTAAAAATCTCTGATCGCGTCCGACATAATAGCTACTAAGGCGAGGGATGAAATGAAAAGAAGTCCTTGTTATTGAAGGTGTGATAGGCCTAAACAAGGATCTCAGCTGTTCAGGCCTGTCGCACAACTAACTGGCACTATCGAACCAACAGGCTCATGACCGCTATGGCATAATTTCTCCATATATCCCTATCCTGAATTAATGTTTTCCAGTTATTCCTATATAATCTACTTCCCTCATATCAAGATTAATGTTATGCTTCCACCTCATTCTTGGTCTATCAACTGGGCGCTTTCTCTATTTTCCTACAAGAAGCTTCCATACCCCTCTTACATTCCACATTCGTGCCACATGTCCTGCACATCCCAGTCTATGAGACTTAACTCTTTTTACTATATCTGGTTTCCAATAAATATCGTGTAGCCTACTGGTATATAGTATCCTCCATTCACCTGTATGTTCATCTCTCTTTGGTCCAGAAATGTTCCCAAGAACCGTATTCTCAAATATTCGTAATCTGCTTTCCTCCCTTAAAGTAAGGACCCATGTTTCACATATATATCCATCCATATTAATTCTAACCGAGAGCAGGTCCTTCATTACAATCATAGCATTTTAATGCTATGCTTTGCAGCTTAATAGGGAATTATAGGTGTGGCAACTTCCCGTTGCTTTCCACACGGTGAAGGGTGATGATGATGATGATGATGATAATGGCCGGATGATTTTCGGGGACCGTTGGGCCCTAAGCTTCCTGACATTTGTGTTACAGGTGAGGAAAAACCCCGAAAAAAAAACTCACCCGGGAGCCTGTCGAACCCGGACCCGCTGCGTGACAAGGCAACGCGCTACCTCGAGACCACAGCAGTGGACTCACATATATATAATTGGGAGAATAACAGTTGTACATATTATCAGTTTATCGTTTTTTGAAAGGAATTGGGACGACAAGAATCCCTGTATGTTTAATTTATTCGTGCATCTCATTTATAATAATTATAATTACAATTATTGTAATTATTGTTCCTAGGAATTTGAAGCCACTTCTTCAATATTTCCCTCATGTTATTAATTGTCCATTCCCTTTATATAATGCATTTCTCTGTGTGCACATCTTATCGATGGCAAGTCTCACAATCACATGGAATTAAATGAAACAAGATTAATGTCACGTCTGGTGAGTAAAGAGGAGTATACAGAAGTGTTCATAATGCTGCGTAAGATATCTTTATAATGTCCTAAAGCATGACCATAATTTGTCATCCACTGAATCACTGTCTTGGCTCCGGCTAACAGAAAAACACTGCATTCTCTTAGACTTATTATTTTATTCCAAATTATTCACATCTCTAATCCCAGATATATGTGAGATCTCTTTCATCTTTTATCCTCCAATCATAACGTCAGCGTTAGATCTAGGGGAAATTGATTTTTTTTGTCTAATGCCACCAGGTTGTCTTTTTTGACATTTCTGGCTTTCTCCCCAAGCATTGGCAGAATTATAATCCATTTCCTAGCTTGGGGCACATGGAAGGTGAAGTTACGTTATCCCGATGGTATGATGGGTGATAAATGATAATGAAGCGCTAGGAGAATTCTTAACCTAAACTAACTTAAATTCCAGACCATGGACAATCACAGGAAACGCTCCTATGGTTTGACCGGGAATCGAACCCCATACCTCATAAATAGTAGTCATGAATGCTGATCACTAGCCTATGAAGCTGGTCATTAAACATATCGTGTCATCTAACATCTCATTATTCTTCTCTTTTTCAACATTTTACTCTACCGATGTTACTCAGTGGAAATCACGAGATGCCTGTCAATGTTTTCTTTCAAGCAAACATTGGCAAAATTTCTAAGAGATCTATATTAGTGTCGTTTTAAGTTTTAATTATTTTTTTAATACCATAAGCTATTTGCTAAATTAAAATTAGTTTGTACATCTAAAGATTTCTGTTATATTTAAATATATTTATTTATTTTAAGTACACTTCTTTGTTAATAATATCTAATATTACGTTTAGAAATATCTATAGTGTAGAAACACCAATATATGTCTTTATACTGGCTGAATGGAAGAAAAGGTCTTATGGCCAATGCCAGTTTAAGTAAAATCATACAATGGTGAATACGGTCGTCCTCGCCGCCGCCGCCACCGCCACCGCCCCCACCACCACCACCACCACCATCATCATCATGGCTATGTCCAGCATGGAGGCCTTGCGAGAATCAAAACTTCGTGTTTGT
This sequence comes from Diploptera punctata, assembly GCA_030220185.1. Classification (NCBI taxonomy): domain Eukaryota; kingdom Metazoa; phylum Arthropoda; class Insecta; order Blattodea; family Blaberidae; genus Diploptera; species Diploptera punctata. The sequence goes on from JASPKZ010008887.1 coordinate 4,207,912, forward strand.
TTGGCACAGAATATCTCTCTCAATTTTGAAAAGGTTCAATTAGCTAATCCGATGAAGAAACAAGACAAAAAACATAAAATTCGCCTTTAAAAGTAACAACAAACTCAACAACATCATATCAAACAAAATTCTTCTTCTTCTTCGGCTTTCCCCCACTTATAGGTTTGCCGTCTTCAGTTTCCATTTATCTCTATCATTCCAATCTCCCTCTTCCAAATTCCGATCATCCATTATAGTTCTGACGTAGGTTTTCCATTTCCATCTTGGTCTGCCACGTTTATTTCTTCCAGGGGGTGACCATTGGTATATATTTTTTGGCCATCTTTCATTTTCCATTCTTTGTACATGGCCATACCATTTAAGTGTTTGATTTTCAATTCTCTTAACAACAGATGTGGTGACATTCATTTCTCTCCAAAGGAATTCATTTCTTATTTTATCCTGTCTTGTTTTTTGGAGGCTTCTTCTAAAATAATCAAATTCAACTGTTCTAATTTTGTTCTTTTGTAATTCCGTCAAAGACCAAGTTTCACTTCCATATGACAAAATATTCTGTATTATGCTCTTATAAATTTTCATTTTAGTTTCCTTTCTAATATTTTTATTCCAAATTATTCCATGTAATGTCTTAGTTGCATTTTTTTCCATTGCAATTTTAGTCTGTACATCTCTCTCACAGGTACCAAGACTTGTAATTATTGACCCAAGATATTTAAAAAATTCACACTTCTTTATTTTCCCTGTTTCAAGTATGAGGTCATCCACACCCTTTCCCAAACACATATATTCTGTTTTCTGTAAATTTATATTCAGTCCCCATTTTTTATGTTCTTCCATTAGTTTATTTATCATATATTTCATATCATCTTCATCCCCTGCAAAAATTATTTGATCATCTGCAAACAACAATGAATGCAGTACTTTTCCTCCTATAGGAACACCCATTTCAGAACATTTTTTATACCACAAGTTAAGAGCCTGGTCTAAATAAATGTTAAAAATAATTGGTGATAAACTGCATCCCTGCTTAAGGCCTTTATTCACTGTGAATTCCTCTGTTAAAGTATTCTGTATTTTTACTTTAGCTTTTGTATTACTATAGATCCTCCTAACAATATTAATCCATTTATCACAGATATTCATATTTCTCATTGCCGTCCATAACAATTGTCGAGGTACACTATCATATGCCATCTCTAAATCAATAAAGGTCATATGTAGTTATTTATTTTTTGCTTGGATTTTCTCTTGTAATTGTCAAATACAGAAAATATTATCAATACATGATCTTCCACTCCGGAATCCACATTGTTCTTCTCTTAATTTATCTTTTATCTCCTTAAGTTTAAAATTTATAATTTTACTAAAAGTCCTAGCTGTTGAAGGTAAAACGCTTATACCTCTATAATTGGAACACAGTTTTTATCACCTTTTTTAAAAATAGGAGTAATGTACGATAAATTCCAGTCTTCTGGGATATCGTCTCCAATTTCAATTTTATTAAAAAGTTTTGTTAAAAATATTACTAAAATATCTCCTCCATGTTTTAGGAGTTCCGTCTGAATATTTCCTGGTCCTGGTGCTCTCCCATTTTTTGCCTCTTTCAAAGCTCTTTTTACTTCATCCTCTGTTATCTCTGGAGTGTCAAATTTATATTCTACATCCGTATCTTGAAGTTGAAACTCATTTCTCTTTTCTTGAAGTAAACCTTCATAATGTTGCATCCATTCTGATGGTCTTATCAACTGAATATTTATCTTCTTTCTTTCTGATTTCCTGATATTTTGTAATGTTTTCCAAGCTTCTTTGGATCTAGCATATCCAATCGAATGATCTATATTCGAGCATATATTATCCCAGTACTCATTTTTTGTTCTCACTTCCACCTTTGTTTTATGTTTTAAAGTGATATATTAATTTCGAGATGTTGTTGAGTGATCTGATAACCATTTCATCCGTGCTTTCTTTTTTTCTTCTACTAATTTTTAATATCGTGATTAAACCATTCATTGTTTCTTTTTGATTCTCGATTTTCTGTCCCAAGCGCTTCTAAAGCTGCTGAATGTATACTTTTCTTTAGTTGATCATACATTTCCACTGCAGATTTATTTACATTTAAATTAAGTTTTTTCTTTAATCTTGATTGATAAAGATATTTTATACTCTCATCATAGAGTAAACTTACTTTATATCTTTGTTCATTCAAAGGGGTTGTATTTATTCTGTCTGCCGTTACTTCGATATTTTGTTTTTTTTCTTACTTGTTAATATGAATTTTCCCAAAAGCATATAATGATCACTTCCGCAATCTGGTTTTCTATACACTCTAACATCTTTCACTATCATATCACGTTTTTGTTTCACAATTATATAATCAATTATTGATTTGAGACTTTTTGTTGGCTGTTCCCATGTGTATTTATGTATTTCCCGATGTTGGAAGAAACTATTCATTATCATATAGCCATGTTGTTTACATAAACTTATCAATCTATCTCCATTGTCATTTTCCACTTTTTCCCCAAATGGTCCAATCACTTCGTCTTTCATTCTACTTCCTACTCGACTATTAAAATCTCCTGTTATTATTACTTCTTGATGTTTTTTTTATTTTGTCCAAAATTTCTGACAGTTTGTCAAAAAATTCATTTTTTCTATGGTTGTTGCATCCTCATTTATGGCATATACTCCTATTATTATAAGCTCTATCCCAAAAAGCTTGAGATTTAATTTAATAATTCTTTCATCAATTTCTTCCCAAGACACTATATTTTTTACCAACTTACTTTTTATCAATATGGATATACCTCTTTTTGCTCTACTAGTTTTTGGTACTCCACTCCAGATATGTGTATAATTTCCTAATTTTTCCTGTCCTTCTTTTTGTTTCTGAGAGCACAATAATATCTGCATTCATTGCTGTAATCTCATCTATTACTTCTTGTTCTTTAGTATTCAAGCCTTGAACATTCCATGTGCCAATAGCAAAGGTCCGTTTTCGTAGCTTAAGTCTGTTATATTTAAATCCATCCGGCTGACATATTTTACTGAAGTACGTAGCGATATACTTTTTTCCAGGGCCAGGTTGCCAGCCTGACGCCTAACCCCCAGACACGGAGGACTTGGGTTTTTTTTGGGGGGTTTGCTCCCTTAGCCGACAGGTCTCAGTTTTAAGGCGCTGAGAACTCGCCTTTCGTCCCATCCTGTTAGCTACAGTCTATTACGACTGCAGTCAGGGAGCACGACGAGAACGTAGGATTAGGACTTGCTGGCAGAGCTGCTAAAGAAATCGCAGTGGCATTTCTCGAGATTTATTAAGGTATACATAGTCGGCATCTGTACCCTTCTCGAGGCCGTACCAACTATTTCAAGTAACAATAAATACGTAAATAAAGGTGTTTATAAACCGAAGTACAACAATTACTGCGACAAGTTTTACATCGGTAGAACAACAAGAAATTTTAACAAAAGAAACACTGGACATTTTCAAAAAACACTATTAATAACGAAGAAAAATCAAGTTTTGTCAAACACATACTAGAAACAGGTCATCAGTTCGTCAAAATCGATAATACTATGTCAATATTACACAGAGAGAATTAACAACAATAAGATTAGCATCCTAGAAGACATATCAATTTTAAAAGAAGCTGAGAATACAGACTTGCTCAACACGCCCATAGACTTTAACCCGTTGTACAACTTATACTACAACATTAGTATCAGTTTAAATGCAAAAGATGAAACATAGTTTCGAAAGGCCTTCAGAATTTTAACTACTTGAAGATTTCAAACAGAACATTATTTTTATTGAGGACGGCTGGTTTATCAGGTACTAATCTTATAGTTTTAATATTAAATTAGTAAAATTAAAAAAAAAATGTCAAGTGTCAAGTAAAAATGCCCGGGAAGTAGCATCCTGAAAAGATGTGATTTATTTCTACAGTAGAAGCAATAAATTACCCACTTATTCGTTTACTGTACCAAGAAATATTAAATCACGTTTTTTAAACTTATATAGAAATACATGAACATGTTAAACACATTCTCATATTTTGTTTTGTTTGTACGATAGGCCTGTTTGTTTTGAATGTTTTGTTCAGGCAAATATTAAATATTGCAGATTAAAATATCTTGAGGTATTATTTAACACTGTAAAACAATTATTAATATTAATTAATAAATGAAAAGAATTTTAAGTACAGAAATGGATGGTTTAAGAAGATCAGCTGGAAAATCTAGAATGGATAAAATACGAAATAAAGAAATAAGAGAAATTATGGGTGTACAAGAGGAGCCGGACATCATAGACATTATAGAAAAGAAAATATTACAGTGGTATGGCCATGTCAAAAGAATGCCAGAGCAAAGATTGCCGAAAATTTTTATGGAATGGATCCCAATAGAAAGGAGAAAGAGAGGAAGACCGAAGAAAACTTGGATAGAAGGGATACAAGCAGCTATGAATATCAGGGAATTGGAGGAAGATCAATTGATGTACAGAGAGGAATGGCTTTTGGTTTCCGGAAGACGGCGGCAGCTGCCATGATACCCGATGATGATAATAATAAATGCTTCAGTCCTGTTTGTGAGTTGTTTTATATTTCGATTCTTCCTGTTATAAGCGTTCGTGACAATGGTAGACTTTCGTACAGGTCTCACAGGAGAAGTAGGAAGAGGTACAAATGCATGATGCAAAGTTAGTACTGCGCTCCGCACGAAACTTGGACCTCTGATCTATAACATGGCTGACCTACACCTAAATACTTTCATAATGATGATGATGACGATGTGAAATAAAACTTAGAATGTGCATTTGTCGAACTTCGGTCAGGATAATAAATATTGTTTTTAAAGATGTACATATTAAGTAAAAATTAAGATTTATTTGCGTAAAAATCCCAACCCTGATAATTACACAATATGCCAACCGAGATCTTTTATTCTGTTTACAGGAGAAACATTAGAAGTAATGAATGCTACTAATGTTTGTTTATCGTATTATATTATAACACTATGAAGTTGTCTTATTTCGCACACATTTAGAGTGAAATAAAAAAAAAAGCAAATTAAATTATATGCTTAAAATCTTGAGATAATGGAACATTCGAGGTGTGAGGTTTTAAATTTTCTTACATAGTTACCAACATATATTTTCACAGAGCTCTTGTTTACAGTCCGGAATAGTTGATTATGGTCTGCATTAGGGAAGTTTATTCGTTGTAAACTTTATAATGCGCCTGCAAATCTAACTTGATTGCTGTCGTTAAAAACCACCTAAATGCAAAGCAAGAAGACGTCACATAAACCATTTCTTGTACCATATACTATTTTATGGATACAATATATTCCAACTGGTTAATTAAACTACCGCCTCTGTCATTTGATTGGTAAAGTTTCGGCTATTTTATTATGACCTTCTTCAGAGATGTTACTACTAATGGACCGAGAATATCAGGATTAGCCATTTGTATTATGCACAAACGCCACAGAAAATATTGGAAATATTTGGAAATAATATGCTTAAAAACATTATTTGATAAAGGAATAGACAGGTAAATAGAGTACCTGACAGTCAACTCGGTAATCTGTATGGGAAACCATATGCAATAAAAAAAGTTACGCAACTCGTAGTGCGATGGACAGAACATGTTGCATGCATAATGAATCAAATAGAAGTATGTAAATATTGTGTAGGAAAACCAGAGGGAAAGCGCCCATTAGATAGGTAAAGAATGAGGTAGATGAATAACGTTAACAATGATTTGAGGAAGGTCAATTCCTCCGGAAACGATTTGAAAATTTTATTTCAGGAAAGGGGTGAATGGAGGGATTTACGTTCCAGCGGTCATGAGGTTCTGGGATCGATAGTGCCAATAAATTAGCATGTCCAGTTTTTCATGTAATTATAATTATTCTGTATGAAGATTAATAAAAAGGTGCCTAGGCATATATAATATATATATATATATATATCCATCCATAGTAATCCTGCCCGAAGGCAGGTCCTTCACTATAATCATAGCATTTTCATTTTATGCTTGCAGCTTTACTAGGGAATTGTAGGTGTGGTAGCTTCCCGTTGCTTTCCACACCGGTGAAGGTTGATGATAATGATAAGGATGATGATGATGGCCATATGATTTCGGGGACCGTTTGGGCCTTAAAGTTTTCTTGACATTTGTCTTACAGGCGAGGAAAAACCCCGATAAAAACCTCACCCAGAAAAACTGCCCCGATCGGGATCGAACCCGGGCCCGCTGCGTGACAAGGCAGCACGCTATCTCGAGACTACAGCGGTGGACATATATCTATATATATTATTATTATTATTCATATTATTATTTAAACGTAAAAAAAAAAGTTAAGATATATATTAACTACAGAAATACACACCACATCACAGTGGTACAAAGATTTGGACTTCGACTCTATGTAGAGAAGACCCAAGTGAAAATTCTTGAACGTCTAAGACTATTGCACACCGTTAACAATATCAATCTGCCAGCCATCACGCTAGATAACAAAGCCCACCTTATTCGTCATTTGTTAAAAATTTGGGTTTATATCTTGAGTCTAATCTAGGTTGGAACACACAAAAAAACAAGAATTTTTAATAATGCACTCTTTAAATAATTTCAGAAATTTGATTTTGCGAAATATTATTGACAGACATTAACGATGGACTAGCATATAAACTGCGAGGAATTCATAACATGCGTATCAGATATTATATTATTAAATAGTCGTAAATATGAATATATTTCATCATACTTTCGCCAACTATGCCTTATTGTGCTAAACAAAATCATACGTAGGGACCTACCGCTACCCCAAGTCACTTATCCTCCCGTTCCCATTTCCTATCCCTCAATCACAATTTTAGTAAAATATCGCACCAGAACCTCCTATTCCATACCCCACAAACAACATACAACCTACCAATATTCTAATTCGTATATTGTGTCTAGTGCTAGAATCTGGAACTCTTTACCAAGAAATATGCACTTCCTTTAATAGAAATTTAAATATCTTTATTTTGTATTATTATTCTTTCCACAGATTAAATTTAAATATCTTTATTTTGTATTATTATTCTTTCCAAAGATTAATTTATCGTTTCTGTTTTTTTCTAATAATACTGACTTGTTTAATTTTACTTTGGTTTAATTTGTGCAAATACTTATTTATAATATTGTATATGTTACCAGCTAATATTATACTCGGCGTGCGATACTACGCCTAAACAAATTATTTGTTATGTTTTATTTGAACAAGTAAAAAGAAAATTAGATGTTAATTAAATTGTATGGTATACATTGCGACGAACTAAATATGACTGTTGCTAGAATATATTTTTAATTTCGGATTTTAGGTAAACCCATACTTCTAATAATAGAATGTCGCCGAGTTTTGAATAATACCTACCTCGGTATATTTTAATAACATATACTGTTTTTTTTGTGAATTGTCGAAAATTGCGACCGCTAGACTGATTTCTAAATATTCGTTCCAGGTGAACTCCTATGCCTTATAGTTTTAGAACATTACAGATAGCGGCTAAACACTCGCTGTAACTGAAAACCTATGTGTACAAATTTTATGAAGATCCGTTGAGCGGTTTAGAAGTCTATAAATCATAAACAGACGCAGGCTGCATTTTTATAATTAACTTATATAAAGATTAATTTGTGTAAATATTTTCTGCATTTAATATGTTTCGCTGGTTGAGTGGAAGAGAAGCGGTTATGACCTTACCTCTTCCAGTTTAAATAAATGAACAAATAATAATATTACTAATAATAATAATAATAATAATAATAATAATAATAATAATAATAATAATATATATTATTATTATTATTATTATTATTATTATTATTATTATTATTATTATTATTATTAACATAATTGTGGTAAAAGGACTCACTTTTTTGGAGGAGAAATACAAAGTTTCATACGCCTCCATAAGCTGTCCTACAAAAATATATTACTAATATTTCTCTTTCGTATTTCCAAAATTCATATAAATTAAAAATAATGGTATGATTTATGATCTGGGTTTTAGAGAATTAAATGACACGGCTAAGTTTCTTTTAGGGATTTGCTGAGATCTGTGATTGGTTTCCTCTTATATAATAAATAGTTAGACCGCTATCATTGAAAACGAAAGTATTTAGGGCGTGTATCATCTTGAATTGAAACACAATACCTGGAGACCCAGTTACTTTTTGCTTTGATGGTACCGGGTATGTTCGATACGTACCAAACCCAACCATAAAACAAGTAGAACAAGGAGGTTAAGACTGATCTAGGCGGGCGTCTCGTACATACATACAACGGTATTATAAAATAAAGTTTCGGCCCACGCTCTTTAGAACCCCGATAGTACTAGGCAACGCCTGTCGCCACACTTTCTCTACAACATGTACTCTTAGCCAAAGGGTTGTTCAACATCATGCATTTTACAACTATTTGATCGACTTAACTCAATTTGCAATGCATACTCAATTACTAGTCGTGCTTTATAACCTCCGTTTATGGAATATCTCCAAGGAAAACTACAATTAATATAATATTAATTCAATAGCTTTTAGTTAACACCTTGCATACCATGTTATTAATATTAAAGGTTAAATGCATGACACAATATTAAAAATCTGATATAAGAAATTACTTCGTCATTCATAAGCCATTAAATGTCATTGTCCCCAATTGAGTACCACATTATTTTTTAATGTTGCACTGCCATATGTTACCACTAAAAAGAACTTATCTATTATAATCAGGTCGATAATTTTTCGCAATAGCGTAGCGATATAGCGCGCATTACAGGGACGCTTGTTCCAACTTGTCTCAAAGAACATTAAACTGAATATATATTTTTTCCCAATTTCCCCAGGTTGTCATTTCGACATTTCTGGTGTTCTCCTGGCATGACATACTTGTAATCCACTTCTGAGGTTCGGACGCCTGGAAGGCGGGGTTAGGCTGCCCCGATGATATGAGAATTGATTATGGTAATTATGCGCCAAGAGAGGCCTTAAACTAAACTTCAGCTAATTAGGTGAATATGATATTGATGATAATGATGACCAGATGATGTTCGAGGACTGTTTGGGCCTTAAAGTTTCCTGACATTCATCTTACAGATGAGGAAAAAAACCCGAAAAAACCTCACCCAGGAAACTTGTCCCGACCGGGATCAAACCCGGGCCCGCTGCGTGACAAGACAGCACGCTACCTCTAGACCACAGCGGTGGATACTGAAAATATATAAAAATATTATTCTCCCAGTTATATTATATGGATGCGAGACAATGGACTCTTACTTGAAGGGAGGAAAAGGTTACGAGTATTTGAAAATAAAGTTATCGGGAAACTTTTTGGACCAAAGAGAGATGAACAGACAGGGGAATGGAGAAGATTAAACGTAACAGTAAGCTACGTGATTTTTATAGGAAACCAGATATAATAAGAGTTAAATCTCGTAGGCTGCGTTAGACAGGACATGTGTCCTCAATGATGGCATGTAAACTTCTAGTAGGAAAACCAGAGGAAATAGACCAAGAATGAGGTGGGATTATAACATTATCCTGTGGAGAAATAAAATAAAAAACCAAAAGCATTTAAATATCTATGGGTTCTATAGTACCAGTGAATTAGTTAGTTAGTCAGCGATATAACGTTAAATGATACGTAATAAATAAAGGGCGAAGAAAGTATGTTTTCCTCATATTGAGTTCAATGCTCTTTTTTAAGATTTATAATATAAATCTGATTTCCAATTGGAGTTTGCTCTATGACACAGTTGATATTATGTAACTATAATAATTTTGTACAACAAATAAAATCGTAAACAATAAAATTCATCCATTCATCCATAGTAATTCTGCCCGAGGGCAGGTCTTTCACTGCAATCATAGCATTTTCATGCTATGCTTGCAGCATTACTAGGGAATTATAGCCTACGTGTGGCAGCTTCCCGTTGCTTTCCACACCGATGAAGGATGATGATGATAATGGTAAGGATGATGATGATGATGGCCATATGATTTCCGGGACCGTTGGGCCTTATAATTTTCCTGACATTTGTCTTACAGGTGAGGAAAAATCCCGATAAAAACCTCATCCAAAAAAACTGCCCCGACCGGGGATCGAACCCGGACCCGTTGCGTGACAAGGCAGCACACTACCTCGAGACCACAGCGGTGGACATAAACAGTAAAATAAACAATTCAAACAATTTTCTGTCCACCACTGTGGTCTCGAGATAGCGTGCTACCTTCTCAGACAGCGGTCCCTAGTTCCATCCTTGATCGGGGCAAGTTTCCTGGGTGAGATTTTTTTTTCGGGGTTTATCCTCGCCTTAGAACTTCGATCCTCACTTGTGAATATTTTCAAAATTAAATTCAATCAACAAACACAAAAAGTATGTCAAATGAAACATGGATTATATATATATATATATATATATATATATGTGTGTGTGTGTGTGTGTGTGTGTGTGTGTGTGTGTGTGTGTGTGTGTGGTGTGTGTGTGTGTGTGGGTGTGTGTGTGTGAATATTTTTATAATCCATTCTGAACAATTTCTGAGGTTACTATATAAAAAGTCAAATCAATAAATCAATAAAACATGTACCTGTGATGTCAGTCCTCCTCAACAAAGCAAAATTCCATTAAAACATTGTAGGCATTTCAAAACACGATTCATCAGCAGCAGCTGAATAGGTAGGCTACTACTGAAAGGTCAACAATGTTTTAATGGAATTTTACTTTGTTGAGGACTACTGAGATCTCAGTTACATATTTTATTATTTCGAATTTTATGTAAAAATGTCGATTTCCTCCCCCCAATTCTTATGCATTAGAATAGATTTATTTAACCACGTATTCACATAAAGAAATACCGGTATGTCTGTTGATTCAACAGGAACATCATTATGTTCTGAATAATGAGTTGTTTAATTAGTAACAATTTTAAATGACTCAACTGGACGCAGAAAAACTTACATCTTTTTTCAGTCCACCGCTGTGGTCTCCAGGTAGCGTGCTGCCTTGTCACACAGCGGGCCCGGCTTCGATCCCCGGTCGGGACAGTTTTTCTGGGTGAGGTTTTTATCGGGTTTTTTCCTCGCCTATAAGACAAATGTCAGGAAAACTTTAAGGTCCAAACGGTCCCCGAAATCATATGGCCATCGCAATCATCATCATTCATATTCATCTTAGATTAAGCTTAGGATTAGGTACTCTCCTGGCGTACCACTATCATCATCATCATCATCACCCGTCATATTATCGGGACAATGTAACCCCGCCTTACAGGCGCCCCAACCTCAGAAGTGGGTTACGAGTACGCCATGCCGGGAGAGAACACCAGGAATGTCGAAAGACAACCTGGAACATTTGAAAAAAAAAACTTTTTTTTTTATTAAGAGCACAAGAAAACGGCTGAACCAATGCTTATGTACGGTGGTGAAAGCTAGGTACTAAAAAGAAGTGACAAACGAAAAATAGAAAGAGCCGAGATGAGATTCTTAAGAAAAACAGCAGGGTACACATTAAGGGATAAAGAAGAAGAAGGAGGAGGAGGAGGAGGAGAAGAAGGAATTAATCAATCAGAAAAGAACTCTGAATTTTTAATGCTATTTTCGATCAGAACAAGGAAATGACTACCCGGTCTCCTTAAGATATAACCAGGTCATGAAGATGAGGCCATCGCAATTTAATAACACTAACGTTATATTCAAATCCTGAGCTAAAGATGTGAATAGTTGCGATCCACCCAAGTTCCAGACAATCGAGTTGTTAAACATCCCACGACAAAACATTACGGCGCATTATACCGAGTTCGACGCCAACTGCATTTCATTTTTATAAATCGTATTTTCAATGAGGATAATGTGCTATATAACTTGAGCTAAATATAATTTATCTTTAATAAAATAGACTCAAGTTCTCTCCCTATTAAATATTTTATTCCGTTACATATCCTGCAAGAACTTAACGCAATTGTTATTATTTTTTTAATCCTGCATCTTGCAAATCCAAAGCAGTTGTTTATTAAAAAAAAGTATTTATTGTTATTTAACGATACCTACATGTTACAGTTATGGACACTTCACTTAGGAAGAATGACAATGACTTCTGAATGAGGAACGTTAAATCATAAACTATTATCTATGGTTTATGGAGCTGAAAAGTTCAACGCTTCATTCACTAAGGGTCGTATTACGCCAGTTTTAGCTATGCATTATACATGGGGGAAATTGGCGTAATACAGTACCTCTGTTGGAGAAACCGACCCTAAGGGAGCTCACACCGAGTTTAGTTGGCAAATGGTAATTTACGGTGTTCCGCGCCGTAGCCGAGTGGTTAAGGCAAGATGCCTTGGCGCAGAGCTACGGGACTTGCCCTGGTACGGGTCACCATGGAGGATGAAATTTTCTCATGGAATTTCGGCTAGTATGGCAGGGGTGGCCACCCAGCATCGTGAGGAATTTGGGTAGCTACAATGAGTAGCGGCTCCAGGTTGAGAAAACCAGCTATAACGGCTGGGGAACTCAATATACTGACCACATTCATCCCTACACTGACCGGATGATAGCTACTTCTGTGATTACCACATGTGGGAGTGAGGCCAGCAGTCGGGTGGTAGGCCAACGACCTTCTAGGCCTGTGACGCAATGGAATTGAGGGAAATAGAAATTTGTGGTATATGGGTTAGCGTAAAGTAAACCTCAACACTGAACCCAACAGTCGGGTCTGAGTGTATTCCTAGGTGCAGTACAGTGTACGTGTAAGTCTATATACCCAATAAGCTCCGCGTGAGAACACAAGTGCTCCCTAGCGGGAGTTTCTTAACCAAGCTAATTTAGTTACGATTACTTACCTATAACAGATGTCAACGAGTGACACGTGGTTAGCACATCGCCTCAATGAGGTACCTAGTAGACAATTAAGGTATTATTTGGATGATCAAGGTCGATACATTTTGTTATTCAGGCTTGCGGTTCTTTTACAAGCCTGAAAATCTTCACACTCGGTACCCACGCCTTAAATTTCAACCCCTAGGATTTGTCCCTTGGACTTTTTCATCCTAAAAATCCACACACCCCAGCCGGGTTCGAACCTGCGACCATCGGGACTACAGACAAGGGACATATCCACTAGATCACCGCAGCAGACTTGTTATGAAATAAATTAATTAGAAATTATATGGCATGAAGAGGAGGGAAGAGGGAATTGAGAATGTTGTAGGATGAAATTCGGAAAACGGGAGAACCCCCAGGAAAACTCGAAAATCCCGGTATGGCCCTACTAATATCCCTCTGGAACCGCCAGGATTCTAATCTGGGATCCCAGTCGGGGCATTAGACACGCGTTTACCGAGACGGATAAGTAAGTTATATCGATCTATCTAAGCATATACGAATATGTTTGCGAGATATAGGCCTATATATTTTATCAATACCACTACGATGCTATTACGACATTTCTGTTATTCTCTCCTGGCATTGGCGAACTTATAACCCACTTCTGAGATCGGGGAGCCTGGAAGGAGGAGTTACACTGCCCCGATGATACCGTATAGCCTACGATAGGTGATTATGATGGTAATGATGCGCCAGGAGAGCCCTTAATCGTAAACTTAATCTAAGGCCAATATGAATTATGATGATCATGATAGCCAGATAGTGTTCGGAGACTGTTTGGGCCTTAAAGTCTGACATTTGTCTAACAGGTGAGGAAAAGCCCCGAAAAAACCTCACCCAGGAAAATTGTCTCGACCGAGGATCGAACTCGGGCCTGATGCGTGACAAGGCAACACGCTACCTCACAGAGGTGGACTTTTCCATAATATATTAATTTCAATAATACATTAATGGAAGACAATTCTAAAAAAATGGCAAATGTTTGTAACTTGTGGCCCATTCTCACAATCATATAGGCTAATGCTACTTGATCTACAATAACCAATAAATATTAAAAACATGTTGGATATATCCAGTTTGTAGGCTATGTTGTTTTGCCGTATTTATGATTTCTTTCGTATTATTTTTATCGGGTACATTTTTGTTTTAAAATATTACGTTAATATTTTATTTCATCGTAACATTAAAAATATTTAGATAGCATAAACTGGTGTGAATGTTATTCATATAGTGTATTTCTTGATGTAGTGTGAAATTTCATAATTTGATTTTTACAACCAGCTATACAAAAAAGAAAGAAAGAAATTTTATGAGTTCTTGTAAGAAGTATTTGTATTTCAAGATGCAGGTGATATGTAAAATGAAAATAGCAAAAACTGGTATTGTGAACAGTTTGACAAGCAACTCCGGTTACTGTTCAGATGACCGAAACAAAAGCCGGGTACAGTTACTATAACTTACGATCATGTAACTAATTTATAGCTATTTCACGCGATATGCTTCTCTTTACTCGGATCATTTTTCTTGATCTTATAAGTAGCATTTCAAAAGCTGTTTATTTGTTACTTTTCTAAGAAAATAAACGACCTTAGTACAATGTCAATATTTTATCACTGCCCTTGTAAGCTTGTATATGCTGTGAGAGTGACCAAACCTGGTAAAACTTGGCAAACCTAAGTCACTATGTGCTAATCGTATATTTTATTTTCTAAAGCAAGTTTAGAGTTAGCCATATTAATGTACGATTCTGATATTTCTTTCTGTTGTTAAAAGCATATTGGTTGTCACGTGAAAAAGGACAGAAAATAAATACAACTGAGATAACTCATGCCCATTGAGAACAAAATATCGATTCGAATCCTACATAAATATAACAACAATCTTCGGGGATTCAATGCCACTGTGCCACCTACGTAAATTACAATAAAAAAGAGGAAAACACACAGTTTATTGTTGCAGTATGTCAATAATTACCCGAGAGAAACATAGGGCCTATATGTTGTTTTTTTTCCCCCAAAAAATGAGAAATGGCTTAAAATGAAGTGAGAAGTTTGGCTCGAAGTAACCTATGATCAATACATTTGCAATGTAAAATAATTATGTAATAATCATTGCTCAGACAGTGTAGCCAACTTATCACGAAAGCACCCCCCTCCGCTAACAGACAAGCGAACGCCATAACTTGCCCAAACTAACACTAACTTTACCTTATAACACTAACTTGTTCATTTTCTTAACCTCACTTGTCCTCTAATGTAGGTAGACTCATGGGATAGAATCCCCTTATATGTGAGTAAACATTTTGGTAATTGGCTCTAGCTTGTTCTGTGATCGAATATTCACAGGTGGCATGGTAGCATAGAATAACCCAATTTTCTTACAATACAGTGTATTATATACTGGTATTTTTTTAATAAAATTATATTTGAGAATTGAATAGTCTAATAATAGAGAAGAATATTAAAATAGCCTAACAACAACAATACTACTACTACTACTACTACTACTACTACTACTACTACTACTACTACTACTACTACTACTATTACTACTACTATTACTAATAATAATAATAATAATAATAATAATAATAATAATAATAATAATAATAATAATAGAATGCCTCAATTTGTGCTCAATTCGGAGTCGGATCGAGGGATAAGTTGATATGAAGCCCCTATTTATAGAGTTCCATAAACGACAAGGGTGCCGACCAACCACTCCTGACACACCGTCACAGGGGCGGATGAACGAAATGGAAGATATGTGTATGGATAAATGGTGGAATGAAATTTGTGGCAGGGAAAAGTAGGAGAAATCCCGAGAAAAAAAAACCTGCCCAAGTTCCATTTCGTTCACCATGAAATCCATATGAAGTGAAATTAATCGAAAATGACCGATATTGTGTAGAATGCATACTTTTCTGGTAAGCTAAGCTGTTTGGTAACAGTATAGATGTCGTTTAAGCCCAAGTTTGACCGTTAGCTCCCCTAAATGGGAGGGGGTGGGAATAAGCGGTGCGAAGTAAGTGAAAAATAAAATATCCAAAATTACCGAGATTGGTATCAAATACATAATTTTCGGGGTCGCTAAGTTGATTGACCACAGTGCCAATCAGACTTATATCCAAGGCCTAATATATATATATATATATATATATATATATATATATATATGTCCACCGCTGTGGTTTCGAGGTAGCGTGGTGCTTTGTCACGCAACAGGCCCGGGTTCGATTCCCGGTCGAGACAGGCTCCTGGGTGAGGTTTTTTCGGAGTTTTTCCTCACCTGTAAGACAAATGTCAGGAAGCTTAGGGCCCAACGGTCCCCGAAAATCATCCGGTCATCATCATCATCCTTTACGGGAAGCTATCACACCTATAAATCTCTAGCAAAGCTGCAAAGCGTAGCACCAAAATGCTATGATTGCAGTGAAGGACTTGCCCTCGGGCAGAATTGCTGTGGATGGAGATATATTCAGCTTGCGTATGTTTGCGACTTATAAAATTCTAAACCCTTCAATCGATTTTCATGAAAATGTGTATATGCAAGTTTCCAAAATCTCCAAGTGTTTGGCCGCTATCTTGCTATAAAATCATTAGGTGTAGGCTAAAAACCATTCTATCGGTCGCAATTTTCGATGCTTCACAACGAAATCGGCATATGCTATTAATATAAACCGAGATAGATATTGTTAAAAAAAATAAGCGAAATCTGGTCATTAGAAGTGGGTGTTTTTTTTAAATCCGAAATAAAAAATTATTCTAGCAACAGCATGTTTTTTGACGCAATGTATACCGTACAATTTAATTAACGTAATGTTCTATTATCTGATTCAACTAAAAATAAAAACACATATTTAATTTATTTATGCGTAGCAGCGCACGCCGGGTATACCCTAATTATAAATAAAGAGACACTGCAGCCAGGTTGATGACTGCCTGGTTAAGTCGCCGTAACCGAAGTTGTTTTGATAAATGAGTTCTAGGCGACAAAATGAAGATTTTACTTGTAACCATGACAAGGGAATCACGTGTCGGAGGGTCAAACAACCAAGCGATGCTGCGGCACATAATGGCATGCTTGCACTAAGTTTAGGGTTACGCTACGTTCCCTCCCGTGCAGGAAGTCAGTAATAAAGTTACAAAATGATATAAAAATAACTTTAGGAATTCTACTCTACCGAAGAAATATTCTGTCCAACTATCAATTATGGAGTTAAGCAGCACATCTATATTGAATGGCAAAACAAAAGCTTACGTCAGGCCCATCGGTGATTCTATCAACAGCACGGTAGAAGCACATCGGTCCGTTCCTATTTTCCTCCATGTATGTTTATAATCATGCATGTTTACTAAAACTTAGTTATAAGACTAATTATTGAAAATTTTATATAATCTGGATGAATGGTAATAAGGCATCAAGGCCATAAATCTTCCTAGTAAAATGAAACTATTATCATCAATATTCCTATTACTATTATTATTATTATTATTATTATTATTATTATTAATATTTATATTATTACTATTACTATACTATTGCTATTATTATTGTTATTGCTTTTGATTTTATTATTGTTGTTACTATTATTTTTACACTGTTATTTTATGTTTGTTATTATTATTAATAATAATAATAACTAACTAGGTCAGTGGCTCTATCGAACCCGTGGGTTCGTGGCCGCGCGGACATAAACTCTTCATACTATCCTGAGCTAATGTTTTCCAATCATCCCCTGTATAATCTACTTCCCTCAAATCATGGATAATGATATTCTTCAACCTCATTCTTGGTCTACCAACTGTGCATTTACCCTCTGGTTTTTCTACAAGCAGCTTCCAATCATATCTTTCATTCCCCATTCGTGCCACATGTCTTGCCCATTGTAGTCTACGAGACTTAACTGTTATTACATCTGGCTTCCTGTACATATCATATAGCTGACTATTAGCCTATGCAATTTTCTCCATTCACCTGTCCCTCTCTTTATGCCCAAACAAATTTCCTCCGATCCGATTGAGGGTCTTTCCACTTTTTCAGCGGTTGCCCTTTTACCAGCCGGCTGCTGGCCCTTCACATCCACATGTGTCAATCACAGAGGTAGATGATCAACAGCCAGTGTAGGGGTGACATGTGGTTAGCATGTCGAGTCCCCCAGCCGTTATAGCTGGTTCCTCAACCTGGAGCCGCTACTTATTGTAGCTACCCAATTGCCTCACGATGCTGGGTGGGCACCGGTCCCATACTGGCCGAAATACCATGAGAAAATTTCTTCCCCCATGGAGACTCGAACCAGCGCAAGTCCCATAGCTCTGCGCCAAGGTTTCCTACCTTAACCGCTCGGCTCCTAAGAACTTTATTCTCAGTGCTCGTAATCTCCTTTCCTCCCTTAAAGTAAGAGTCCATGTTTCGCATCCATGTAATATAACTGGGAGAATAACTGTTTTATATATTTTCAGTTTAACGTTTTTTAAAAGGAGTTCGGACGACATGAGTCCCTGTAACGCATTATATTACTATTACTATTATTATTATTATTATTATTATTATTATTATTATTATTATTATTATTATTATTTGGGTTTTTAGCATAGTTAATTTTTTCTATAAAACAGGGAGCTGGCCCAACATTATAGCCCTCAACCTTGGAGGACCAGGTGATTTTTGTTCAAGGTCTTCTTCTTCTTCTTCTGGCCTTTGACGAACCAATGTTTCTCTACAAGGCAGCAGTTGCCGTATCCTGGCAAGGAACCTTCACAGGGTACTAAAATCCGGGCCAAATTAACTCTAGTTTTCTAAGGAAGTGTTACTCCAACACTCACCATTTCTCCTGCTTGTGACAGACAGAGCCTATTCTAAAAAAATGAGTCTAGAAACGTTCTGAACAAAACTAAAAAATGTATAAGTAATTAATTGGTGCAGAAACGTGGACATTAAGCAGAGAGCAAGGACATAAACTATTGGTGACAGAGATAGACTTTTGGAGGACAGCTTCTAGAAATTCAAGAAGAGATAAAATTAGAACACTAAAATCAGAGAAATAATGTATGTTCAAAAATATGTTCTACAAGTTATTGAAGACAGAAGATTGATATCGTTTGGTCACATAGAGAGGGTGTCAAAAAACACGATAACTAGCATTATATTAAATTTTGGAGCGGAGGGCAACAGAAGAAAGGGGAGACCAAAAGGAGAGTAGGTTCAAGACGTGCATAGGACTATGGTGTCGAGAGGATTAACAAAGTAATGCAGATAATAGGGATTTATGGAAAAATGAAATTTACAATGCGTTGTACGAAAACTACGTATTGTAGAGAAATTCCCAATAAAATATTATTATTATTATTATTATTATTATTATTATTATTATTATTATTATCAACATCATAATTATTATTCAATTCGGATAGGTAGATCGATTTTAAATCCTCAAACATTATGATGACTGAAATTTCACTGTTTTCTAATTTCTGCGACTATATACATTTTGGCGATAGAAACGTATTAAATTGAAAATTAATGCTTGCAGACAATCTATATATGTTCTCAATGGTTATCAAAGAGAGAAACACATGCACCTGACCGGGGATTTGAACCCAAGATCTCCAGCTTTACTTGCTGACGACCTACCTATTAGCTACATAGGCGCACTTTTCGGAACAAGTACAAATCGTCCTGGCTTTAATCCCTTAATCCTCCGTTAGTAATTAAACTTGCCATCGTAATAGCTTCTTGCAATAGAAGCATCTCATTAAGTCTCGTAAATACAAGTTTTACTACTTACGGATGACTAGGGGGGTTAAAGAGGGAATTTGTGCTTGTTACATAAGTGCGTTTAAGTAGCTCAAATATAGGGTGCCAGAGTGTAAAGCTGGTGATCTTGGGTTCAGATCTCGCTCAAATGCATATTTTCTCTCTAGCTATGATAAATTACAAGTTTGTAGAATGCAGGCTTTCACAGCCGGAAATCATGATATTAGAAGATTTCGGGCTATACTGCCATGGACATAACTGGACGTTTCTCCCTCGGCTATGGAGAGCAACTTCAGTGGCGAGTTCTTCTAGGTGATGTTCCGACCAGTGAACATAACCTAGAAGAACTCGCCATTGAAAATATCCTCTGTAGCCGAGGGAGAAACATCAGGGGAAAACATCAGTTGGATTGCGCGCAGCCTTATAGCCCGAAATATTCTAATATTTTTTTCTAAAAACTTGATATTTTGACAAAACTATTTCATATATGCTTAGAAATTTTACCTTGATTTTGATAGTGGAAAATAAACGAGTTTTAAAAAAGGAGTGAAAATTAATGCCCTCCTAGTAATAGAAATTAATTATAACATCCTGGCGTTTAAGGCTTAAGGCCATAAACAATCCTGAGCATATCGTACTTCGGAATGGAAGTAAAAATCGTGGAACCTGTGTCGTAAATTTATGACATGTAAAATAACGCCATGCCTTAAAAAAACATTTGAGTAAAATTTGTCGTTCCTTTCACGCCCGACTTTAATTGCGTCGCTAATGATCTGAGCTGTTAAAGAACAACGTTAATTAAAGGTACTAACTAAATAACTGCAAAATGTCTATCACAAGTATCTCAAAATCATTTACGCCATTTTTTACATTACCTAAATTCTTGCGAGCCATGCATCGTATATGGACCTTAACATCCTATGTTTTGTATTAAAGACTGATTTATTACAGAGTCGTAATTTTACGCACAGTTAATAATGCATTACTAACTCTGTCAATGGAAATAAAGATAATATTATAATACAATATATACATTATTCCATTCCATTAACGCTGTTTAACCTTTCAGGCATTTTTACGTACCACAGTCACACTGGTACGACCTGTCGGGAGAGTGATTTTAACTATAAATCACACATATTTTTTGACCACACAAGGACATGAGGACATGGAGGGTCTCCTCCGAAATAGACGAAACACACCATTCATTCTAAACAAGATGAATATGATAATGATGAATATGAAGACCATATGGTGTTCGAGGACCATTTTAACTTTCATCACATGTGTCTTATAGATGAGGAAAAGCCCCGAAAAATACCATCGCACAGGAAACTTTCACGACCGGGGACAGCGAAGGTACCCCGAGACCACACAGGTAAAATAAAAATGTATGTTATCTATAATAAAACGATCATTATATTGGAATAATGAACATCTGGTAAAAAGTGGAAGGAAGCCTTAAGAAACATCCCAGATTCTCCAAGAAGTGAAGCAGAATTCCGCCTAATTACAGGTCATGATTATCTCCATCACCATCTGCAACGTATAGGCATCAAACCAAGCTCACCCTGTACTTTGTGTGACCAGCAAGAAGTGATGGAAAATAACCACCTACTGTGTCGTCTTAAATTAAAAAGTGACAAGTATAGCAGCCGATACTGGGAACACAGGAATAGATTGGATAGTATTAATAACATTCCTACCATTTGAATAAATGAATAATTTAATATATAATAAAATATCGAAAAGGTTATAACCAGGGCTAGCGGATCATAAACAAAACAATTGGCATTTTATACGTCCACCATTACCTGAATGTGTACAGAACTGAATTGAATGTTATTCCCTGAACATATCACACAGTTGTATAGTAGCCCTAATCGGACGATACTGTGCAGGACCGCATACTACTCCGCACCTCTCTCACTACTCCGCGTAATACTTATCCTGTAGCTTTTTTTTTGTGCAGAATCCGACAGGCCTGACTTATAACTAGAGCTCGGGCCTAATTGCCTTTTCATTGCCGTGTCGCTTTCAAACAGTTGACTACACAGGTAGTTAGTACTGCCCCGTGCACAGTGCCACAGTCAATGGCATCTTTGCTGTGCTGCTACAAGTATAGTATGCAGTCAAATCATAATACCGATCATCACAATATGATGAATGATTACAACATGCCGAAAACAAATACACAAGATGAATTCACTTGTACGTGAGTACGGCCGTGAGTATTTTTGCCTAAAAGAAGATAAAATATTTTGTAAATTGGTAATGTAGAGTTGAAGGGGGAGAGAAGAATTTTTATCAAGAGCCATTGCAGATCTAAAACACACATTGGGAATGTAAAACATAAGCTTGACGATGAAATATAGTTTTATGCATAAGGATTTTCAGACACTGTAATCAGCGTAAAATTTTACAAGGATTTATGCAAAATGATATTCCTTTGAATAAAGTGCAAAATCCAGCTTATATATTTTTTTACAAATATACGGGAAGAAAAATTCCTTCAGAAACAACTTTACGCAGGTATTATTTATCTCCTTGTTATGAAGACGTTCTGAAATACATTAGACATACTGTGGCAGATCATAAAATATGGGTGTCAATCGATGAAACCCAGGATGCGTCCGGAAGGTCTGTAGGAAATGTGATAGTGGGGATATTATTACCTGAAAAATCACGGGAATAAATTTTTGTTAACTACCGAGGTCTTAAATAAAGTCAACCATTTGAAATCGACCTTTTGAAAATGCTATGTCTCTTCTATGGCCCAATGAAATAAGAGACAATTTTTTTTTCTATTTTAACAGACGCAGACTATTTTGAAAGCAGCTTCCATAATTAAAGAACGATATCCGAAAATGATACATCTAACTTGCTTACCCATGAACTTCACCGAGTAGCCGAAGGAATTAGGTTGCATTTCTCTGATGTGGACCTTTGATCAAACATGAAGAAAATATTTTAAAAGCCCCTTCTAAGAAACGGAAATTTAAAGAAATTGCACCACAAATCCCTTTGCCACCTCAACCTGTTTGAACTCTGTGGGGACTTGATTGCAGACCACTGCATACTACTTACAGCATTATCAAGTGATTGTTAAAGTAGTTAATATATTTGATGCTGAAGAAAGTTCGGCGATAAAATCTCTGATATCAGGACAACTGTATCAAAATTTGCATATATTCAACAACGTCTACAAAGATATACCTTTAATAATAAAAAAATGGAAACTTCACATATAGCATTGATTGATTCCATAAAACTGGTAGAAAATTTATCGCGACATTTTGATGAAATAGGAGTTAGTTTGGCATCTGAAATTGCAAAACAGAAATTGCAAAGTGTATTGCTGAAAACCTCTGGATACTCAGCTATTTGCAATATAAAGGATTTTCTAATGGACGCATGTACTGTCTCCATGTTAGATACGTGTGATATATCCTACTTTCGTTTTGCACCAGTTAGCTCATGTGAAGTAGAAAGGAGTTTTTCTAAATATAAACTTTGGTTGAACAGTCACCGAAGAAGTTTTTCTTTTGTAGCGTTACGGGAATAAGTTGCTATTCATTGTTAACAGCTCTAAAGAAGCGAAACAAGTTTAACTAACAGGGTTTTTAAAATATTATGTACAGTGTACATACTTTTTTTGTGTTACCTCTTTATTTAAAACTGTACGAAGAAAATAATTGTGCAGGAATAATGAAATTGTTATTTTTTGTAATACTGTATGCAGCATTGTATTTATAGATGCACAAAGAGAATTAATGTACGGAAATTATAAATTTGTTTAACTTTATGTTGTACTGTAGCGTTTAATTAAAAATGTTAAAAAATATTTTAAGCAACAAAATAAACTTGTAATCCACAATTAGCTACTTATTTCATTACCCGCCTATACATCCGGTAGACAGTACAGCACAAATGCCATATAAGTCAGACTGGTGCTACTATACCCCCTACCACTCTCTCATCAAGCAATAGTATGTACAGTAAGAGTGCACTTTATCTAACTTCATGTCCGAGCCCTACTTATAACACAGTATTTCACGAGAAGCACTATAGAAAAACTCAAAATATTGTAACGTCTTTTTGCTTCGAAAAATTCGGAGTAAGACAACATTCATTATTTAATAAAGATTGATATCTGCTAACTTTGATCTTTAAGATGATTCATTAGCTATAAACTAGAATTTGAAAAGTCAAACATAATATTAAATTAGATTGTGGGATACATTTTTCGATGGAGATGTGTAAAAAAAACTGCAGAGGGCCAATTGCGACCCACGGGCCGCCAGTTTCACACACCAGGTCAGCCACTAACTCCACGATCGACAAACCTTTAAGATCCTTGATGGCCTCACATCTACATGTGTTAGTCATAGAGATGGATGATCATCCATCTAGTATTAGGGGTGCCATGTGGTCAGCATGTCTGGTACCCCAGCTGATATATCTGATTTTCTCAACCTGGAGCTCCTACTTAATATAGACACCCTAATTTCTCATGATAGTGAATGGTGCCGGTCCCATAATATACTATTTGAAATTCAATGAAAAAAATTCTTTCCCCATGGGAACACGAACTAGGGCATGTTCCTAGCACTACGTTCTAGCTAAGGCGCGGGACACAAGTTTCTTGAATTCATAATTGTTTTTACTGACAACAGAACTGTTATTACTGCATGCCGAAATCTACCTTGAAATTTCTCCCAGAGAAACGTTGTGATGTATCAAGGCAGTGTCCCACATTTTTTGCCGTTTTTAACTGAAATGTACAGAAATTGAAGCAAGAATCCAGCAATGACAACCCATGAGTAAGAACAGAGTGAAGTGAGGCGGGACGGCAGATAGTGAGGGTTATCCATTCTACCAATTCACGAGTTGTATTACTTCCCTATTGCAATAAAACTATGCGCACTGGACTGGAATCCTCGGTGTTCAAGGAGGAGAGGAAGATTAAAAAATGACTTGGAAGAGGAATATTGAAGGAGAAATATATGAAATGAGAAAAACTTGGATGGAGGCGAAGAAGTTGGCGGATGATAGAACTGAATGAAAAAAGTTCTTTAAAGCCCTATGCACCATTTAAGAGCGATAGGAAATAATAATAATAATAATAATAATAATAATAAAATTATTATTATAATTAGTGATGTGATCCCACAACAGGCCCGGAGGCACTTGGGGTAGTAGGAGGTTAAGGCTCCCACTTTTTCTAGACAATCGACACTTTATGTCAGCCGGGTTGTCAGCCCTGCGTGACGGCCGCCATTACCCCAGAACAAGCGTCTGGTACTCATTTCCGTTAGAGGCTGAGTCGACCCCAGGGCCATACTGCCGCCAGAGGATTTGGGTCAGTTTAAAAATCCTGACCCCAACGGGACTTGAACCCTCGACCCTCCAGCTTGTAGCTCAGTGCCTTAACCACTACGCCACGGCGTGCCCCTATTATAATTAAATATAATAATAATAATAATAATAATAAAATTATTATTATTATTATTATTATTATTATTATTATTATTATTATTACCTTCCCATAGTTTAAATGCCAGATTTTGACATAGATTTTAATGCCTTGCTTTTGAAAACGGCAAATATTTTTTGACACGGCCTTGGTACATCACAACGCTATTCTGGGAGATATTTAAAGGTAGGTTTCGGCATGCAGTGGTTGACAGTTCCCTTGTCAGACCCTATTAAAGAAGAAAGAAAATTCAATTTTAATATGATGATTAGAACAGTTATGAATTTAACGTTAATCACACGAGGGAAGCAGTTGCGGTCCCAATAAAAATGTCTCGGTATAGACAATGGTTAACCACATTAACCACAAAAAATCTACATGCTCAATTTAATATAAAACCTGCGACGAATTAAAAATGTTAATGTGATCATGGAATGCTCAGATAGTATTTAGTTTGCATCTCCTTCGTCAAGATATTCTGTTTCACTTATGAATTTTCTATGCTAGCTTCTCGTAAATTAACCCTGTAAACACCTCAGGGAATCCTGGTTTACTCGATGAAATATTTTGTAGCATTTATGACAGCAAAAAGCAGGAAATTGTACATAATTTGCAAGAGACTAAAAATTCTTATATCAGATGAAGTTAAAACATGTTAAATCTCTTGTTACACGCACATAGTTCTTAGTACATTATAAATATGAAAATAAGGACAAGACATTGGGAAGCGATATTTTTTTAACCAAACAGCAGGTCTTCCACCAAAGTGTCAACAGAAGTTATTTGCAAGAATTCTTAATATTTATCACCAACTTACGTGTCGCATTTTGGTATCATGTGTAACTGATAATGATCTCTATCTTACTGATTTAAGTTCATGAATTACTTTTCAAGCAATACAGTGTGTTCTGAAAATAACGTTCAAATATTTGCAGTCATGTAGGCCTAACTAGGGGAGAAAACCCCAACAAAAAACATTCTCCCTCTCAGAATTCTGGGTTAACAACCCGATTCTGTAAAAAATATAACTGTTCAGAGATCTCAATGCAACTGCCGGACTGATAAGATGGAAAAATAAGTTCACATTAAATGTAGAGGAAAGAAAAATACTAAGGAAGATATATATATATATATATATATAGGCCCCTATATATATGGAGCAGTACAGGGACAAGATATGTACATGGTAAATTATAATTAACCAGGAATTGAAATATTTATATAGGAATTTAGATCTGGTAGAACATGTTTTGTATACTAATATTTACAGGGAAAATTAGCCAGTGGTAGCAATAGAACAATTTAAAGACTTTTTCTATTTTTTATATGATTTATTATAATTATAGAAAAAAATAGACTGGAATATGTAGGACGTGTAAAAGGAAACCAGAAGGAAGAAGAAAAGTTGGAAGACAGAAACTAAGATAGTTGGATAAGATTGAGGAATATTTAAGACAACTGAAGGTTGAAAAAGGAGAGAGAAAACTAGTGATAGAGAAGAATGGGCAGATCTTATAAAGGAGGTCAAGATTCCTAGAGGACCATACAGCCAAAGAAAGATTAAGAATAAGAAGGCCTAACTCAAGAAAAGGTTAAAGTCATAGTCGAAGTTATAAAGAGATCTCACATAAAGATACGAAACATGGCCTCTAGCTTTAAGTGAGGTGATAACATTACAAGTATTTGATAATAAATTCCTAAGGAAAGTTATTAGGCGAAACGGGTCGGCCGCGGTGGACTAGTGGTTATGTTCCTTGCCTCTGGTCTCGAAGGTCATGGTTTCAAACCCGGCCGGGATCGAAATGTTTTTTTAATATGGAAAAATCCAAGGAGAAAGTCCTCCAAGAGGGATTTTAAGACGTGATCCCGTATTTGAAGATTTTCAGGCACGTAAAGGATCCTTAAGTACCGATAAAGAGGTCTCTAAGCAAAATTTACCGACCTCCTTCATCCTAGTAACACTTTGTTGTCTACTAGATATGTCATTGAGTCGATACGTTGATCACATATCACTCATGACATATTTAGGGAAATAAGATTAACTCTACTAACTTAGCCTAATAACTCCTAACAAAGAAGAGAGGAAGACCTAACATTGGGCTGTTACGTCATTATAGTTGTATGAGGAATGTGGAGAAAACTACATAACAGTGAGCTTCATGATTTCCATGGAAAACTTGATATAATAAAAACAGTTAAGCAAATGTTTTCGATTAGAAGAAAATATTCAAATTCCACAAAAAAGACTGCACATAAATAACTGCGATGACCATATAATTTAAAACAAGAGGGGATTAAAAGAAGGGAAGTGGAAATTTCTTGCTGGACAACTAGAGGCCAGAAGATAGGCCAAGAATAAGGTGAAACAGTAACATTAACCAAGATCTGATTATGGTTCTTTCCTGAATCAGATAATTAAAATTGTTCACCTGTTCTATTATTTTATTATCTAATGAGATTTTTACTCTTAGTTGATCATACTCTCGAAAATCTACAATTTTTGTTTGAGGAGTACACAC
This sequence comes from Diploptera punctata, assembly GCA_030220185.1. NCBI lineage: Eukaryota > Metazoa > Arthropoda > Insecta > Blattodea > Blaberidae > Diploptera > Diploptera punctata. Next base: position 4,235,599 of record JASPKZ010008887.1, read on the forward strand.
TTTTAAGTTGTATGCTCAAAATACTTTACTCGATTTGTAAATTGCGAGGGAAGCGAGCGAGGAGCGACGCAGGGCAAAGTAGCCTGTCGGCAAGATCTAATGAGGGACGAGCGCACTCTCCACTCCGGCACTTGGCACTTGGCGCGCGCGCACACACACTCACACACACACACACACACACACACACACACACACACACACACACACACCACACATATATATATATATATATATATATATATATATATACACTTGTGTCCAAAAGTTAAGGATAATTAGTTCATTTGCCGACTTATTATAAAGCATTTGTCAGAATAATACAAAATTTGGTAAGGGTATGTCACAGATAATTAGAAACATGGCACGAAAGAAACAATGGCATGAATACGTCATTCACTTGTCATTTTCACAACAAACGAAAACTGCATTTCAGAATTCGAACATAAAAGTTGAACAACAATGGTTCAAATGATTAGTATGGGGTGTGATTACCACTGACAGCTACACAAGACTCACATCGACGTGGCATGCTAGTGATGAGGTTGTTCAGGAGTTCGATGCCCAGCAAATTCCACTCCTCATGAAGAGCAATGTGAAGGTCTTGAAGTGTCCTCGGAGGAGGCTGACGAGATGCAATTTGTCTCCCTAAGGCATCCCATGCATGCTCTATAGGATTCATATCCGGAGACCTCGCTGGCCACTCCATACGCTGGATATCTTCCTCCTGAAGAAACTCATCCACCAGTTGTGACCTGTGAGGTCGGGCATTGTCATCCATGAATATGAATTCTGGACCCACAGCTCCCCTGAAAAGTCTTACATGAGGTTCCAGGATCTCTTCTCTATACCGCTGAGCATTAACAGTGCCACCTGCGAAGATGTGAAGCTCTGTGCGTGCATTCATCATTATACCTCCCCATACCAGGAGACCACCGCCACCAAATGGATGTCTTTCCATGATGTTCATAGGGTTGTAACGAGTTCCTTGCTCCCTCCAGATAGTCACGCGATGCGAATCACAGTTCAAGCTGAATCTGGACTCGTCTGTAAATAGCACGCTGCTCCACTGATTTAGAGTCCAGTCGCGATGTTCCTGACTCCACCGTAAACGTGCTCTCTTGTTATCAAGGGTGAGTGGGACGCACACTACAGGCCGTCTAGCATACAGACCAGCAGCTCTGAGTCTTCTATAGACAGTTTGTCTGGATACTCTGATACCTGAGGCGGCCGCAAGTTCTGAACTCAGTTGTCTGGCAGACATTGTTCGGTTTCTTCTTGCAGTTAACGCAAGATATCGATCCTGCTGAGGATTTGTAACTCTTGGACGACCTCCCACTGGTCTTCGCCTAACGTATCCGGTCTCTTGAAACCGTCGCCATAACCTAGATATAACATTTTGTGGCACATTAAGTGCTATGGAGACCTCAGTTTGTGTCTGTCCTGTTTCTAGCCGCCCAATAATTCTACCCCGAAGCAGAGGGTCCAGATGTTGTCTTTGTGCCATTTTACTGCAATCTGTTCTTACACTACATCTGATTATATCATAACTCTCTTTAAAAATGAAGATTTATGGAACAGGGCTTAACTGCAACAATGCAATTTTCATTTATAATTGCTATTAATTTTTTCATTGTTGAAGAGAGATTATAATTTAGTATGTAAACTAAACTAAATGTACTGAGAAACGTTTTGATAAATAATTTTTACTCCTTGCTCCTCTTTAAGCATTTAGATTTTCCGTTTTACAAATTATCCTAAACTTTTGGACACCAGTGTATATATATCCATAATAATTCTGTCCAAGGGCAGGTCTTTCACTGCAATCAGAGCATTTTCATGCTATGCTTTGCAGCTTTACTAGGGAATAATAGGTGTGGTAGCTTCCCGTTACCTTCCACACCGGTGAAGGATGATGATGATAATGATAAGGATGATTATGGCCGGATGATTTTCGGGGCCCGTAGGGCCCTAAGCGTCCTGACATTTGTCTTACAGGTGAGAAAAGAAACGAAAAACCTCACTCAGGAGCCTGTCCCGACCGGGAATCGAACCCGGGTCCACTTCGTGATAAGGCAGCACGGTACCTCGAGACCACAGCGATATATATATATATATATATATATATATATATATATATGACACGAAAAGAAAAATAAATGCCTGAGTCGGGAATTGAACCCAAGTTTCTAAACTTTGTACGTTTAGCGCCCTAACCATCTGAGCTACTCAGGAATCCTAACACAAACATTTATTTTTCATATATCTTAATATATATAAATTACGTGTCACGTTGAACCGATTTTAATAAAATATTGCACACTGTGTGCAGTTTGATCCAACTTGAGACTTAGGGAAGTTTATAGGTAACTAAATTTATAGTCGCATTATTTTTATTGCAAATTATTTGTTTATTATTTAACAAAGATTTATAATTATCTGTGAGTTCCATATGATTCCAACAGATGACCATGTAAGGTAATTGGTTTATTATTTAATCAGGTGCCTGTGCTTTTTGTTGCAACCGCGAATTTCAATTGAATTACAAATATTTATTATTTCATAATTTAAGTGTGTTTGTGTTTATTTTATTTTCAATGTATTGATAATAATTTTAATTTCGTGTGTAAGTATTATTTTTAAGTAATCTGGCTGAAACAGAGCAACTTAATTTAAATTTAACTGGACCGAGAAAGGACATTGAACGATATGACGAATCAGTTCTAGAGACCATGAATGATAAGATATCAAGTGAATTTCCTCAAATTGGTACGGGCCTATGTGACAAAAACCTTACATTTAAGAAGAATGTCAATTTAAAAACATATGAAGATCCTAAGGAAAGGAATAATAGAACTGTAAGTAAGTTTGTTAGTTATGATAATATGCCTAATATTACAGAAACAATCTCCATGCCTCAATTAAATGAAAAACAAGATGACTATAATATATCACAAGATGATATTAGTATACAGAGACTTCTTGATGATGATGAGAATCCAAACTGGCAATAAATTCGTAGAAAAAAACGATAGTATAATGAAATCAGCAAGCCTCCTCAAAATATTCCATCAATAAATGTATATAATCCTTATGATACACTTATGGATGATACTGAGAATTCAGACAACATAAATTCATCTCAATCAATAAAACCACTTCCACATAAACCACCACCCATATTTATACCGGGTGTAGTTAACGTACCAGAACTAAAAAATTGTGTAAAACAAAAACTTTCTGATTTAGATTTCTCACTTAGTTTACTACAACATAATTTAACATATACCTTAGGCACAGCAACGCGTGGCCGGGATTTATATATATATATATATATATATATATATATATATATATATATATATATATATATAACAAAGTCGGATTAGTTACACTATTTATAACTCAAGAACGGCTGGACCGACTTTTATGATCTTTGATTTGTTGGATTTGTTTCCGCCCCGAATAGCAGATAACTATTAAAACATCGGAAAAATTAACGTAAAAATATTTAAAGGCGATACGACGTTCGCCGGGCCAGCTAGTATATATATTGTGGGTAACCGTTAACGCTCTAGCGGCCGCAGTTTTTTCTCTAAATTAAACTCGGCAGTTAGCAATCAAATATAAATATAGAGTTCGTTAATCAGCAAAATCGAACCATTATGCGTAGGAGTTGATCGAAAACAAACGTTTTGAAATCGCTCTGGCGGTCACAGTTTTCGATTCTTCGCAACGAACCTAAGAATATGCTAATAAAATAAAACTAAGGTATTTCCCAAAAGTAACGAAATCCGACCATTAGAAGAGAGAGTTTATCTGAAATCTTCTTCTTCTTCTTCGGCTTTCCCCCACTTATAGGTTTGCCGTCTTCAGTTTCCATTTATCTCTATCATTCCAATCTCCCTCTTCCAAATTCCGATCATCCATTATAGTTCTGACGTAGGTTTTCCATTTCCATTTTGGTCTGCCACGTTTATTTCTTCCAGGGGGCGACCATTGGTATATATTTTTTGGCCATCTTTCATTTTCCATTCTTTGTACATGGCCATACCATTTAAGTGTTTGATTTTCAATCCTCTTAACAACAGATGTGGTGACATCCATTTCTCTCCAAAGGAATTCATTTCTTATTTTATCCTGTCTTGTTTTTTGGAGGCTTCTTCTAAAATAATCAAATTCAACTGTTCTAATTTTGTTCTTTTGTAATTCCGTCAAAGACCAAGTTTCACTTCCATATGACAAAATATTCTGTATTATGCTCTTATAAATTTTCATTTTAGTTTCCTTTCTAATATTTTTATTCCAAATTATTCCATGTAATGTCTTAGTTGCATTTTTTTGCCATGGCAATTTTAGTCTGTACATCTCTCTCACTGGTACCTAAACTTGTAATTATTGACCCAAGGTATTTAAAAATTCACATTTTATTTTCCCTATTTCGAGTATGAGGTCATCCACATCCTTTCCCAAACACATATATTCTGTTTTCTGTGAATTTATATTTAGTCCCCATTTTTTATATTCTTCCATTAGTTTATTTATCATATATTTCATATCATCTTCATCCCCTGCAAAAATTATTTGATCATCTGCAAACAACAATGAATGCAGTACTTTTCCTCCTATAGGAATACCCATTTCAGAACATTTTTTATACCACAAGTTAAGAGCCTGGTCTAAATAAATGTTAAAAAATTGGTGACAAACTGCATCCCTGCTTAAGGCCTTATTCACTGTGAATTCCTCTGTTAAAGTATTCTGTGTTTTTACTTTAGCTTTTGTATTACTATAGATCCTCCTGACAATATTAATCCATTTATCACAGATATTCATATTTCTCATTGCCGTCCATAACAATTGTCGAGGTACACTATCATATGCCATCTCTAAATCAATAAAGGTCATATGTGGTTCTTTATTTTTTGCTAGGATTTTCTCTTGTAATTGTCTAATACAGAAAATATTATCAATACATGATCTGAAATCTAAAATTTAAAAATTGCTCTAATAACCCCCACGTTTATTGTGTCATAATGTTTGAATATCTGTAAGCCACAGTTCGATTAACACTTACATTGGTAATGTGTCCTATAAGATACATTAGCTCAATGTATTTAATATGTTTAATACAGTAAAGAAAAAAAATGAATTAGTAAAATTATTTAAATTTATTATAATAAATAAAGGCACACGAAAGAGTGAAGCTATTTTAATAAATAGAGGTGTAAGACAAGGGTGTAGTTTATCACCTACTCTTTTTAATTTATATATTAATGACATCATCCAAAATTAGAAAAGAAATATAAATAAATACAAGAATGGACCGTTTTAAAATATTAAACGTTTTAATGTATGCTGACGATGTGGTTATTATTCAAGAAAATGAAAATAGTTCGCAGTACTCTGCATACGAATTAAATCAGTTATGCCAAGAATATAATATTAAAATATCAAAAGAAAAAAAATTATGACATTTTAGGGAAATGAACATGTTGGGCCTAAGATCAAAAATCGTAATAGAAAACAAACCTCTATAACAAGTAACAAATTTTAATTATTTGGGTTGTAATTTTACTATAAACATAAAAACTGAAAGAGACATAAATATGAAACTGTCGAAATTTCAAATGATATGCAGAACTATACATAAAACATTAAAGAGCAAAACAAAAGAGATACTAGTTTGAAGTTTTATAAAACAGTGGCAGTTTCTGCATTGATAAATGACCAAAAAATTACAAAGTAGAATACAAAGCATAGAAATGAACTTCCTTAGAAGAACAAAAGGCTGCACAAGATTGGATCGGATAAAGAATGAATATATAAGAATAGAGTTAAATATATATCCATTGAATGATAGAATCAAACAATGTAGAGATAAATGGTTTGGACATGTAGAAATAATGAATGTAATAAGGTTACCAAAATCAGCATTTAACTACAAGCCAAGAGATTCAAGGGATGTAGGTTGGCCAGTGAAAAGATGGACAGAACAACTGTGAAGCAGAACAGTCAATTTGCCTAGCCCGCGAAGTGAAGAAGAAGAAGAAGAAGAAGAATTAAATTTGTGTCAAATTATACAACATTGGGACTATGTAATAAATACTACATTACGGTTACGTATAATTTGTTTTCACTTCAGTCTGATATATTCAAATGATTTAGCATTAAGAAATTGAGTTTCTTCAATTTAAGGGTTATGAAATGAAAGACACATTCGGTAAACCAAAATCGGACCAAAACTTCGACTTGCTGAAGAACTCGCTTAGTTTTTCGCAGTTCCTGCGTAACGGAATTTTAATTAATTACAGTACAAAAATCAAGATTCAGGGGGATATTTACAACTACCCCTTTATAAGACCAATTTTAGAAGAAATGCTTGGTAATCGACTTAAAGAAGTTTCACGGTAGGCCTATATGATCCAGAGTTAGAAGAAATCTCCCTATAATGTCCAGACGGTAATAGGCACGTCAAATAACCTACAAAAGGAGAATTAAACTAAGAGGAAGAGTAAAAAATGAACTGGAAATTAAACTTATAGTATATCTGCGAATTTTATGCTACCAAAATATCAGAGTTTCTACCGCAGAGCACAAATTTAATCACAATGAAACATAATTTCTGCTTACAGAGCGAATTGCACAGATTGTAGTCTGCACTGGCGGCTAAGGACGAAATTCCCAATCTTTCTATCTGGTTTCTCTTTCTCCTTCATCGGAATAAAACTCGAGTTGCTTATCCTTACAGCGGATCTTCTTTCAAGAAACAGGGGTGAGCAAAAGTTATCTCTGTTTTATGAGAACGTGAGTATTATCTTACTGTATGCATTTCATTATTTTATTTCCAACATACCTAAAATAGGCATATAAATAATATTGATATGCAAAATGTAGCTTTTCACCTGGGGTTTCTATTCATATATGGGAGTAGACCTAATTCAGCCATGAATAATTTAATATGAACTAAGTTTCCCTCCATCGCTTTTTTTTTACAATATGAGAAATAATAAAATATATTTTCTTCTTTTCGTTCCTATCAAATTTATGTTAATATTATCCATAACTTAATCATACATCATCATCATCATCATCTGCATTCATGGATTAGGTCTGTTGACCCGTTCCGACTTCAGCCCATCTCTTTCTAGGTCTGCCCATATCTCGGGTGCCTTTAGGTTTGTATTTTATTTGTTTTGGATATCTTTCTTCATTAATTCTGTCTATGTGTTGCTTCCATTTTTGTCTATATGTATCTATTTTATCAGTTATTGCAAATATTTCAAGTTCCTGTCTTATTTCTGTGTTCTTGATTCTGTCTTCCTTAGTGCACCCTTTAACAGATCTCAAAAATTTCATTTCTGCCGCCGTTATCCTACTTAGATCTTGTTTTTTATGTATCCAGGCTTCTGAACCATAGAGCAGTACCGGTACTGCCAATGTTTTATAAAATTTCAATTGGGTCTCTCTTGTTGTTTTGTTATTTAGTGATTGTTTTATCGTACCACATATTCCCTGGAATTTTGATATTTTATTAGTTATATCATTATCATAATTAAATGAAATGTCACATCCTAGATAATTGAGATGGTTCACCTGTTCTATGATTTTGTTTCCTATTACTATTTTGGATCTGATTTGATTTTCCCTTGGAATGCCATTACTTTAGTTTTTTTCTATGGATATTTTGAGATTATAGTGTTCACATATATTATGTAATTTAAAAATATTCCTTTGACGCTCGTCTTCCGTATTTGCTATTATTACCTGGTCATCAGCATATAATAATGTTTTCAAGTAGTGTGTTTTATCTAATTTTATTCCTTTATTTGTTTCTTCGTTCCATTTTTTTATTATATCATTGATGTATAGGTTAAACAAAACTGGAGAGATACTGCATCCTTGTTTAACTCCTTGATTAGTATGCATTTTATTTTTACTTACTTCATTTCTAGTTTTTATAACAAAAATTTGTGTTCCAGTACAAACTCTTTATAGCTGCTATTAAGTGTTTCGGAATTCCTTTTTCTTTTAAAATTGTCCAAAGTTTTCCTCTGTCTACTTTATCAAATGCCTTGACAAAATCAATAAAAGCCATTAATATTTAATCACTGTTCTTACTTGATCACTTAAATTTGAATACTAACTCAGTTGTCATAGTATTTCTTTGCTTCAAACAAGAGCTATACACAGAACTACATTAAAAACAATTATTATCTGCAAAAATTTGTAATTATACAAAATGGATACGTGATAGAAAAAATGGATTACAGTTTTGTAATATGCGAAACAGAATTAGTAAACAAGATGTATTTTCCAGGAAATCCCTAGAATCATGCACACTAGTGGAATTAATTACGGGAAAATGCTCAATGCTTCCTCTCTGAAGTTTTAAAAAAATAACAGCCATCTGAAAATCGTCCCTAAACATGAGGACCTTAGAGTACAGAAAACTCGGCTAATATCGTGATACTAAGGTTTCAGACTATTTTACCATTTTTATTACATAAAATGTTCCTCATTAGAGGATTACCACAAGAACAAAGTCGTACAATTAATTTTCCGAAATTGATGAAATGCATTTTGTAAATACAGTACATTTAAAATTTTCAAATTGTAATTGAAGTATATTCTATAAAGTAGAAATTGTATAAAGATGTTTTGCTTAAATTAAAATCGATCCTTTAATGGCAGCGATGGCAATTTTAGAAAGATACACTATGTCCAAATCTAAGAAATTTCAAAGTTTAGCTAAGAATCCTGGTATAGTGCCTCTTGCCCCGGTCATCAATCCTGTGACAGTTATACTATCTAATTGGTATTTATCATAAGTAATGCCACGAGTGATTTCCAAATTATCGATAAATTCACGACTCACGAAGTGAGGAGTGAATTTAACTAGAGAATTTGGAAATCAAGAGTGGCATTTGTTAGGACTATTTAACGAATAAAATTAAGCTGTTTACTCACAAATGATTACCTTAAATATTTATTTTAAAATATTTATGTATTTAATGTAAACGGCGATGTTTGAAAACAAATGAGAAACGATTGGTACGCTTCATCTGCTTCTTTTGTTCATCACTGCAATGAGATCATATTATGTATTGCCAAAGGAATGCAATATTGTAAGAATGCACTCTAGTGAAGAAAACATTAAACACATTATTTCTGATGTCCTATGATGTAAATATGACAATTATATTTTTCTGGAATGTTAATACCTGGGAAAAAATACATCTAAGAAAGTGCAAACAGTGATTTTTTTGGTGGTATAATCAATTGCTACAAATGTTTTTATATTAACTCCCGCATGCGCTATGTGTTAACATTCATGCACTATACATACAATCTGGTAGCCGTATTTCTTAGAGAGTCAGTCACTGCGAAATAATGCTAAGACCTATTCAGAATGTTAAAAAGGAGGAGCTTTCTTTATTATGATAAACTTTAGTTGGTAAATTCAAGGGAAACACGACTGTGATTGGTTGTAAATAAAAATCATTGAAACGTGATTGGTCATTGACTGCCATTTGGGGGGATGTGTTAAATAGTCTTTGTAATAATGAATATTGGCTCATATATGGCTTCCTTTCCAGAGTCAACTTCCTCAGGTTGGCCATGATGAGTCTCAAGACGAATTGTGGGATCTAATATCATACCAAATTTAGAAGATGGATTATGAACATTTCTAGTTAGAGTCTTAGGAATATTAAAGTTAACGAAATATAAATTAAATATACATGTTGAGTTGTCGAATATAATTTTATTACCAATATATATGCAAACACAGGAAGAAAGTAGATTTTCTGCTATCTATCAGACAGAAAATGAATGGATAGAATACGAAATAAATAAATAAATAAGGAAAATTATGAGTGTGCAAGAGGAGCCGGACATTATAGAAAAGAAAATATTACAGTGGTATGGTCAAAAGAATGCCTAAAATTGTTATGGAATGGATCCCAATGGAAATGAGGAAGAGAGGTAGACCGAAGAAAACTTGGATAGAAGAGATACAAGCGGCTATGAATATCTGAGAATTGGTGGAAGATCAATAAATGGATAGAGAGGAATGTCGTTTGGTTTCTGGAAGACGGCGGCAGCTGCCATGATACCGGATGATGATGATGATATCAATGTGACATAAATTATATAGGCCTATCTATTATTTTTTGAAGGTTTGAAGAAATCGGGTAATATGACATAAATTCTGTATCTATTTTTTCTTCTGGAGGTTTGAATTTCGTGTTAATATTAGAGTAAATTCGTGACAAACTTTTTAAAAACTCTCCATGTTACATCCAATGCATCTGAAATCCCTCTTATAAAGAGTCTACCCTTGACACATTTCATGGATCCACAGATCACATTTTCGACATTGCATCCGTTCACCTTTAGTGTCGAAGAATGTCTACAAAAAATGTTATTCAAACACAGACAAGTATTAAATCGAACAACTGCTAACATGAATGAAAACACTTCCTCTACAAGCTTACATAAAATATACCCAAGGAACGCTGTTATCACAAAATACATAGGTTGTTTCTTTAGTTTTGGCAACTATTTATTTTCTGGATACATAGCATACATACATGGTAAGTTTTAGAGGCCTTCGGTGTAGTCACCAGTATTGCGTACAATGTATTCCCAGCGATGTGGTAGCCGTCGAATGCCGTCGGCACTGCCTAATCTCTGGATGGTGCGTAGAGACTGATTAACTGCATTCAGACTGTCGTCCACTGTTATGAATCTCTTCCTTGAGTTTAGGAATGAGGTCGAAGTCACAGGGACGTATGTCTGGAGAGTGTGGAGGGTGGTAGAGCACCTCCTAACCCCAGCGATTGAACAAATCAGACACTGCCCCTAGGCACATGTGACACATTTTCGTGTCCTCTAAAGGCTTGTACCCACCTTGCCACTGTTCGGTACTGCAATGTATCTGCACCACAAGCCTCTCGCAATCCTTGATGACACTGTACTGCGTTTCTGCCTCTAAACATCCAATCTTCAACCAGATTCTCTGCTCCTGCTTTGAAAACTTGTACTACGTTATACTGCGACGCCTACATCTAAACTGATAACTTTGGGCTCATTGTTACATGAGGAGAGGAGGGGGGAGAGGCGAATCCATATGCTCGGACGGAGGGGAGGCACTGAAATTACATTTGCAATACACAGAATTGTCAACCCTAGTTTTATTTGGATTCCACACTATTGTTGCCAAAACTAAAGAAACAACCCTTGTATATGAAAATACAGTAAGAAAGTAGCCTTTCGCCCATCTACCAGACAGAAAAATAATTTGTTTTTCTAGCCAATACAACTTTGTTACAAACGAAAGAACAAATACAGTAAAACTTGTTTAATTCGGAACGTGAATCATGCAGAAATCTGTCCAATGTGAACAAATTTATTGGTCCCGGTGAAATAATAGTAATTTTACGTGTATTCATTTAGCATTAAACGGAATCTGTCCAACGCAGACTCTGAAGGATATTTCTACACAATTCATGAAAAAATATTATAAAGCGGAAAGGTTATAATATATTTATTAATCATCAGCAGTTTTTTTTTTTTACTGAAGGCAGGTGCCAAACGGCTTTTACAAATAGTGTTTCACACCAAATGGACAAATAAATATCAAAACAAAACTAGCCTAACTGTCACCGACCCCAAAGTTCATTGTTAAAAGCTGTTGTCGTATTTCACATGCCGATATGTACTTTGATAAATGCCTCCATCGCCACGATCGGTATAATATTGTTTCAACTTGCTCGTTGCAATAATTTTGATTGAATAACACGTGTCTCTTTTGCTTTGTTCCCAGTTTATAATGTTCAGTAAAAGGAAAGAAAAATAATTAGTACTGAAGAGAAATTAGTACTTGCCGCTTAAAGTAAACATAAAAATGCTTGACCGTTTATACGCGTTGGCGAGTCGTTTGCGTCTATATCACGCTGTTTCAATGTTAATGGATCAAGAATCCGAAGACAAAATAAGGAATTATATCCCAGAATTCACAGCTGAATACCAATCTTAATTGAAAGACCTTTTTAAAGTGGCAAAACAGGAAAAAAAATACTAAGTTCTTTTAAGTCCTTGCCTAAACCTGACAGTAATAATTAATAGAAATTGTTCAAAATCTCTCATTAATTTATTTTATTTTGATAATTTTTATTTCATTCTGTAACCCAGGATCGTATCCTCTATATACCCATACAAATTACCATACCATATTCGCGGTTTCTGATTTCGCGGCATATTTGCGGAACATATCCCCCGCGAATAAGGAGCTTTTACTGTACAGATTCGGCTTCTTTGCATACCCGTCATGCTAAACCCAGATACCTGTCTTGCAAATAACAATTGCGCTTTAAAATCTTAAATTAGTTAAGTTCTAAGACCGATCTTTCACAGGAAGCGTTCTGAATTTACGGAATAAAGATGGCTGAAACGTATCTATCATTCTCAATAAGCGAAAAAGTGAAAGTGATTGAAGATACATCTCCAAGCATTTCGGGATCGATGCTCCAAAGTCAAGCTCTAGCTCTTGTTAAATTCCTAAGGAAATATCGATTTCAACGAATCTTCAGGTTGGCTGCACACTTTAAAAAGACAACACAACATAGCGTGGAATGAAATTTGCGGGAAATCAAAGAATGTGGACGAAAGAGTAGTTAGTGAGCGAAAACCGAAAATGCATACTTGAATATCAGGATACTCGCCTAAGAGACATTTTTAATGCTGACGAAATGGGAATTTCATCTTTATTCCGTAAATCCAGAAATATTATTTAATTTATACTTGGACCATGTCATAAATGAATGGCAAGAACAAATTAATATAAATAGTGTATTGACAACTCTGGTTTTTGCAGACCATCAAGTAATATGACAGCATCAGAAATGCTTTACAACAATTCCTTTATACTTTAAATAATATCTCTTTAAAATACAATTTAAGAATATCTACATCTAAAACAAAAATATTAGCTCTGAAAGGAAAATGTGCAATAAGAACAGAAATAGTGATAAAGAATGTAATTATAGACCAAGTTCAGAATTTTGATTATTTGGGATGTCATTTAGGTAATAACAGAAATTTAGATAAACACACTAAAATACAACAATTCAATTATCTATGTGGCACAATGAAACGTACTTTATTGAATAAAACTAGAAAAGAAACTATTTTAAAATTTTACAAAGTATTGGCAATTCCATCTCTTATCTATGAATGTGAAACCTGGACATTAACAAAGGCAGATAGTAAACAAATAGAGGCTGAAGAAATGACGATGTTGAGAGCAATAGCAGGATACCAAAGGACCGATAAAAATAAAAACAAAGATATAAGAACAGAACTTAATATATTTAATCTCTATGAAATAATACAATAGTATCAAAATGCTTACCTTCAGCACGTATTACGAATGAATGAACAGCGCATACCAAGAAGAATGTATAATTATAAACCAAAATGGAGAAGATTGTTGGGAAGACCATTGAAGAGATGAAAGGACCAATTCGACCTATAATGAGATCGGAACAGGCCATTGGGCTTAATCCTTGTTGTTGATGATGATGACGAAATGGGACTTTTTTTTTCGCGCGTTAACGTCGAAGTCGCTCAGACATACTATACTTTACTTTTCAACGGCAGCGGAACTACAATTAATCCAAGGTACATATAAAGTCATATATGGTACTCTATAATCTAAGATTATTAATAAGTTTTAGCTTTTTTATAATGTGGGAACAAAATGGTCCCATGCGATTCCGCTTTGAGCAAATTTTACTGTATAACGAAATTATCCGTGTCACGAAATTAGCCGAGTTTGCCCATAAAAATTATAATACAGAATTATAAAATGATGTATATTTTATTCAGTCCCAACTATTAAAACGATTAAAACATTGTACACCTTTCGAGAACTATTATATCCTCAGCAGAAGGTCGTACGTTACTCTCCAATACTATCCAGGTACAGGTACTGGCTGGTTTCCGATTATGTTGTAGATAGGGTTGTATGTACTGGGTTTGTTCTCGTTTAAAATCAAATTGTTGTCAACTTCCTTTAAGAGGGGTGATGGGTCAAATGTTCGACATTTTCGATCAAATTTAGCATTTTTTGTTTTTTGTGTTAAAAAATACTACGTACCTTAAAGTATAAGTTGGTGAAGTTTCAGTGACCTATGGGACTTGTACGTCTCCCTAATGACTGTAGGAGGGCATGTATGCTACATTCTAATTTAACTGCATGCAAACTTTCAAATTGGCTTTTCCACACTTTTATTTTCATTGCATTTCAATACATTCAAATCAAAATAGCAATGACAACTTTAATGATAGAAGCACGAAATTTTAACTGTATGTCCCATACACATTGGCTAATAATTCTATGCATGGAGTTTGAAACAACGTTGATAGTTTTTTAAATAAAAAAAATATGTGTAGTAATTTTTTTACAAAATTAATATGCAGAGGATGTATATATTTTTTCTTCCTATATTATAATTATATAGAAATGTTAATGCAAAGTGTTGTTATAAATAAGTCAGCGGTCGTGTAGAAAAAAATTCAAAAATTTTACTCAAAAATTATGGGACTTACTAAAAATTTTAATATGCAAATCTTTAAATGGATTTTCTTCAATACCTCAAAAACCTTTAAGCCTAGAAGGGTGAAACGTTAATATAATATTGCCTATTATGACATGAATGTATGTACAAAAAATCAAGTATGTAGCTTAAAAAATGTATAAAATAGAAATTTCACCCATCACCCCCATTAAAAAATCTAACTCCTCCACTATGTTTATGTTTCCTGGGTTCCATTCTTTGTATAATATTGTGAGGAATTTTACCACGAAATGTATTAGAATAAGGAACTTGGTCCAGTTCTTTTTTTTTATGAAATGAGATTCCTGCTGGAACGAAGAATTGAGGGATCAATTTCACAAGAAAAATCCTACTAAACTAGATGCTTACGTACTCGAGAGAGCCTTGAATTCATTCGTCAACAAGAATTCCATAAAATACGCCAGGTTAAATACTATATTAAAAAATTAACTAGGTCAATGACACTATCGAACTCAAAGATTAATGTTCACGGGGACATACGCTCTCTCCATATAACCTAAACCTGAGATCCTGATCTTCCAATATTTGTCTTATAATTCACTTCCTTCATTCTTGGCTTACCTTCTGGGTTCTTTACCTCTAGTTTTTCTAGAGATGTTTCCATGCCCCTCTTTCATTTCCCATTTGTACCATATCTACTACCCATCGCAGACTTAACTCCTCTTTAGCTACATCTGATTTCCGATAAAGATCATGTAGCTTCCCCACCCGTCTGTTCATCTCTGTTTGGTTCAGAAATGTTTCTAAGAACTTCAGCCTATGTTAATTTATTTACTGTACAGTAGGGCTTATATTAATATTGTGTGTAACTATTATTCCTATAAATTAAGTGAGGAAAAAAGTATACACAGGCTCAGGTCTGGAAACACTTATTTTTCCATGCTTGTTGAAATTGAATAACACTCAAGAATAACATAAATATGCTAAACAAAAAAGTTATTTTGGTTAGATTTTTAATTTCAAAAATGCTGTGAGGTTTCTTTTAGTTTTTAGCGTATTCCTTAAGAAGTCTATTCTCTCGTAACCATAATTCCACTCCGTCAAAAAACTAACCATGAGAAGCTCAAAGACAATCAAGCTGAACTGATCAAATCATGGCGACCAAATGCAAGGAGAAAGGCAAACGATTAGAAACTGTATACTTGGAATGTACTGTCTTTATACAAACTGAGAGCTCAAAAACTGTTAATAGACCAAGTAGCTAAGTACAAAGTAAAAAATAGCTATATTGAGATGGGCGGGACGTCAGAACTATAATGGAGGATAGGAATTTGGAAGAGGGAGATTGGAATGATAGAGATAAATGGAAACTGAAGACGGCAAACCTAAAAGTGGAGGAAAGCCGAGGAAGAAGAAGAAGAAGAAGAAGAAGAGATGGGCAGGTTACATGTAAAAAATGGATGATGGATCATCCAGATGAAAGAAGAAATATTGTAAGACCTAAAGCTAGGTGGATGAATGGAGTTTTGGAAGATGTCCAAAGACTTAAAATATGGTGGACAGTCGCCAGGAATGGAGAGGTCAGGAGGAGAGTTCTTAGGGAGGCTGTGACTACCCGGTAGATACGCCAAATTTGATAATGGTTATGTGTTTTATATTAACATAAACGCACATTTGGCATGCAAAACAACTATTTGCTATAGCTACACGTCACAGGAAGCTCATATGTAGCCTATATGGAGAGCGAATCCTCGTTCCTACTCGATACTGCATAGAAAACGTTCGTTTACAAAACTATTATTAACGGATTTCGTTTTAACACATCATTAATTCTTAACGCTACAGCGTAAATTCAGGAACTACTTGCAAGAACCAGTGAAGTAGGGAATTAACATTTCAGGTATGAACTCTTGATTTTATATTACTGTAATATTTAGATTTTATAACTTTGTAATTTTTTTTTATAATAGGACCAAGTAGCAAGTAACAGGATTAGAGAATAATAATTACGTAAAAAAATAGTTTGTATTTATAAAAGTTTCGTGTTACTTGCTTTTGGTGAAACGTTTTCATGCAATCGATAATAAGTTCTACATATAAACGTTAAGGGGACCATATACCTGTCATTACTTCATTATGTTCAAGATGTATTCAATTAAAGATGTAATGAATATATGAAGGAATTACAGGAATACACTATACCTCACGTCCTCGTCGCGATCCTGGAAATGCAGCAAATTCGAAATATAAAGTTTAAATTATTTTTGTGGACTATTTAACTCATGCCCAAATGGGACTCAATGACCAATCACGTTTCAATGATTTTTGTTTTACAACCAATCAGAGTCGTGTTTCACAAAATATTTATCAGTGTTATAATTACCATATTAAAGAAGGCTCCTCCTTTTTAATATTCTGAACAGGTCTCACCATTATTTTGCAGTGACTGAGCGTGTCAGAAATACGGCTACCAGATTGTATATATAGTGCATGAATGTCAACACATGCCGCATGCGGGAGTTAATATAAAAACATTTGTAGCAATTGATTATTCCACCAAAAAAAAGAAACCACTGTTTGATCTTTCTCAAATGTATTTTTTCCCAGGTAACAATCCAGAAAAATATAATTGTCATATTTACATCATACAACATCAGAAATTAATTAATATACAGTTTGATGTGTTTCTTACAATATTGCGTTCCTTTGGCAATAAATAGTATGATCTGGTTGCAGTGATAAACAAAAGAAGCAGATGAAGCGTACCTATCGTTTCTCATTTGTTTTCAAACATCGCCGTTTACATTAAATATATAAATATTTTAAAATAACTATAGTTAAATAATGATTTGTGAGTAAACAGCTTAATTTTATTCGTTAAATAGTCCTAATAAATGCCACTCTTGATTTCCAAATTCTCTAGATAAATTCACTCCTCACTTCGTGAGTCGTGAATTTATCGATAATTTGGAAATCACTCGTGGCATTACTTATGAATATTTAATTTCGTGAATTATTATATACAAATCTTCTGTAAGTTGTTCAAGATAACGTGTTAAAATAGATCTTTCGATTTATTTCACATAACAACCTGAGCATATTATGAATCGCACAAAAATGGAGAGAGAGAGAGAGAGAGAGAGAGAGAGAGAGAGAGAGAGAGAAGAGAGAGAGAGAGAGAGAGGAGAGAGAGAGAGAGAGAGAGAGAGAGAGAGAGAGGTAGATCAATATTAGTACTTTTAAAACAATTCAAAAAACTCAAAGGTGAATCGTGCTTTCCGTAAAATTCAAACTGTCACATATCATAGAAACTGATTTTTTTAATGTAAGATATTTTAATTTCATACAGAAGTTTTCTAGTTTTACAAAA
The DNA here is from genome assembly GCA_030220185.1 of Diploptera punctata. Lineage (NCBI taxonomy): Eukaryota > Metazoa > Arthropoda > Insecta > Blattodea > Blaberidae > Diploptera > Diploptera punctata. The sequence continues at coordinate 4,253,551 of JASPKZ010008887.1, forward strand.
TAAAAATAAAAGTTAATAATTTACCCTACACATAAGGACATTCATTAAATGAAATTATCTTACAAAATAAATTCTATAGTGTTCTGCCCTAGGGCAGATCTTTCACTGCAATCATAGCATTTTCATGCTACGCTTTGCAGCTTTACTAGTGAATTAGGCCTATAGGTGTGGTAGCTTCCCGTTGCTTTCCACACCGGTGAAATGATAAGGATGATAATGATGGCCAATGATTTTCGGGTATCATTGGGCACTAGGCTTCCTGACATTTGTCTTACAGGTGAGGAAAAACCCCGAAAAAACCTTACCCAGGAGCCTGTCCCGACCGGGAATCGAACCCGGGTCCGCTGCGTGACAAGGCAACACGCTACCTTGAGACCACAGAGGTGGACACAAAATAAATGTACAACAAATATGTTTTAACATAGGCATATTTGTGCAAGTTATGATTTAATAAAGCGATATAAAAAAACAAGGGTTCAATAATATAAATGTTACAGTTAGTTACAGTAAGGTAAAGCGGTACCATTACAGACCACAGGAGACCCTTGGGATACTAAGAGGTTAAGACTCCCACTTTTTCTAGATAATCGGCACTTGATATCAGCCGGGTTGTCAGAGCTGCGTGGCGGCTGCTTTACCCCCACAAACAAGCGTCTGGTATTCGTTTCCGTTAGAGGCTGAGTCGATCCCAGGGTCATGGTGTCACCAGAAGGTTTGGGTCAGTTTAAAAATCTTGACCCCACCGGGACTCAACCCTCGACCTTCCGGTTTGTAGCGTATTGCCATATCCATCTACGCTACCGCGTGCCCCAAGTTAGTTACTAGCTAAACATAACTTGTAATTTATCAAATAACTTCTGATATTAAACTAACTCACTGGCACTATCGAACCCATAGGTTTATGGCCGCGCGGACATAAGCTATCCATACATCCCTATCCTGAGCTAATGTTTTCCAATCATCCCCTGTATAATATACTTCCCTCAAATCATAGTTAACCCTTAAATTGGCTAAACACAAATTTCTTCTGTTAGTTATTTGAATGTGGCGGACCGCAGTGAAAACGGAATCTTGTGTAACTGTCATTATTAGGTACATTTCATAATTAGCGACATATTTAAGTGGTTTCTTTTTGTTCGTTTTCTTCTGATTTATTTAAAATATTAAATTAATTGAACCAACTGATGTATCCAAAAGGATACATTATGAATTTAAGGGTTAATGTTATTCTCCCAACTCATTCTTGGTCTACCAACTGGGCGTTTTCCCTCTGGTTTTCCTACAAGAAGCTTCCATGCAGTCTTTCATTCCCCATTCTTGCCATATGTCCTGCCCATCGCAGTCTACGAGACTTAACTGTTCTCATTATATCTGGCTTCCTATAAACACCAAGTAGTTCATTGTTCATTCTCCATTCACCTGTCTGTTCATCTCTCTTTGGTCCAAAAAT